>JAGFBZ010002566.1:0-90112 GCA_018398805.1 Hirundichthys speculiger | reverse complement strand
GAGAGATGGAGAACATGAAACTTAACCTACACATTACATTTATTTATTTAAAACAAATATTGACCTCCACAATATGTTTGAGTCAGTACAGGCTGAAATGTCAATCAGAAATGGAGGATGGGGCATGAAATTTAATCACAATACTTTATAAGTTTCAGAACATGAACCATTTTAAAAAGATGAATCAAGCCTTTTGTATCATAATTAACAGTTATCTATCTAAAGAATTTAAATTATACCAACCATTCAAGTTATGGAAGTTACTTGGTTGATACATCCATGACTTCCAAAGACCAGCATTGCTCCTGAGTCACATATTAATTTGAGCTCAAGTTTTTCACCCTCAAAGATTAAATGTGACACATGGATATAATGAATAGAAACTCTTTTATGAAGTTGGATGTACTGACTTTAACTGTCTTTACAGTATCTTCTTTTGGTTAATTGGTTATCTCCTGCCTTTCAACATCTGCAGGCTGATGTGTGGAGAGCCCATGTGAACAACTTTACTTTTCTCATAGCATTCCTGTATTTGGTAAGTGACTAGAGCAGTGATTGGGCCGCGGCCCCCTGGTGGGCCGTCGTGGTACTGGAGGTGGGCCGTGAGAGGTCATTAAAATTTAAACAAATATGTTTTAAATCCTCGATCTTTTTTAAATATGTTTTTAATTACTGTAAAATATTCATGAGATGAATGAGAAGTGTCATCTTATTTGTTGACCCCTTACATTAATATCAGAACATAGCTTCTAGTCCTGGATGTTGATCACAGTTGTGATTAAAGGTTTGGGTGGGCCACGGAGATTTTTCACATTTCAAATTGGGCCTTGGTATTCTGAAGTTTGGGAATGGCTGAACTAGGGTTTAAAATTTGCAAATAGAACTAAAATCCAGTCTTGGAACTAATGTTATTCTGCAAAATAAAAAAATAAAATAAAAAAAAAACAAAACTGTGCAGTCAATCCAGAGCTGTATTTTATTTTTTAGTGCTCAACTTATCAACTGCCTGAGGTTTTAGAAAGGCACAGGTCTGGGATCTAAACTCAAGACAATGGGACAAAACAGCTAATGAAGTAGCTAATGTGTGGTGAGTCCAGATTTCAGATTTAGAAGAGAGTAAAATCAAGCGCCTATAGGCATTAACTATGAAGTATTGTTATCAAGTATTGTTCATTGTACATTAAATACCAGTAAAATGTACAAGTTCTTCTGTAAAGTTGTTTACATTTGTGTTGTATTTTTTTATAAAAATTTTCTGGTAACCACAGCTGCCAGTTTTTTTTTGTAAAAACAACGGAATTTTTTTTTACAGTGTACTGCCGGCCTGTAGGAGCATTTTTACAGTTAGTGTACCCTGGTTGCCAGGCAACAGACAGTGACTTTCATTAGATGCAATGTCAGTCAAAAATCTTATATATATATATATATATATATATATATATATATATATATATATATATATATATTCTCAAAATTATGTTTTGTGTCAACATTATGCCTAATTTTAACTCCAAACCAATATTCATCCTCAAACCACATTTTGGCAACACACTAACAGTTTGACGTTTTAACAGTTAAACCGTTAAAGTCAGATATAGCGACCCTACGCCTCTATTTGTCTAATGTTGAAAAAGCAATATAATTATTTTATGAAATAGCACAACATTAATTATTTGGTCAACTTCTTACAACTTACCCAGGACGACAGCGAACAGAGTTAGAGCCTGAAATTTGTTTCTCCACAGTCGAGGACAGCGGCTGTTCACATCAGCGCTGCTGCCGTCCGTGTCTGCGGGGCCGACAGCTGATCCGTCCTCCATGTCTGAGCAGCAATAAAGCTCATAACCACACATTTCTTCACATTCTTCACTAACGTGTCGTTATTGTTTTACAAGACATTTTCAATTAGATACGCTGTTTTAAAAATAACTTACCAATATCAAGAGAGCTCGGGGATGTGATTCTCCTTCAAGAAAAACTGCAGTTCTAAGTTTTATAATGAAAGTTTGGTAACCAAACAAAACAGAACTGTTTATTTTTGAACACAGAAAATACCGTAACGATTTTTCCGTGCAGTTGGAAACTCAATTAACCAATTTAAATTAGTTCTACTACTCTGAGACCAAAATTACTGCATTCATCTTATGACTGGGGTTGTTATTTGTCAAACTCCTCTTTTTTCAGTGAATTTAAAGTTGAATTTATCAAAGTTTAATTAATTATTAATTGAAATTTGAATTTTATTCAAGGATTAAGCGGGCATAGATAATGGATAGATGGATGGATGAATTTTATTCAATTAAACTGACAGACCAACGACGGGGAAACAGTGACTCCTGGTGGCAGCTTGACAAAATAAAAGCCCAAGTTTCCTTTTATTTTATTTTAAATAAATTAAAATAAAAACTATTATCAATATTAAATTAAGTTTGAAATAAATACAATAATAAAAACATTAAATAGATATAATAGATGTAATACTTGAGATTTATAGGTGTTGTGAAAGAGGACATATAGTTAGTTGGTGTGAGAGAAGAGGATGCAGAGGATTGGGTTAGATGGAGGCAGACCCCTGAAGAGAAAGCCACAAGGAAAAGAAGAAAAAAAATAACACTTATCTATAAAAAAAAAAAACCGTTGTTTGTTTGTTTTTAATTTATTTAAAGAACAGCATGGTGGCTTGGTGGTTAGCACTCTTGTCCCACAGCAGGATGGTTTGTCGTTTGAACCCTGACAGGGGCATCTCTATGTGGAGTTCTAATGTTCTCCTCATACTTGCATGGGTTTCTCCAGGTACTCTTAATTGGTGGTTCTTGATTGCCCAAAGGCACTTCCATCCATCCACTCACGACAGTTCACTCAGTCTGTCTCAGATGACTAGACTCCTCAAGCTATCTCTAAGGGACAGTCAGAGGAAATTTATCTCACTTGCTTGAATGTGTGATCTCATGCTATCACAGTGTACAACTGACATTTTCATCACTACAGGATGCAGGCTCGGTGTCATTGGGGGTCATTCGCGGGCCATGCCCCCCCCCCCAAATGAGTTATTGTGCCCCCCCCCCCTCCACTCACCCACAAGCAGGCCAAGCCTTTGTGCCAAACTTTGTATTTTATTGATTACTTATCCCATTGAACGTGAAATCATGCTTCGTAAATTACATTTAAAAAATAAATTTACAGAAAAACTGGAGTTGGCCCGTGCGCTTGTTGCACTGAACCCAGAAAGTGACACATTTCTGGACGTGACGGCTGTACGAGGTTGCTAAACAGTTTTTCAGCTCTCAAAAACAATCGCAGCCAGTCGAGGGGGACTGGACTGTACAGCACATCATCTCCAAGTACCACACGCATCTCACCGCAATGTCCAGTACTGACTGCTTTCAAACACGCTTTAACATTTGAAGCCTCCACAGCCATGTGTGAGAACTCATTCTCCACCCTGAGAAACGTATTTACGGACCACAGACGCGTCATGGTCCACAGAAGAAAGGCCCAGTTGGTTCAGCTGGCGTTTGAAAGGGACTTAACCAGAAAGTGTAACGAAGCTGAAGTTGGTTTCCGATTCCAGCTTCCGATTCGGGAAATGGCTAAAGGGCTATTACACTTAACTTTCGCTAAAATCAGATACTTTAATCTTCTCTGGTTAAGACACTACAACACCCAGACGCTTGAAACCTCCATTAGATTAGTCTGCTCTAATAGCAGAATATGTAAAACCATGTCTCTGATTTGTGAAACTTCAATAAAGGGCCATTTCAGCACTTTTTGGGCATCTGGATCACACTAGAACTGGTGCAGCTCCAAAACTACAACACCCAGACACTTGAAACCTCCATTAGATTGTTGTCAACGTCAAAATAGGCAAGTGTGTGCTCGTATGACAAGTCATAGTTAAAACCATAAAAATGCCAAACTTCAAACTTGTAAACATTTTTATTTCTTTATTTTTTCCATTTTAGAGATTTGAAAGTCTCTCTTTTTCTATTTGTAGTCGCATGAGAAGCTCCTCTCTCTTTTACTTGAGTTCTTTGTGTGTTGTTTTTAAACACAATCTTTCTGTGGATGCTCACATTGCTTCAGTCAGTTTAATTCTCTTACCTCTCCTCCATTTGGCCATGTTCAATGTGTTCCACTGCCTCAGCTCTGGTTAGTTTTTTTTTCTTTTCCAGTGCACTTATGGATGCCTGTGTTACATCCAAATGTAATGTTAAAAACTGTCTTCTAAAATACAAATATTTACTTTACATTCTAATAAAAGTTACAAAGGCTTTATGCTAGCATGTTTCACTATTTCAGACCCTCACCTCACCTATTTCTACCTATCTTTGTTGTGTCCAGTGGACTTTCAAACTACAGATTTCTTTTGAAAATGATTTTTGTTGCTACAGGTCTTCTTTCATAAGTCAATAAGCATGAAGAACAGGTGAAACTAAAGGAGATGGCATGCAGGGAAAGGGAACAGAACCCCATATAGCTGCATCAGTGACCGTAGACTTTCATTTTGGTGAACATACTAGACCACTGAACTACTTTTCTGAATATTATTTCTGACTTTACTCTGTTTTATTGCCATTTTCTGCTGTCATGACCTGCTGGTCCAGGAGAAGTGAATGCTACAAATCAAAGACTCGATGCTCTGCTGTGTTTCATTTAATTTGAATCAAATTAAATAATTAAAAGATTCTTTTTTGCTGTTCATTTAGGTAATTTCATGAGGTTTACAATTTGACTTACAACGTGTATGTTTTCTGAACACATGCTTTTTGTAATTGAAAACACTTTCTCTCTAAAATATGTAATTATTGAGTGATTCCATGTTAAGGTTGAAGTTATGTACAAAGTTATTCTAGTGACTTCCCTCAGACAGCATCACATTCAGCATGAACTTCCTGTCTGAAGAGACCACGTCCGTGACTTCAGCTGACATGTTTCTGGAGCTGTCCAGCAGGTCTGAGAGCTATTTCATCATTCTGTCAAGTTGGTCATCATCATCAAAGATGATTGGAACCCACTTCTCGTCAAAATGAAAATGTGGCATCACGTTTCCAGACAGGATGTCCTGTAAAATTCAAAAAGACAAAGGCAGTTACTTTGTAAATAAGGACTGTTTTTTTAAACAAGGAAATAAGTGCAGCCTCCAATGTTGTCTTTGAAACAATAAAAATAACTGTAGTCATCTGGCTAAAATGTATTATCTGATTATTTGTGAGTGAGACAAAACCAATAAATTTAAAGTAAATTGATACAAAAAGAATTTTACAGAGGATTCTGTAGGTTCTTGGTGGACTGTAAATATTTTTTGTCTGCTGTCCAATTCACTTTTTTTTTTTGTTCGTTTTGTTTTTTGCTATTACTAAGTCTACCTACTCATTTAATTTTCACATACCAAATAAGTAGTGTGATTTTATCATGGTGTTTATGAAAAAAAAAGAGATAGTGATACACTTACTGGAAGTGTTACAAACACCCCCCAAAAATAGATCCAAAGGAGTATGAATAAATAAACTAAACTAGGGGTCTTCAAAGGCTGCTGTCCAGCAGCTTGTAGATATGCCCCAGGTCCAACACACCAGACTCCTGCTAATCACCTCATTATTTTACTCAGGGATGTTAAAGCAGAGATACATTTAAAAGTTTGAGGACACCAGCCTGGCAGGCCTGGATTTAAAACCCCCTAATGTAAAGGAAGCCTCACCTTAAGAGTGTCCTCCACACCTTTCTGATCAACAATGAACTTCACAAGCTCTTCATTGCTTTCCTGTCTCGCTTGAACAGCTTCAGCTGCTTTGTCCTAAATTGAACAATGACTTTCATTTTGTTCCTTATTAAATATAACTGAAATATCTTTAACTATACATACAATGCATTTAAAACATGTTATTTATATTAATAAACAAAAAACCTCAGCAAAACTGAGATGATAGTCTTCTTTATTAACTGACAAAGCTTACCCTGATCATCACAATGTGTCCAACACTGGCTTTAGTTTGAAGTATTTTCTTAATGTTCCTCACTGTAACTCCTACATCTCCATTCCCAGGTTTTCCTAATTCTGCCAGGCCATCATAGAAACGCCACTGTTTGTCTGTTCCTAGTTTGTGAAATGCCACAAAGTGATTTCTTGAGCCAAGGTGATACGTTGCAGCTGCTGGCTCAAACCTGTGTGATTAAACAGTACAGACAATTATTTTTAAAATTAAAATCGTTTGACCTGAGACATTATGTAACATGTAATACATATCAATTTTGTTTTTGCGCTTGTTCCTCAGCAGGATTAAAGAAAAGCTTGTGTCAATGTCCAACAACTGAAAAGCCGGGTCCACAATGTGCAGGTCACCCAACCATTAAATGTCCAATTATAAAATTGGTTGTTAACATATACTGAGACACAATGTGTGTCTAGAATTCATAACTGTATAGATCTCAACTTTGTAGTGACAAAGTGGATAACATTACTTGGTCAGACAGAAACAATTTTTAAATCTGTATTTTTAAAGCTGAAAAGTCCAAAATTAAATGAGAATTTTTATTAAATCAGAATCCAGAAGCATGAAAATTTAAACTTTTGACTGTACCGAATTAAAGCTTGAATAAAAAGCATAAAAAATAATGTCCTTATTGATTAACACTCGTCACTGTCGCATCTTCCCCTGAAGGCCTTTAAACAAACTGCAGAGGATGCAAAAGCTGCTTATTATGATGACGCAAGACCTCTGACTGCACCAGCGTTTCAAATACTTACATTACAAATAAGGTTCAAGCAAATGATCTAATGTAATTGAGTGAATGAGAATACATTTTAGAAAAAGAAACAACAATCTCCGGAATGTAGGGAAATGTTCTAACTTCAAGGAGCAATACAATATGATGAAAAACAGTGAGCTGATCTTCTTCTCATAGCTTCTAGGCACATCAACTACTATTGTCTGGTCTATAACTGATTTTCACAACATGAATTTCACTAAATTAATGAAATTAATTTTTCCTTTAATGCATGGCTCAGAAAGTCTTATTTAAACTCTACATAAGCCTCTCTGAGTTAACCACCCCCCCCCCCCTCAAAAAAAAAAAAAAAATCCATTTTTTGGGGGGGGAAAAAAATAGAGTTAACAGTACATGTGCTGCTGTCCAGCCAAATACAACCACAATAATAATAAATATATTATTTAAAAAAAAGGGGGAGCAAAAATGTGCCACACAGTCAAATAATTTCTGTTATGCAAGTCTTACTTTCCTCCAAGAACTGACTAAACTGATGGCAGAGCTGTTGGATACAGCTTGTCAGAAACATGTCCTCTGTGAACTCCTAAGACCAGAATAAAGCAGGGAAGTCCATGCAGAAAATCACGTTCATGTTTGGCCACCTTTTCAATGCAGGGATCAGGGCAACTGCAAAAATATAAAAATAATCAAATAAAAACAAGGGTTAAGGGTGTTACCTTTGTCATAAGGTTACATGTTATTTATATATAACACTTGAAATATGTTTTTGGTTGCTCACGTTACACCTGTGGCATGGAGGGACTTTTAGAGTCTCATTGGTCCACTTGTCCATCTGGTCTTTCAAATTGTTGAAATCGTCAAACCTTTAAATAACAGTCAAATAATCAATAACAAAATATGATTTAAAATATTAATGTTGAATCACTAATTCTACTCAACCCTTTGTTATTGACTTAATATGAGTTATGATCTATTGCAATTTGTTGTTAAAACAAAACATATATTCATTTGTGAAATGTATGTATGAAACACTCACACGATCTCGATGGTGTTGTACACCCTAGTTGCAACTGGACAAGATGGATTTTTGCATTCTTGTCTTATTTCTGTTGACTGTAGAAACTGAGGCCTACATGTGACCAGGTCCTCTTCAGTTCCAAAGGCATCCCAGGAGTGTCCATTAAATCTCCCAGTCTGATTCAGCCACAGTAACTTTCCCTGTGCCCATTCTTTCTTCTCAAAAAGCTTGTCAACCTGAAGCAAAGTTGACACCCAAACATCATGTTTGGATGCTTTCTCTAAGTCATCTTTAATGCCTGGCCTTCTTTTAATTGCCAAATGAAAGATGTATAGCAGATTGTCAACTGTGCATGTATTGGTCATGGTTATTGTTTGATCTCCAATCCTTCCTTCCCCTCCCCAATATGGACAGCATCCCTTTTGTTTCTGAGTTAATTTCATTTTCTTGGTTGGAGGGGGTGAACCAAAATACTTAGATTTTCTCTTTGTAGAAGTACTTCTCTTTTTCCACTGTTCCTTTTGGGATAATGGGAGTGTCTCGGGTCCCTCAGACTTGTCTGTGTCTTCAGAGTTAGATTTAACTGTAGGAACTTTTTTTTTTTCAAAAACTGGAGTCCCTTCAGTCTTCCTGTGATAAATTCCTGCTGGACTTGAATAAAGTCACCTGCTCTTCGATGCAGTTTTGACATCAGAATGACAGATTTTGTTGTGTGAAACCAGTTCTCTACAACTGCATTGCCGTCTCGAGTTTTCCCGATACTTTTCATCATGATGCCTGACCAAAGAGGAAGACTTCCAGCAAAATGTAGAATGACATCTATCACTGAATCACAGTAGGAAAGATTTGGCTGTTGGTCTTCCACTGTGTCATCCTCGTTTTCTGCTTCCTCCTTTGCTTGGTTTACAATCACTTGAATAGGAGAATAGAAAGGTGAGGATTTAATTAGAGATTTTTGCAAATCTTCAGGAGCAACTTGCTTGTGATCCTCATCTTCATTCTTCACTTTCAGTTTCTCTGTGCTTTGTGTCCTTATGGCTTCCTCGAGGAGAGACAAATTTTCTTGACAGCCTTTTGTCTTTTTTCTTGATGAAAACACATACACAATGCACCTTGTTATCGTAAAAATGTCTTCAAGTTCTACTGCATTTTGCAGAAGGGCAAAGCAATACTAAAAGAGGTGTTTGGTGGCCTTGGTGCGTTGCACTTTTGAAATGTTCATGCTGACCAGCTTCAGCATATGAGATGGATCATAGCCCAACTGAAATCTGTTTCAGTCTTTTGAGGCTTGAGGTGCTTATGAAAAATGTTGAAGTAGTCTCGACGGAAGCACGTCAACCAGTGCAAAATGGTTGCTGTTGTCTGATCTGATGTGAGCATCTCACAAACGGGGACCACAGTTTTTGTCGTGTACTGACATGAAACACAAACTGCATAGTAAAGTACATGTTGACTTATTGACTGTGGCTTGGCAACTACACTGCCAGTGGCATCCAAATAAAGTAAGCAACTGTTTTTATTCTGGAGATCCTGGAGAATATTTAACTGATATTCTGAATATGTGTGTATCACAAAGGGAGAAATTGCAATGTATTGGATATTGCTGTGTTTCATTTTTGAGCTTGGTTGTTCCCGGTCTAGTTTTTGCTGAATTTCTAAGCACTCCATGAAAACATCTCTGTCAAGGCGATTTTGTAGATTCTTCTCACTGGAAATTTTCTGTAAAACTGCTACAGATTTAACGTCATTTACATTTCCCACAGAAAGTTTTTCTTCATCTGCACTTGCAAGTTGTTTTGTATGGACAAGCATGGGTCCAAATTCACCAAGTTTACTTTCAACTTCCTCACGTTCTGGTTGTCGACAGTGTCGAGTATGTTCTTCATCACTGCTGTGGCGAATCTCTCCCTGGACTGAGACTTCAACACATATTTCCCCTTGGGTTGTATTAGGGTCTGCCTTAATGAAGAGAAAGTAGGTAGTACAGCCGCTGAATTTGGACACAGCTTTACCCCTCCAGTAATGTTTTGCAACTTTACGGCTCTGTCTACTTTTGACTTTGTTCATTTTGAATGATAGAACACAATACTTGTTTATGATGGATATTTTCTGGCTCATTAGGTCAGTCCAGCCTTTTTTAAGAACTCTGTAGCTTTTTCTGTACTCTGGTTGAATTGTTGACCACTCCTCTCTTGTCAGACAGAAAGAAAACCTTTGAGGGCATGACACTTTCTCATTCCCAAAAGGCAACCTCTTTTTGATGTTCTCCAACTGTTCAGTGAGTGCCGCTGGAGCAACAACGTCACAGGAAGGACATGACCAAGGTGATATCATTGCAATGTCCTCTATACTTTGATAGCCAATGCAAATGGGATAAAACCAGTTTATACACTGACAACACTGGGCATATGGCTCTGCTGGATTATTCGGCTGTTTACAAACACAAAACAAAGTGTCCTGATGATACTCTGGACTTTGATCCAATTTCTTGATCTGTGAATTGCTTTCAACATCTTGGCTATCTGTGGTGAGGACTTGGTCTCTTTCAAGGATTGCGACCTCATTTTCAAGAAGATCAGTACTAACTTGTGTCCTCTCTCCATATGTGTCATTGTTACTAATCAATATATTTGTCGTGTTGTCATTGCAAGTTTTTGAAAGGGGTTCCTCAAGATCTATTTCGTCCATTTCACTTTGTTTCATTCCTTTCCTGTCACTTTGACTCAACTCTTTTGCCTCATTCTCATTCTGTTGAAACTCAGATATGTTCAAAGAAGTTTCATTATTTTCCTTCTGGGAAATACTGGCACACTCTTGGACTTCATCTGGACCAATCTCACTCTTGAGCTTCTTTTCTTTCCTTTCCTCTTTCCCTTCTTGTCTGTCACTCAGGCATCTGTCGTCATCTTTTTCAATATGATCCTGCATATCACAAAAAGCACTTTCCCTCTGCTTTAGGAGTACTCTTGTTCTAACTGACGTTCGGTCACAGTTCCATACAGTGTAAAGCCACTTCTTCTTTTTAACTGACTTGTCGTCAAACAGCTTTCCAGCCAAATCTTCCCATATGGTGCTGTTCCAATGTATTTTCTTTTGTAAATGTCCAAATGCTGATAGTTCTTCAACTATCTTGTCCTCACCTCCCGACAGTGTCCATAAATACGGACAACCATGTCTTTGACCTCTTCTTAACTTTGCCATATTTTTCACCTGACAAATTGAATGACAACATATTGCAATTATTAACTTTTTACTAAAAAAAAAATACACGTTTATGAGCTGTTCATACAATAAAATAATATAACACAAATAGAAAATCACCCTTGGAATATTAACCCACATTAATTTGGTATTAGGCTGCCTAATAAAAGTATAAGTCACCAATTAGTATAATAAGCAAAGTGCATAAATGGTTACATAAACTGATTAAACGCTGTAATAATATGTTACTATTATGAATAATCCTTTTTTACTTAACAGTTAGATGCACAACTTTCACAAAATAGTCGTGCATATTGAGTTTTTTCATAAATCAGTATAATTAGATGTGAATCGTGTTTTTATCATTATTATTATTACTGAAAAATAATTAGATAACCGGGTTTAATTAGCTGTGAGTACATTAAACATTTGCTGTAAGTTATTGTAACACCTTAATACTCAAATACCTGTAAGCAAGAGTCCACTTACTTTAGCAGGGAGCACATCCACCACACATACAAGTGACTTGTTAAAGTAATGGCTTGCTATGTCGTGTCTGATCTAAACCAATAGAAAAATGGTATTTACAATTAGTTTCTGATTCGTCACAGTATGAAAAAAATGATTGGAGGAGCAGAATACTTGACCTGTATGGTAAAGTGATGTTCTTTTTTTTTTTTTGGCACTAGTGGCCTTTATTGAGGGTGTAGAGAGGACGGGGGCAGGGAGGGAGAGGGGGGAGGCACGCGGTAAACGGTCGACGAGCCGGGAGTCGAGCTCGCGACCAGCCGCACGAGGACTGTAGCCTCTGTATATGGGCCGCCTGCCCTGACCACTGCGCCACCGGGGGGGGCGTAAAGTGATATTCTGAATACACTTCTATGTCTGACTTTAACCTTCCTCCTGTGTTAGCTTTCTGTTACCATCCCCGGTGTTTACATCACCTTTAAAATACACTAAAAACAATAAAATATCATCAATTTTTTTTGGTCATCTCTTGGTTACCTTGTTAGGCTTCCTTATCCATGAAAATGTTGGGTTTAATATTTTTGGTGTGGGTCTCTGGGTCTTTTATTTTTATCTGTATACCTCTCGATTTTAATTAAAAAAAAAAAAAAAAAAAGATAAATTAACCTCAAGAGAATCCTATGAATAAATAAAAGGTTGTTGTGTTACCTGAATATTACTGAGGGGTATAGAAAAGATCTCTGAAATGAATTTGCTTGGTTTATTTTTTCATTTTAAAATCAATAACTATATTAACATCTAAGGTGTCAAGGGTCAGTTTTGACCCATATATATTTTCTTCAAGAAAATGCAAAAAGAACAATTTTTGTCTGCAATAGAACTTTTGTTATAAACAAATTGAAACACAGAACAGATCATAGAACAAAATTTTGATTTACAAGTTCAAACAACACTCCAGCAAGAAGAAGAACACCAATGAAAGCATCAAGGTATTCCTTATTGTCTTTCCAGATGTCACCATGGACTTTTTTTTTCTTCCAGGTTTGTCATAGCAATGATGACTCTTTATTGGCAACAGCATAAATAGCTCATAACATGTTTTTATGTCAGTGACTGTCACAGCAGACCGTGTGATACCAGCAGTCATTTTGACGACATTTTCAGCAGCTGCCCTGCCATGTGCATGTTGACATACTACACTCCAAAAGATCTTTGACTTGAGTCCTTCAGCAGGAGCAGCCTCAGCACCAGAGACCTCCTCATCACACTCAGATGTGTCTGTCTCTTCTGGCTGATGCTCCACATTGTCTCTTTCTCAGAAACTTGCTCCTCTTCATCGCTATGCTGATCTGAGTCTTCTCCCTCATTTTCTTCAAAAATATTATCTAGAACTTCGCTCACCATAAATCTTTTTAAGCGTCCCCTGAAGCTTACATGATTGGGAGAAGAGGTGGCTGTCAGCATGTTGGCTGATAATGCACTTACGATTTCAATTTTGGCTCTAATTATTGCTTTATAATCTTATTTTCATAACCGGGTCGAAACCGACCCTAACACCACAAAGGACATAATTTCAACCAGAGCATTTTAAAATGTAGTGAAAAAACATTTTTTTGTTTAATTTTGTTGAATTCGAGGTTCCTGACAAAGTCAAAAAGCCTTGATGCAATAAAAACATTTTAAGTGATTCTTTTATGCATTTAAAAACTAAAACAGGTTGGTGCCAACCCTAACACAGGAGGAAGGTTAAGCCATGTTTGTCATGTATGATTTTATTTTGAAAGATAAAATCATTACGAAGAGCTGACACTCCTCTGGAACCTAAATCCAAAATATGTTAATTAATGCTTCAGCATTTAAACTGTTTTTTTTTTTTACGTCAACTTTTTATAAGCATCAAAGTAAAAGTATTCCTAAAAGGACCTTCTGATACAATTTGATGACACAATAAAGATGTAAGTCATGCACATCTGCATTAACACCAACACTTATTTTTATAGTGCAAATTTACAACACTTTATGTCAAGGCACTTTGAAGAAAAAAAAGATGAATTAAACCTAATAATACATACATTTCAATTGATAGCGGTAATCAAACAAGCCAGTGAAGTTCAAATTATTATTTCACACTCGTTCCAAACAGTTTCTTTATCTGACGAAAGCCAGGAGATAGCATTCAGTCATGAACGTGCACCATTCACTCTTTGTTCAGCATGGAGCCACAGTGGACAGTCATTTGCATTTGCCTTTAACTTGTGTCACACCCTGATAGCAAGCAAGCATGTTGTCATAAAGGAGAGCAAACACTTCTTTTCCCATCATCAGTGTGAACAGTTATGTGGAGAAATCTGGGCCGGATGATGGTCTGGCCTGGGCCAGTTGGTGGTGGGTGCCTGGCCTCCAGTCCTGACCTCCCCGTCACTTGGTTGCTGTCACTGGATCTGCTCGCCTGGTGCTCTACGTTTTTAGTCTGGTTCAAAAATCAGCTTCAACAAAGGTAAAAAAAATATTCAGGAGACGACTTGAGAGATAATTCTGGCAAACGCCCTTTATTTACAGCATAAAGGACATGAGACTTGTCTTTGCAAAGAGAAGTCTGATACAATGTAGAAATCACCTTCACTTATACTTCAAACAGACTGGTTTGCTTATCTCTATGGAGCTGGTGCTTTCTAGCCCCCAGATTTTTCTCAATTACCTTGGATCAGCTCAGTTATAATGGTGTCTATTGCATTTACCTTTTTTTGCTGACTAAGCTATAATGGTGTGCTGAAATGGCCCTTTATTGAAGTTTCACAAATCAGAGAAAGGTTTCACAAATCACAGACATGGTTTTAAATATTCTGCTATTAGAGCAGAATAATCTAGTCCAGGTTTGAAGTGTCTGGGTGTTGTAATGTTTTAACCAGAGAAGATTAAAGTATCTGATTTTAGCGAAAGTTAAGTGTAATAGCCCTTTAGCCATTTCCCGAATCGGAAGCTGGAATCGGAAACCAACTTCAGCTTCGTATGGCAAACTCATATTAAGCATTTACATCATATTGCGTTCTTGAACGGCAGTTTGTGCCCCCGCTGGTTATTATATGCCCCCCAATTAGATCTGTTCTGCCGCCGACTTTGCGTTACAATTAGATTTATGACTCAGTCATGACCAAGAAAACAGAGAGAGAAACTACTTCCGAGATTTGCAGTTCTGTATCAAAACAACAGAATACACAACATCATGGCAACCTTTGGAAGTAGGAATAATGGCTGGATGTACCATTTCCCCACTAGCCTTCACCATGGCAATGGAAGTGATCATCCGAGCTTCTAAGTGGGTTGTCGGAGGAGAACGTCTGGATTGTGGACAGCGGTTGCCTCCCATTCGTGCCTACATGGATGACATGACCACCTTGACGTCAACCATCGCATGCACCAAAAATCTTCTGGGAAAGCTTCATGCCAACATCTCATGGGCACGGATGAAGTTCAAACCCAGCAAATCCAGGAGCTTATCCATCATTAAAGGAAAACTTGTGAGCCAGAGGTTCCATATCGAGGACACACCCATCCCATTGGTGTCAGAGCTGCCAGTCAAAAGCCTGGGGCGATGGTACAACGCGAGCCTCAGAGACTCTGACCAGAGTGATCAGCTGAGGGAAGAAGCCATCAAAGGCCTAGTCAACATTGACAAGACCTTGCTCCCTGGCAAGTTGAAATTATAGTGTCTGCAGTTTGGATTGCTCCCTCGTCTGATGTGGCCCCTAACCGTCTACGAGATCCCTATGACCAAAGTCGAGAAGCTGGAGAGGACGGTCAGTTCCTACATCAAGAAGTGGCTTGGCCTCCCACGCTGCCTCAGCAACATCGGCTTATATGGACATTGTGCTCTAGAACTGCCTGTCTCTAGCCTCACAGAGGAGTTCAAATGCACCAAAGTGAGGCTGAACATGACCCTAACCGAGTCTCAAGATGATGCGATCCGTGCGGCTGCTCCCAGACTGATGGCAGGAAGGAAGTGGATCCCATCTGAGGCTGTACAGCAGGCAAAATCTGCTCTCAGGCATGAAGACATGGGACAGGTGCAGCATGGAAGAGGTGGACTTGGACTGGTTACAAGTCGACCCACATGGCACAAGGCAACATCAACCCAGAGGAGAAAGCTGGTGACTGCTCAGGTGCGGCAACAAGAGGAGGCAGACACATGGAAAGATCTTTGGGAAATGGAAGGAAGCCAAATTAGCTTCATCATCAGGGCCACCTACGATGTTCTTCCCACACCCATGAACCTAAACCAGTGGCTTGGAGAAGATCCCTCTTGTGCACTCTGCCAAACTCCTGCAACACTAAGGCACATCCTCACTGGCTGCAAAACCAGTTTGTCCCAAGGACGCTACACCTGGAGACACAACCAGGTCCTAAGACAACTGGCAATCACCCTGGAAGTAAGGAGAACCACCACCAATGCCCTCCCTCCACCAATGCCCAGACATTCAAACACCACCCAGTTCATAAGAGCAGGACAACTCCCAGCAAAGCAATCTGCAAGACCCGAAACAACCATCCTAGACGCTGCCAGAGACTGGAGGATGTTGGTTGATCTAGACAAGAAACTTGTTTTCCCACCAGAGATCATGACAACTAACCTCAGGCCTGACCTTGTCTCGTGGTCAACCTCCCAAAAGTCTGTGCTCATTGTGGAACTGATTGTGCCATGGGAAGCTGCAGTCGGTGAAGCATTTGAGCGCAAACAACTGAAGTACGCAGATATAGCAGCCGATGCAGAACAACGTGGCTGGCGTGCCCAGGTGCTTCCGGTCGAGGTTGGGTGTAGAGGATTTGTTGCTACGTCCACAACCAAATTCCTCAAAGGGATGGGAGTTCGAGGACAGGCGTTCCGCAAAGCCGGGACGCCAGGTGTCGCCGTTGAGCCCTCTGGAGGTGTCGTGGGCATGTCAACGAAACACCGGTGAAGGAGGGTGCCCACCTGAAGACCTCAGTGAAGCTTTTACCTCTCCCCCCCACTCAATGCCAAGTTCTGATTATCTAAGGGATTGTAATATCTAGTCCTACAAGCGCAACTATGACTCAGTCATGACCAAGAAAACAGTCGTCCCTGGATGAACTAAATGCAGAATAATATATTGCTTTTTATCTGGACTGGCTTGATCCACTCTGGTTTGGGATTCAGTTATTCATGACTTTTCTCTCAAATCAAGGAAAGTAGTCCAAACTCTGGCTATTAACACTGCGAGAAATTGAAGGACAATGTGTGTTTAAAAGACAGGAATAAACTCCCAACGTGTCCAGCAGCCTCCCTGGAGATGAGACACAGTGCAAATATTGCTGTTGTGCAATATTTTTCACAATTGTCTCAATTAAAAACCAAGTTGGAGATGAGCACCGGCAAACCAGGAAAAGATTTCCACTGCTAAATGCTTCAGAATCTAAATGGGGAGGATGGATTTAGCCCAACCAAGTCTCTTACAAATTATAGCAGCATGCATGGGGCTGGAGAGGGTGCTAACGTTAGCTTGTGGTTCTCCTGAGGTTAGACTTAATAAAAGCTAATGCTTATAAAATCTTCTATAGTTACAAAGCAGTTACAAAAGGATCTATAGTGTCTTAGCTAGCTGTAACATGGCTCGGCATTATAATGACTTCTGAACTGTGAATAAAAACCTAACAGATCATAGTCATATTTTAAACAGAATATCTTTTGTTATGCTTGTGTTTTGTGTTCATTGTACTCTGTGACTGGGTTTGGTTGGATGTGCTAACTGAGCATCAGCTACAGGAGGCGCTCATTTCTGATGTCGCCACCAAAACAGCATTTGGAACTGAAGGTCCTGCTGAAGGCAGCTCCGTAGATCCTTCAGCTCCTTCCATGTAGGAGCTGGGAGCCACAGCGGATCGTTCCAGGATCCTTCCATCCAGCCGGCGAGTCCCAGCAGAGCTCCGTTCTAGTCCTTATTTCAGCTCTGACAGCGCTCCAGATGTCTCTGCCTGCACCTCACATTGGAAACGAGGATGTTAGGATGAATTTGGTCACAATGAATATAAAGTAATATTGATTATCTGAGTCAGCCAAGATAAAACAGGTAACCGCCTGCCCTGCCAGTTCTATCCTTTTTCAACATGGTGCGATACAGTATGAGGAAAAGCTGGCTTCAAAAATCACTCCTCAGAAAAGTACGGATTATTCTTCCATTTACATGTGCAGTCAATGATTCAAACTAGGAAAGATTGATCCTTTAAAAAGATAAATCAATGACTTTAAATTTTGGACAATACCACACAACATCATACTTAACTACAACAAGAAGCACTACTTCAGCACAATAATAATTAGTAACCTACATTTACACATCACAAGATTATCTTTTGTCAGAGAAGTGTTTGTGTGCTGTAGCTTTAGCCTTATGGCACAATAACGTCTAAGGAAAAATATTTTAGCATCAGGTGCCAAATTTTTAAACACAAACAAAATAATCAACATGAAACCCATACCTATGTAAATCAAATATCAATTATTTTGACCTTTTAAGGTCAGCAGCCAAAAATGATGAAGTGAAAAAATAAGTTTGGTTCGTATTAATTTTTTTCTTCTTTTGTTGAGTTTCTGGCAGCTTCCCAGAGTGATGACAGGAAGCCATAACACACAGCCAAGCACATCACTTGCCTCCTCTCTCCGTTTGCTTCACCTGGTTGTGCAGTAACACCATGTTGCGTGCACCTGCGCTGAGCCACATGTCAGTAGCTTTGCACATACTGCAAGTCTTGTTGAGCGCTGGCCATCTGGTCAATGGAACTCAAGAACCTGAGGAGGATTATATAGACACCGCTCAAACATCTCACTGCATGTGAAGGACATCAAAACAATGCATGTGGCGATGTGTTATTGAAGCACTCAGGACTCGGTGTGAGGATTGACGTCACCACATAGACTGGTGACGTCAGCCCACTGTCTCCAATATCTCTCACCATTTAGAGTTTGCCAGGCTTCGACCACAGCACTGTTGCCATCTTCAGTTCAATTCAATTCGGTTTAAATTAATTTTATTTGGATAGTGTCTTTTGGCCAGATGTACCTGTTTCAGGTTATCTTATGATGGCTGCAGCCTTGATATGTTTGACGGACGCACTTGTTTTCCTGTTAAATAAAGTACATTTCACTTTTGAATAAGATTTGATCTCGAACTGGTCATTGTGTTTAATATATATATATCTGTGTAATAAATTCATATTAGACAGTAACGTTTAAAATGTAGTTACTTATCTGGGATACTTGAGAGGGTGGATGAAATATTCAGAAAGGTCTAAATAGCCTAAAGTCTTGTGCCAAGATGAAGAAATCAATGCTATGAAAAGAAAATGTTATGACATTCTTTTTTTTTAATTTAATAATTTCATATATTTATATGCGGTCTAATATTCGGGCAATTGTTTACTTTTTCAATTATTAAACAAAATGCATTTGTTGCAGAATAAGAAATCAAACTTTTTGTGGTGCTTTTATTTTCTTGCTATAAAAGTAAATTAAGTCCAAGCGGCAGGAAAGACAGCATCTGCTTTCCTGAGCTGACAGACAGTCTGAATGTGCACATGGGAAAGTCATGGTGCACGCTGTAAAATAGGGCTTCCCCAAGGGTCACTGTGTAATTCGAACCCTGCCACAAACTAAAAGTCCCACTCCCCCCCACACACACAAAATAATCACATCAGGTGTGGCTTGCTACCACACAGTTACTGCAGTCAGTTAGAAAGTAACATCCTCAAGTGATCAAGAAAAGTGGATGACTTGTACACAATAGATCATTACACACACACATCACCATCCTTGCAGCACCACAAGGTGGAAATCTGAGATAGTCCATATTTGGCTGCTCCCTGTTCGGGGTCACCCCAGCAGAGCAAAGTTTAGCACAAGTTTTATACCAGATGCCCTTATGGTAGGCGACAGCACCACTAAACTGACCTGAGGCGAACCTGAGATACTAATTCACTGTATAACTCACTGACAGAGCGTAGTGCAGCGACACCAAACACAAGATAATCAGTATTAAAAACAAAAACAGCCAAATACAAGGCCAGCAGATTAAACAGATGATCATCATTTAAACATCCGGGACGCCAGGGGGAGCAGGTCTGAAGCTGAAAGATCCAAAACCCCAGATGACTCCAGGTGTTTCCCTGAAGATGTTTCAGTATGATATTTTGCACAAATTATCAGCCCAATAAATTAAATCTTCAAACTATGAGATCTTATATTTTGCTATTTCTCAAAATTTGAAGTTGAAACTTGCCAGGGGGCCGAATTATATTGCACGCCCCACTTTTCAGTTTTTTATTTGTTAAAAAAGTTTAAAATATCCAATCAATTGTGTTTCACTTCACGATTGCGTCCCACTTGTTGTTGACTCTTGATAAAAAATTTAAATTTTATATCTTTATGCTTGAAGGCTAAAATGTGGCAAAAGGTTGAAAAGTTCAAGGGGGCTGAATAAAAAAACAAAAACAAGCAGACATGGCCAGCAGTAGTATATATACATATATATATGTGTGTGTATATATGTATATGTATATATATATATGTGTGTGTACATGTACATATATATATATATGTGTACATGTACATATATATATATATATATATGTGTGTGTGTGTGTGTGTGTGTGTGTGGGTGTGCACGTGTGTGTGTGTATATACATGCGTGTATATGTACATGTGGACATTTTTCATGGTCTAGTTGAATGTAACAATCTTTAATGTGTTACAGGGCTAATTTTGATCAGTAAAACAGTATGGTTTTAGTAAAAGCTGGACTTTGTGAGGGCAGAGGGGATGACATTATCTCGTCCAGTTTTGAGCAGCCTTCACAGGTTCACTTTAGTTGTAGACTTTATGCTCGAGAAGGTTATTATTTGGTTGTGTAATCAAAGCATGCCACAACATTAGAACAACACTTTCAGAAATAATGTTTATTGAAAGAAAAATGCAGTTTGACACAAAACACACAGTTAGTCTTGAAAGGTGAATGACCTCAGTCTATTAGGATGATTATTATCTGCTAACATAAATTCTCTCTGATCCAATTCTCTTTCAAAATCACCTTCAACAGTGTCAACACACGTCTTGATGAGTGACATTTCTGCCTCCCACAGTTCTTCAGCAAATCAATTTAAGTTGTTGATTTCTTTATAATATAATTACAAATCCTTTTCCCTGCATCACTGACTATCACTGACCACATTTTAATCAGAAGAGCAAGTGAGTCATTTGGCACCAAGCTCACTACAAAGTGGTTAACTATTTCAGCTCAGCAGTCTGGTTTTTAATTTAGTCTGAGTCAAGGTCCACTTCCTTCTTCAAAATTTTAAGCTGCACTTCTTCATACATACTCGTGATCTCCTGCGATCTGTTCAGGTAATTTTGATAAACACCTCCTCTCACGCACATCTCCTCCTTGAGATCAGAGCCACCAGACGCAGCCACGTCCTCAGAGTTCTGATGCTTCTTCCAGTTCATGCTGGACCACATCATATCATTTCCATCCTTTCCTGAGCGTTTAATGACATCTTCTGCATTACCAGAGCTTGGCAGACTGGCACTGTACAGGTGAGGGACAGCTGCAGGGTGGCTTTGGAGCTCACCGCTGTTGACATAAAATTCATTTTCTGCTCTGTTGGATTCCTACAATTAAAGAGAAAGAACACTTTTAAGTTTCACTGCAGTTAAACAGTTGATCTTTTAGGTGTAAAGTCTAAAACTCAACCTCGTTTTCTCTCTTATTAGATGTTGATCTGGAGCAGCAGCATCGGTTTCACCTTTGAGCCGACTCTTGGATTTATAGTACTTAATCAGAACCACCAGAACCCTAAAAAATATAGGAGAACATTCATCATTTATGGGTATGCTCATGTATTGGTCCACAGACTGAGAGTAAAATTTAATGAATAAATATCTGTTGAAGCAGAAATTCAAGCCACGTCACTAAAGTGATCATGTTGAGGTGATTAGCTATTCAAAGTAATAAAAGATAATAAAGCAATTGAAGTAAAACATCTGACACAGAAGTGAGTCAGTAAAACTCTCTTTTCAAATTATCAAAGCACATCTGTGGCTCAAAATGTCAAAAGTATTGAATTAATTATCCTCCATAAGAACCCAACAAAACAAAAGTTGACTAACATATGATTTTTAATTCACTGCAAATGTTGATCCTGTTTAAAGTTTGTAAAATGGCCAAATACTGTCCACGTACCAGATAAAACCCATCTGAACACAGACTGCTACCAGTAGGACTGGTACGAAGCAGGAAACAGCATGGAAGCACACAAACAGTCCTCCATCTAAAATACA
Organism: Hirundichthys speculiger; assembly: GCA_018398805.1. NCBI lineage: Eukaryota > Metazoa > Chordata > Actinopteri > Beloniformes > Exocoetidae > Hirundichthys > Hirundichthys speculiger. The sequence continues at coordinate 68,354 of JAGFBZ010002566.1, read as the reverse complement.
GAAGAGAAGATTAAAAGATTCAGTTATGCAGCAACAAATAAATACAATAAAAAGAATAACTGGACTTAATTATGAACATATGTCAACATCATAATAGTTTATCTTCCCTTATAACTATGGGCATACACTAATTATAAGCAAAATTTGGAATAAAGATTTCAAAAATTTTGGGAAATTTGGCATGAGAACATATTTTCCTTTATTTGTGACAAGTCCAGCCCCATATGGTAAACACACAAGATATGTTGGACAAATGAATCACACTTCTGACATATTTGATGATGACCCGCTTCGGACGTACCGCAAGATCCAGAACGGACCCACGAAACAGACCCTGTATCGGGGTCCACTTGCACTCAGTGACGGATCCCCTTTAGACGGATCGCGGACCCGCGCTGGCTCCGCCGCTGCGTCTGGTCCACATCCGCAACCAAAGCTTTACCTCCCCGGCGACTCCTGACCGGACCCACACATCCACCACAGATCCGCAACAGATGCAGAAAAACCTCTGGCCCGGGTTTGTTTAGGACTCGTTCATCTCATTTTAAAAATCCCAATAACATAGTAAACTAAATTAAATGTATGCCTAGCCTAGACTTCTACACCAATATAGCCATAGCTCAAATCTGCATTGTCTTGTGTTTTTTATCCGAAGACTATTGTCAATATAGATCTGACAGAAAAAGTCAAGACATCAGTTGCCCTCAAAGCAGTTTACATTCAGCCTCTAATTCACTCATTCACACACCAGTGGGCGGCTGGTGCCAGACCCACTAGGGATAGTTAGGATTCAGTGTCTTACCCAAGGACACTTTAGCATGTGAACAGTTGGAGCTGGGATCAAACCGCCAACCTTCCAGTGACTGGATGACCCGCTCTACCAACTGAGCTACAGCCACCAACCAAGTAGATAAAGGCTATTCTGTTTTTCTTAAGTAGCATATGTTGCCTATGCTGCATCAGTATTTATTATCATTGGACAAACTGATTAATCCAGGTGTGCCAGACCATTGTGGCTACTCAGACACACCTGGACTAATCAGTTTGTTGGTTCTGTAGTGGATTTGCGGGTTCTGACCGGAGCAGCCACGGAGGCAAGGTCGTAATCGCAGATGTGGACCGGACGCAGCACGGAGCCAGCAGGTCATTTTCATTTTAAATCTGGCTCCAAAGCGGATCCGGCACTGAGTGCAGGTGGACCCGATAACGGTCCGTTTCGCGGGTCCGTTCCGGATGTCTTTGCTGTGTGGGGTGATACTCAGCTGCTCTTTCTCCTCCAGATCTGTCTCCTCTGGCCTGATTCACTGAGATGATGCTGCGCAGACTTTTGACATTGACGGTAAACTTGCCAGATTGACCACATACAGTTAATTTATTCTCCATTTGCATGCAAAAGGAGTCAGACCTACAGCTCAACGGGCAATGCAGGAATGACCACGAATATCAGTAAACCAAGAGATTTAAACAGAAGGCTGGAATTTACTAGACAAAACATATGCAGGATAACAACTTGCAGGCCCCATGAAGGGCGACACACAGGAGAAACCCTATTAGATAGAAAGATCATGGCCAGGGCCGGCTCTACCCAAATTGGTGCCCTAGGCGAGATTACACCCCGGTGCCCCCCTGAGCCCACTGCAATTCAATGACAACAACCAACTGAGCAATCACGACAGTTTAATTTGAGCATTTGAACAACGACAAACTCAACAGTAACAACAGTTACTTTCAACTAAACTTGTCTTTTAACTAAAGACTACAAGTTTACACGTCTGGACTTCCTGGCAGCAAAGGCATCTATGGTGTCATCAAATGACACCTGCCTAGACATCTCACGGTTTATACTCATCAGGGCAAGTCCATTTAAGGGGGATAGGCGGCGTGGCGGCACCCCTCCACCAGATGGCGCCCTAGGCGGCCGCCTATATCACCTATGCCAAGAGCCGGCCCTGATCATGGCCTAACTAATCAACCTAAGACACGTGTTTTTGGACAATGGAGGAAGCCAGAGTACCCGAAGAAAACACATGCAAGCACAGAGAGAACATGCAAACTCCACACAGAAAGGCCCCTGCTGAGGTTCTAACCAGGAACCTTCTAGCTGTGAGGCAACAGTGCTGACCACCAAGCCACCGTGCTGCCCCTCAACTGAATCCATGTCAAATAAAATAATTTGAAAGTATTAAAACATCCCAGATAGCAAACTGACGTTGATTCAACGTTGAAAGCGCAAAGGAATTCCACCCTTCTTCAACGTTGAGGTCACTGACAACGTTGATTCAACCATCATCTAAATGGTAGGTGATGGTTGAATCCTGACATTGATTCAACGTAAAAATACGTTGATTCAACCATTTAGATGATGGTTGAATCAACATTGTCAGTGACCTCAACGTTGAAGAAGGGTGGAATTCCTTTGCGCTTTCAAAGTTGAATCAACGTCAGTTTGCTATCTGGGATGCATTTACAAAAAATAATCTTGGAAAAGTTATGAAGATAATAATGATACCTACGCTCAACATCGCTGTTTTCAGAACGTCCAACTCCGAGGTCATTTCCAGCTTTGCAGAAAAAAGGCCCGTTAATAACTGACGCTGTGATGTTTAAAACACGTCCAGTCCCGTATAAAGTCTCCTGGTCTCCATCAGCTCTGTACCAGGTGTAGTTCTTTACTGGAGGGTTGGCATCACTGCTGCATGTCAGAGTCACAGTTCTGTTCTCTGGGACTGGACCAGATGGACTGACGGAAACTCTGGTGTCTTTAGGTGGATCTGTGAAATGTAAAGTCAAAGACATTTATAACTTTTGAATATTAGGTTTTTCTAAGTTTCAGTCTTACCTATCTTTTCAATAAACAAAATTATTTCTTCAGAACACAGTTGTACACAACAGGCCTTCACCACAACTCTGACATCAGTGTCTCTTCATTTTTTTTTCCTTTCATCAATTTTCTTTTCTTACAGAAACAGATTCCTCCTTGAGATATAGTTTTGGAGTCAAAACAAGCCTCCTTGGAGGATTTGGTCTGGACCAAAGAAAAATAGTATTCATTCATTCCAACGATCTCAATTATTTTGACATTTACATTCTTTCTAGAAATACCACCTGTAAGCACATGGGGGCAGCATATATCATGTCAGTTTGGGCATGACAAAGTGTCACTGGGGACGGTGCTGCACATCTTGAAATACCAATAGAGGGACAAAAAAAAATCCTGTACACAAATCATTTCAGAGCAGCAATAATTATTTTCACAATATTTTCCATTTGTTTTTTTTTTTTCTCTTTCATCAGTTAAAATAATTTTGTCACTGCAATAAACAATTAATGCACTAATTTACCTAATTCTAACTCAAACTTGAGTCAATAATCAAACAATACAACTACAATAAATCAGTTCAGTTAAGCTTTTAAAACTGTTGAAGAGAATCAATAAAACTTACATGTAATAACAGCTGTTAAACTCTTGGTAACAGTCTCAGTTCCTCCATCTGGTTTCCTGTAGACAGCTGAGCAGGAGAAGTTCTGTCTGTGATGGAGGTGAGAAGCAGCGAAGTTCAGAACAGAGGTCACTACTTCAGTTGTGACCTGATTCTTCTTCAGTGTCCTCTGACTGTCATCCAGGCTGGAGGTCCATGTCAGAGTTGGAGGATGAGACAGACAGACAGCTGGAGCAGAGCAGCTCAGACTCACTGAGGTTCCCTCCTTCACCTCCAGCCTGGACGGTTCCAGAGTCAGTTACAAGGATGATCTGGAAGGAACGGACATGTTCACCATTTACTAAATAATAAAAGTGTTCACTGGCATACACATACACATTTTAATATATAATTTATAAACCGTTCTTTTGACTATGATTTTCAGAGGTGTTTTATCATATATATATTTATTTGAGGTTGTTGACAATCCAGTCTGAAGTAATATGTAACAGAGTGATCAGGACACATACAACTGAGGTGGTAAATGATAGGGATCATGGGTCTTTTATTAATTTTTCTTTTTTTTTTAAGAAAATCTGTCCTTATTAGTTATTTATTGCATGCAAAGACATTTTCTACTGGCGACCTGCCTTTCGCCTGAAGTGAGCTGGGATAGACTCCAGCAGATCCCTGTGACCCTACAGAGGATTAAGCAGGTATAGGTAATGAATGGATGGATGGATATTTTCTCCTGTGTTTGTAAAAACTTTGATAAGCATAAAATATGCATGTACAAACACTACAAATTTTTTGTGCCTGAACCAAAGTCCCCACTGATACTGGACTGTAAAACTGGTGCTGCTTGTGTCACGGCTTTGGGTGGATGATCCAAAAATGCAGGAAATGGGGAGGCAGGTGTGTCAAACAATAAGCTCTTTATTAAATTCAAATGTCCAAACAAACTTAACTGGGGTCGTCCACAATGAGAAGACACAGCAAGGGCAGCAACACGGGGAACAAACAGGAGCCATGGAGAACAGAATGAAGAACCAACAAGGAAAAAGACAAGACCGAAATAAACCAAAGAAACAAACAAGACACAGGTGCAAACAATCAAGGAGACAAAGAAAAGGAAGTAAAACAGAACTCAACTAGGGAAAGACAAACTTTCAAAGTAAAACAGGAAGTAAAGTTGACAGAGAAGACGACAAAGAACCCAAGACAAGCAGACAAAACCAAGAAAACACAAAAAACCAAAACCAACAAATCAACCGCAAACCATAACAGCATGGAAGAAAATAAAAATTGAGTTTTCATTCGCTTAATCATATACAAATCTTTATTGTACTTTATATTTGGATTGACGGCAAACATTTAGAGTTTGACGTTAGACGGACCTCGACATTCTGCAGAGAGTTGAAGACTGTTCACATGAAACTGGTGACTGTCTGATCCTAGAGGGTTGATGCTGCGGCAGACCAAGCTGGGAAGATCTGTCTCCTCTGGCTGATTCACTGTGATGATGCTCTTCAGATGATTGTCATTTGCAGACTCAGTGGTGACAGCAAACTTCCCAGACTGACGGACAGGGAGCCCATTGAAATACCAACGTACAGAAGGAGAAGGATTTCCCACAGCTTCACAGGAACAGTTGACCTGGTCTGCAGTTTCTTTGCAGTTAGATGAGAGCAGGATCTGTGGAGGATCTGTGACGACATAAGAGAAAATGATTATCCAAGACAAGGAAAATATTTTAAGGGGGATAAAACGTGTTGACAAAGTAGTTGTGGAAAGGTGTAAAGATGATTACAATAGTACGTACACTGAACGTCTATCTCAATGCTATCTGAACGTCCTTCTCCAAGGTCATTTTCAGCTTTGCAGAAAAAGGGCATGTTAACAACTGATGCTGTAACGATTAAAACACTTCCAGTCCCAATAACAGTGTCCTGGTCTCCATCAGCTCTGTACCAGGTGTAGCTCTTCACAGGAGGGTTGGCATCACTGCTGCATGTCAGAGTCAATATCCTGTTTTCTGGTACTGGACCAGATGGACTGACAGAAACGTGGGTGTTTTTTGGTGAATCTGAAAAATACAGATTGAAAGATACAATGATTTGTCAGAACAAGGAGACTGAGAGACCTTCAATTTACAGTAGATTGAAAAAAGTTTCCTTCTGTTTTCTTTCATTAGAGTAAAGCCTCACAGTTTGCAGTTTCAGCAATCGCAGTCTCAGTACATCGCAGAGATTTCAAAAAATATTTATCGAAAAAAAAAATTCGAAAAAATGTTTTAAAAAATCGGAAAAAAATTTTGAAAAAATTCAAACCACACCGCAAGGCTGAAGCGAAATACATCACATCAAGAACGAGTCTCAGGAAGCAACAAGAGCCTACACGGGATGCCTCATGAAGGAAAATCGAGGTCTGTGATTGGCTGCTATAACGGGTATTACTGTGGGGTTGGTGGTCTGTACGCTGATTGGCTGGAACACATCCCCGCATCTCCCATCTCTTGCTCTCGTGAGACAAAGCCGAGTTTAACGCTGATACACTTGGTGTTTACGTTCATCAGTTCCAAATATCGCTTGCTTATTTCAGTGATTAAGTGCCGTTTTAAAATTAACTCATTTCTCTGCCGTCTTTAGACGTCAGTTGGGTCAAATATGTGTCACTGGGGTTGCTAGGCAGAGCGTCAAAATACATATCAGAGTTTTGAACATTGTAGTGTTCACAGCCCCCATTAACCATGATGTGTGAGGGTTTACTGTATACCAGTGGTTCTCAAACTTTTAATCCTGCGTACCACCTGAGAAACTGTTCAGTTCTCTGAGTACCACCATGATGACCAATTTTAAAATATAGCCATATATGCCTTCTCAGTTAGCTTTAAATTCACAGGAGAGATGTTTATTCCTTATTGTATGTTTCCGATTTAATAAAAACAAAAAAAAAGTGAAAATGTGGAAAGTCCTGACGGTCCCCGCATACCACCAGAGAGTGCTCGCGTACCACCAGTGGTAAATGTACCACAGTTTACCCACCACTGCTGTATACATTTCTTTTTTCTGGGATATACATCCACCCATTCAGGGTCACAGGGATCTCCTGAAACCTATCTCAGCTCTCTCTGGGTAAAAGAAAGCAGTGCACCATGAAGAGGTCACCAGTCCGTCATAGGACCTCACAGACAACCACACTCACTCACTCGTGGGTAATTTTGAATCAGTCAGCCTGACATGAACTTTTTTGGACTGTGGGAGGAAACCAGAGTAACCCCACACAAGCACAAAAATAGCAAAAAAAAAAACTCCACACACACTGCCACACCACCAGGACCAAATCAGGAACCTTCTTGCTATGAGGCAGCAGTGGTAACCACCAAGTCATTCTCGCAACAATTGAATCATAGGCAACTGGATTTAGATTTGTCTAGAAGATGTTTCGCCTCTTATCCAAACAGCTTCATCAGTTCTGAACGCATCAGTCTGACTAGTCCGCACTAGTCAGACAAACGGTGGAGTATGACTCTGGTTTTTAACCTCTGTGGAAGGTGTGCACCCACCACTTTCTAAAGACAATACTTCGTTAGTGGAGTTTCGCTGGACCCTTTTGTTTGGGTCAGGAGAGCCACACCAGTGAAAGGACAGTCGTTAGGGGTGAGTGGGGCCACTGGTGGACAACAGTCGTTAGGCATGAGGTGTGGTTACCAGTGAACGACTGTCGTTATGCTTCTTTGAGCAACTTGAGTTTAGTTTCTGGCAGTCCTTGTTATTCAGTCTCTTAGGAACAGTAGCGAGGGCTGCGTTGTTGGGGCGGAGTTTTGCCATCACGCACGCCACGAATCCCACATCTCAGCCTTCTGTGTGGGCTAGAGACACGCTGTCTTCACTGGAGGGTTACTGGTGGGTAGCCTTGACATCACTGACCCTCACTATGATGACCTCAACCTTTGGGGGCGGAGTTTCGCCATCACGCACGCCACAAATTCCACTTCTCAGCCTCTGTGTGGGCTAGAGACATGCTATTTTCACTAGTGGGTTACTGGTGGGTAGCCTTGACATCACTGACCCTCCCTATGATGACCTCGACCTTTGGGGGCGGAGTTTCGCCATCACGCACGCCACGAATCCCACTTCTCAGCCTCTGTGTGGGCTAGAGACACGCTGTCTTCACTGGAGGGTTACTGGTGCATTGCTGTGATGTCACTGACCTTCCCTGTACTGACTGTCACCTTGGGGGGTGGAGTTTTGCCATCATGCATGTGACGAATCCCACAACTTAGCCCTTGTGAGGGCCAAAGACACACTGTCTTCACCAGGGTGTTGCTTGTGGGTGGTTTCTGACCAGTCCCCAATCTACATTGGTCCAAGGGGGTGGAGTCTGACCTCCATGCCACTATTGATACTATTATTAGACCATATCAGGTACCATGTACCTTGACCTCTTCTATATTATCTATAAATACATCCCATACAGTAAAACAGTTATGATCAATACTGCAGTCAACTTGCTTATAAATAAAGGAAAGCAGGCCTTCAGTACTATTGATATTTATTGCATGGAATTGATTTCACACAGGGGCTTGATTGTGGGATTTGTGTTGCGGGTGGCGTGGTAGCGAAACCCCGCCCCCTTTGATCAAGGGTGGTTGTGGGACAGTAAGGTGCACTCAGGGCTGTCCCTGTTGACCCCCTGGTGCATGCATCATGTCTCTAGCACACACAGGGGCTGGGATGTAGGATTCCTGTTGCATAATGGCGTGGTAGCGAAGCACCGCCCCCTTTGATCATAGGGTGGTTGTGGGACAGTAAGGTGCACTCAGGGCTGTCCCTGTTGACCCCCTGGTGCATGCATCATGTCTCTAGCACACACAGGGGCTGGGATGTAGGACTCCTGTTGCATAATGGCGTGGTAGCAAAGCCCCGCCCCCTTGGGTCAAGTTTGATTGGGAAAAATATATCCCCTACTCCACCCTCTGTTCAGGTATTCTAGTCTCTGGTAGAAGGAAGGCAAGTAAAGGTATGCAACAATCTATATGGTCCTATTCCAATGTTCACACTAAAGCTGTAGAGTAGACTACTGCCCTATTGTTTTACATCGGGGTCCTTTGGACCCAAACACCCTGAGAGTGATGTAAATGTGAAGGGGGGGTGTAGAGTGGGAACGCCCCCCAAAAAAGTTATCCTCCATGCCCCTCACATAAAATAAGCCAAGGACAATGAGTTTCAAGTTGAAAAAAGTATTACTTGTATGATTTTTATTTTAGTAAAGATTGAAAACGGGTCCAAAAGACCCTAACATCGCACAAGGGTTAAGTAAGGTAAAAGCCTATCGTCCTACTGCAGACTTTGAGAGAGTTATTCATGCATTCATTAAGATAAGATAAGATAAGATAAGATAAGATAAGATACACTTTATTGATCCCCAAGGGGGGGGATCAAATCGACCTGCTGATTAAATTAATCTAACTCTCTGGGACTGGTCAGTTGCTGCTCTGTCCTTTACAACTATTCAGAACGCAGCAGCTCGCCCTCTGAAAGGAAAGAAACAGCATGAGCGCATCACTCCTGCGCTGGTTTCCCTTCACTGGCTTCCTGTCCAGTTCAGGAAGATTTTAATCACTTGTTTTTAAGAGTCTTAACAGTATGACGCCACCCTATTTGTCTGAGCTTTTAAACTTTCACTGTCCCATCTAAATGAAAAATCAGAGCTGATTTTTCTGTTGTTGCTCCCAAATTGTGGAACAGTCTACCTTTTAATAGAAGATCTGCCCAGGCCACTGGTCATTTTGAATCTTTGTTTCAAACAAACCTCTCATTGGTTTTTTCTCCACACTGAGCATGATACCTTGGCTTCTAAGTAATTATTTACTTATTGTTTTATGATAGTACTGTTGTTGTTTTTTTCTATATAATTTCAGTAGATATTGTTTCTTTGTTATGTTGTTTTGAATGTTCTACAGAAATAAACTTGACAAATAAAACTTACATGAAATCACAGCCGTTAAACCTTTTGTAACAGACTCTAGAGGACTTCCATCTGGTTTCTTGTAGAAGGCTGAGCAGGAGATTTTCTGTCCGTGATTGAGGTGAGAAGCAGTGAAGTTAAGAACAGAGATCACTACTTCAGTTCTGTTCTGATTCTCCTGCAGGGTCCTCTGACTGTCATCCAGGCTGGAGGTCCATGTCAGAGTTGGAGGAGAAAGACAGGCAGCTGGAGCAGAGCAGCTCAGACTCACTGAGGTTCCCTCCTTCACCTCCAGCCTGGACGGTTTTAGAGTCAGTGTGGAAGAATCAGCTGGAAGGTAGAGACACGTTCATTACTTGATGAATAAGAAACTTTTTCCTGCTTTTTTGTCTTCCTTTTTAATATAATTATTATGTATTAAAACTAGGGCTGGGCAAGTTAACGCGTTATTATCGCGTTAACTCATTAATTTATTAACGCCAACATTTATTTTATCGCGCGTTAACACATGTTGCTCACATGCTTTTGTTTTGAAAAGTCTGTTACTGGCTGCTGCGGAACCGGAAAATTGGCAGGTAAACGTGCGGACAAGCTAAAACGGACAGCGGTAAAAATCTGTATACTTTACAGTTTGGGTAGCAACTCAGGTAGCAATATTAACAAAAACAATCAACTGCAACAAAACTTTAAAACCTCTTTGTTCAAGACGATCGTGTCATTCCTCCATTTTACATCAGATCTGCTCCATGTGTTCACTGTCGTGCTGTTCTTTTACTGGTTACTTTAGTGCGGCTCCATCTATTGGCACCGATGTGTAATGACAACAGAAAGTCCAGTCCTCAATTATAAAACGACCCCCATTTTTGAAAATATGACTTCTAGATTAAAATATCGTCCCATATTCGGGCCAATACGGTAGTCTGATCAAGGGCTTATTCAGCAGCAGATGGATATCCTGTAATGCTCGAAAATAAGCATCAGAAAATTCTGTGCTCCTCATGATCTGAGGAGACGCAGAGCTGGAGAGTTCTTTGGTTCAATCTTTTTCATCCAGATTTTCACAATATTGCAAAGTATGTGATTCCAGTGCCGCCATGCTACCTGAACTGCCGTGCACGAAGCCATTTCCAATTAAATATAAAAAACAAATTCAGTTCCCTGGTCAGTTTTTTCATTTCATATTTCTGATTTAAGCCTAAAATTGAAATATATGTATAAAAAAAAGCCTTTTTTTTCCTTTTTGTGTTAGATTAAAAAATGAAAAACAATAAAAATGTCACTTTAATTTTAACTGAAAAGTGACATTTTATTTTGTTTAAAATTATTTTTATTTGTAACTACTCCCAAGTTGAACTCCCCATTAAAAGTTTCTGCTGTTACCTCAGAAATTGCCTGTTTTAATGTGGCAGTGGCAATAAGCTTTATTTTATTTGACATTTTTTTAGATGAGATTTACACTAAATATGTGTTACTGACAAGTGCTGATGTTAAAAATGTTTGAACAACAAATGTTATGACACTTTAGTTCATATGGCAGCAGAACATTTAAATAAAAGTGCACTTTACACTTTTGAATTCATTATTTTATTTTGCGTATACAGTGCGATTAATCACGATTAATCAGGGAAATCATGCGATTAATCATGATTTAAAAATTTTAATTGTTGCACAGCCCTAATTAAAACATTCACCACCAGTATAACTTGCCTTTAAATTATTTGTGAATAATTATTAAAACCTACCTCTGACCAAAATATTCACAGGTGTGTCTTTAAAGGAATATTTCAGAGAGTTGGGACATTCCAGTCTGAAGTAATATGTATCAGAGTGATGAGGACACAAGTTAGTGGAAGGTTGTGGTGCAGTTCTTCTTTGTCAAGTCTCCTGCCATTCTTTCAATTGTGCTTAGCTTTGTCTTGTCTCCGCTGAGGAATTCTTCATCTTTACTTTTCCATACTGCTTCACAATTGGAATTTAACGAGTCTTGATAATTGCTGTCTATGTCAAAGGAGCAGGGGATGGTTAGGGTGGATCCAGGCATGACCTGTGCAGTTTGCACCATAGAAATTTGAAACTTTCCACAAGAGCCGCCTGAAACAAACATAAAAAGAGAAAAAGAAAACAGCAACATTTAAAGAAGATATAGTATAAGGCATAACAGTCTTCTGCCGTTCTATTAATTGTTTATGACAAATTTCCTCTCAGTTTTTCTTGGAATGTCAGATTGAAATTAAGCATTTATGTCAAAACATATAATAGAAACCAAAACTGCATAGTAAACTTTTTGTAATCTTTTTACAAACCAAATGTTAGTGACTGATAACTCACCCCACATCAGACAGCCTGTGAGAAGGAAAAGCAGAGCTCCAGCCATCTTTGTGTTTAAAGGAGTCTGTAGATCACACATGAGAGAGTTCACTTCTGCTGCTTTTTAATCCATTTGAGAAATAAATTATAAAATCAAATGTGACTTTAAAAGGATTTAAAGTACATTTGCACATGCCATCTGACATCACAGGATAAATTGTGAAATTTAAAGTATGCTCCTATCATTGTTCTTGGTAATATGTGCAGTAACTTTGTGAATCTGAGCTGAATATCTTCACGTGCAGTTTGTCTGTCTGAGATGTTATGATCTGATAGAAGTTGATGTATTTGTCCTGTGTGGTTATGAGGATTGTTGAAGTGGACACTGATAAGACAACCAGCATGGGCTGTTCGTGTTTCAGTAATGAATTGACCTTTCGGTAAGCACCGCCCCCTCCCTAGTTACTGTTGTTAGGTCGGACATTCTCGCTACTCCTCCATTAAGGACAATGTTATTTTGCCATTTTTCCGATGCCTATCACCGTATTTCATTACACTAGAATAACTCCATGGTAGATATTGCTGCGGGGATCTGCAACATGACTCGAGGTGTCCACTGGAGGGACATTTTATTCCCTTTCCCAAACCAAACAAACTGAAATGCAGTTTAGTTGCATTATCAAGGTAATAGCTTGTTTAGTAGAGATTGATTTCTGTTTTGTATTGATTTCATTGATATTAATTTTGCATTGCTACATATCCATTGCTGACATAATGTGATAATATGTGATTGAAAGATGCTCCTAGTATTGCTTTTTAGGCAGTACTTTGTGAATCTGAGGACATATCTTCATGCACTGAGATGTTATGATCTGATAGAAGTTGATGTCTTTGTCCTGTGTGGTTATGAGGATTTGTTGAAGTGGACACTGATAAGACAACCAGCATGGGCTGTTCGTGTTTCAGTAATGAATTGACCTTTCGGTAAGCACCGCCCCCTCCCTAGTTACTGTTGTTAGGTCGGACATTCTCGCTGCTCCTCCATTAAGGACAATGTTATTTTGCCATTTTTCCGATGCCTATCAACCGTATTTACATTACACTAGAATAACACCGTGGTAGAATATTGCTGCTGGGGACCTGCAACAGTGACTCGAGGTGTCCAGAACGTTTGGAGGGACATTTTCATTCCCTTTCCCAAACCAAAACAAACGCTGGAGAATGCAGGCTGTGGGTTAAGTTGCGTCCATTTACTCCAAGGTAAGTTAGCTTTGTTTAGTAGATGATTGATTTAACCACTGTTTAGTAAAAGTAATATGATTTAGCAGCAGGGAGGGTGATGAGTGAAAACATCTCTCCGTTAGCATTCCAGCTAACTCGCTAGCCACCTATAAGCCTGCCTTGTTGTCTACAAATATATATGGCCCTGGATATTTATTTTGTTAGGTATAAGGTGAGGCCAGTGATGTTAACGCCACTTTATCAATTACATTAATACAATGCTGCGACTGTCTGATGTTAACATAGCTCTGGTGTGGGACAGACCTATGGACCAGAGCTAATGCTAACAGATAACTTATATTATCATTATATTTCCATGGTGTTGTTATAGTATAATATTAACACTGATGATACACATTGGAAAAATGGCAAAATAACATTGTCTTTAATGGAGGAGCAGCGAGAATGTCCGACCTAGCAACAGTAACCAGGAAGGGGGCGGCGCTTACCGAAAGGTCAATTAACTGATGAGAGACATAGGCGTAGTTTGACTTTTGCGTCGGGGGGGCAAAAATTGTTAAGCACTTTCAACAAACGGGCGCACTCTCACGCGAACCGGCGCGCATGCATGCAAACCGGCGCGCATGCAGACATATGTGCAAACTCGTGCGCACATGATGGCACCCAAGATACACTCACCACGAAACCATGAAGTCCAAGATTAGATGATGTTCAAAACCAGTAGTTGCAACAGGATACAGTACACAGTAGATGTTATAAATGTTAATGTTAATGACGTTAAATGTATTAAGAAACAAAATATAACATGATTCATTTAACTGTCACAATATACTGCAGTTTATTTTGGACTTAAAAAAAACATTACGGTCAAAAACATTTATTTATTTTTGCCAGTTCATTGACAATGCAATTACATATTTCAGCAACCAGGGGGAGCAATGCTCCCCCTGCCCCCCCCCGCAAACTCCGCCCATGATGAGAGATCTTCTAGCACAGTGGTTCTCAAACTTGTAATACTGCGTACCACCTGAGAAACTGTTCAGCTCTCTGAGTACCACCATGATGACAAATTTTAAAATATAGCCTTATATGCCTTCTGATTTAGATTTAATCACACAGAGATGTTTATTCCTTATTGTGGTTATTTATTACTTGAATTGTTACTTTACTGAATCAGACATTTACAACTCTGTCCAACATTTCTCACATACTCATACTCTCATACAGAGCAAAATAGACACACTCAAAAGTTATTACATCTGCACTGCAACTGAATATGCAACTGAAGACTATTTTAATTATCTCAAGTTACACATTTCGTTTTAAATGTATTTATAATGCACTGTATGTTTCAGATTTTTTTTTTAAAGAAAAATGTGGAAAGTAGAGGTAGGCAGATCGATTCAAATATCGATAATATTGATACCAACGCTGGTATTGATATCGAATGATACTCATGTAAAAAGATCGATACTCAAGCTTTTTTCTCTCCCACAAGCATGTACGAATTCATTGAAGTCTGTGTCTGACACGCTGTCGCTGTGTCCTCCTTCCCCTCCCCTTGTCTTGTCTTTTGATGTTGCCTTTCAGATGCCTTTCAGTCCAACAGAGAGTATCCAGGTAGATCAGAGTGCTCATCTTCAGCTTCAATTCATACTAACTTTCAAAGTATGTTACTTAAGTCATATGTTACTGGAGCCAACTCAAAAAAAAATCTAATTAAGACCTTGAAATAACCCAGTACATGTCATATATCCCAGTAAAAGGTGTTATCTAAGATAAAATAACATTAGATAATCCTTTATTTATCCCACAATTGAGAAATATATAAAGTTAAAGCAACGGGAAAGGGCACACAGTGCAAACACAATTACACACGTATTGAAATATATAATAGTTGGACTAGAAAAAAACATTATGAACAGAACAATTCAACTCCATGGAATATTTACACAAAATATTTTATTATCACAATTTGCATTTTTCTGTAAATATTCCTTTTGCTGAAAGTTTGCTGAAATTCTATCCTAGGTTTTAATAAAATAATCCAAAGACAAAAATCACAAAAACACCAAAAGATCAACAGTTTCATGATAGATCAAGCTTAATATGAAAAAGTATTTTCACTTGTTTGTGTAAGAACCTTTCACTTCCTTTTACTGCCTGGATTGGAATAGAGGAGGGGAAGAGATAATATGCAGCTGACGCAGCAGAGAGGGAAGGGAAAGAAAAACACAGAAGACACTTCACACTAAACATAACTTAAAGTTGCAAATATGGAGAAGTGAGAATAACCAAAGGAGAAATTATACAGAGTGGCATCCAGTTTCTGAACACATATTTTCCAAAAAGACACATACTGTTATAAGGAAGTATTGAAAAAAAAGTCATCATGGCAGTGATTCAGGAGTCAGCTGGATTTGGAAGGACTTCCTTATTCACCATTTTTCGCGAAAGCAAAACTTATCGCTGGACCGGACCAGACATTTTATAGTTTAGCTGGAAGTCATTCTTATATCTTTTTGGTGGATCTTACAGCACTGAGGTGTGTTGTTATATCTGATAACCAAACAGACGTAACAGGTGAAATGAAATGGAGCATCATATTCCCCTTTTGTTAATCAGATCATGAATCAGTCATTGACCTGGTCAACAATATTGTTTTTAAAGCCAATAGCAGGCACAAGACCATAAACAGGTGGGGTATTAGCATCACCATCCTTCAAGCCAGCAACCTCTCAAGGTACCAGCACGTTAATGGCTGTGATGGAGAAGATGCATTTTCAGCTGAATTTAATGGTTTATTTCCATGGAGATATTAAGAATAATATCACTCATTTGTGTTCAAAGTCACAGATAAAGGTATCAAGAAGCTATATTTCCCCTTAAAACTAAATAAATACACGATTGAAAAGTCATTTTTTGGATTTAAACATGATAGCATTTGGAAAAAAACCTTTAAATCATAAATTTCTTTGGTAGGTTAATTAAGTTCAGCTGCAGTGTTAAATTTTTCCAAAACTATGGCAGGAACATAAAAAAATTAAACAGTAGACTTTATATCTGCAGTCTACAAAACATAATGGACCGTAAATTTGCTTAAAGAAATATCTAACTTCTTGGAATGGAACTCTCACTTGTTTTTTTTTACCTTCCAGCTTTGTAAAATAATTCATTTAAATCTCAAATCAAAGCATCATGGAACTTCAAACTATCTTTTTGCTAAGTGGGATTTTTAAGAGATATAATGACTTACATTGTTGTGACGTCTGCAGAAAAGTCAGCGTTGTTAGAAGTGATGGTACCCTCTAAACCAGCGCATGGGTTTACTTGAAAATGAGGAACTTGTTTGTGTGTCTAAATTTCTCCTCCCTTCTCTTTCATATCAGGACGTACGCTGTCCGCTCTGCCTGTGGGTTTGGCTCTAAAAAAAACAGTCAGATACTCAAATGTGAGCTGGCGTGCAGCCCGTCAGACGTTTAAATCTGTGTTCAGCTTCTGACACACCAGTCTGAAGTAAATGTGCTTTAGTTATTCAGAAAGTAGAGTTGTTGTGCGGTTTTCAGTCACTTCTCCCCTTCATTCCTCATCTGACAGCTTTGTTTTTCCATGTTGCATCCAGCTTGCTGTCTTCATCAAAACAGCAGGGGTCTGTTTCAGGAAAGAGATTCAACAAGCTGTTCATTTCAGAACAGGTGTTCAGACTGAGTATGTTGACCCCAAGTTACTGTGACATAAGTCATCATCAATGGAGCCCCGACTCTGCAATTCACCATGGTAACACCAAGTAAATGGAAAAGATTATCCCACTACATATGGGTCTATAGTAAAAAATATATATATAATTAAAAAAACAAGCTTGGAGTCCTGCATGGGTATCGATGGTCTTCTGTCCTTACATCTGGTGCTCATAAGTATAGGGATCCAACTCCTAGTTTCTTGTAGAAACTGAGGCACTCAGAGGAGGGCAGAGGTTAAAAAGTCTTTATTCCAGCATGGCCAAACAAGTTAAAAAGTTAAAAACTATAGCCGGCACATTGCGGCCTGTGGGCCTTCATCAGGGCTGATATAAGATGACCGCCCATATGGATCCTCCTATATGTAGGGAGAGTTCACATGGCCTTAAAGACAAAGATTGCAAAATTCAAAATTTGAATAAACAAAAAAAAGCAAGACATAGTATAGATATGCTATGCTAAGCATAGATATTTTCCTTCTCACATAGCAAGATATGCATGCATGTAAAATCTCACTTAAAAAAAAAAAACAACATGCAAAGTCTAAAATATGCATTTCCCAGAAACCAGACTCCTGTCAACCTAATATCCTTCAAGAAAAATAAAAACAAACAAAAAAAAAAGCAGAAAATAATTGAGAAGCACTGGTCTAGATTAAGCAGACTTGAAAAGAAAAATTAGGCATCTGGTTCTTCTCATTGGGAAATCCAACTTTTGGGTCACTTCTCCCATAGGATCTTGTGTTCCCTCCACTAAAAGCCAACATGGAAACGAAGCCTAACAGTAATAAAGCACTGAAAATAGCACGACTGAACCCATCACTAAAAGTAGAAAGAAAACTGAAGTCACAAAGAATTTAAACTTCAGACATTAAAACATGGTGAAGTGATATCATGCTCAGGTATCCACAAATACTGCAGATAAAATGCACAAATGGCAGAGCCAGATATCCTGAAGGGCTTTTGCTTCAACGCAAACGGATATTCTCACTCATGAGGATTAATACAAAATTGCAACACCTACAAGAGAGTCATTTGTGAAAAACACGAAACAAAACCGATTACAAAAAAGCAGAAGTAGAAACTAGTTGTCCAATTGTGACGTGTTACACCACAAATGACCACATGCCACCACACACAGCACAAGTTACAAGATCCAAGAGAATCAATGCAACAGACATGACCAACCACAAACTACCCCCCCCCCCCCCCCCCCCATCCACACTGTGATATTAAAAATTGCATTTTGAGACTAAATTGCTGTGTCATGAGTCCATGACTTCTGGTCTCGACTCCTGTCTGTTCGAAGGCCGTGATTTGTTAGTTTTGACTTGTAGGCGTCTAGACAGTTTTGCTCAAGGTCTCCTTGTTTTCCACTGATGTTTAAGATGAACTGTACGCCTTTTGCCACTTGTCATTCTGAATGATCCAGCCCTCTGTAATGACCTCTCTGAATCTGCATGCAGACTTGGAGAATAAAACTCCATTTTGCACCTCAGTCGTATTCCAGCCTGTTGTTTAACAGCCGATTGACTGCCTCACCAGAACACAATTAGAGCACAGTTTGAGTGTATGCTTGTGAGTACGATATGCCCACATTTAAACACAACACACACACACACACCACACCGTTACTGCAGTCAATTAGAAAGTGACATCCTCAAGCGAGGATGAGAAGTGGATGACTTGTACACAAAAGGTGTACAAAACATCTCCTTTAGCACCTTTTTAACATGCAGTCACACAGCCTTATGGGTAATGAAGTCCTGAAAGCAATGTAAATTAAACTTTATTTTAAATTAACCTTACAACAAACATTGTAAGGTTCACCTCAGCATTTCTTTATTAAATAAAGTTTCAACATGTTGAACTCTGCACGTCATCTGAGTTCACAGGATAAGTGGTGGAATTTTAATTGTTTTCCTTTCATTTGGCAAAAACAACTACATAAATTAAATTACTTACTCTCCAGGTGATCACTGTGGGTTGTTTAGGGTTTAGCAGTGAATAATGTGATGAAAGATGTCTCCCTTTTTTTCTGAATGTGTGTCACCAAAACAAACATACAAATAAACAATCAATAAAACAAAACATTTAATATACAAAAAAGGACCAATATAAAACTGACATATTTGAAAAGGATTGAGCAGAAGAAAAGTACTTATTTAATCCCACCCTTTATCTCTTGTAAATTCCTCCACAGATTCTGCTTTTATCTGCTCAAACCATCAGTATTTTTTCCAGAATAGATTTCAGAAGAAACTTGAAATTGATCCTTTTTTTTAATTCATAAATGTATCTTGCTTTCCTGTGTGATGTAGGAGATGAGCACATCACCATGGATCGTAAAGTGTTTCAGTTCCCTTAACAGAACTCAAAGAGCTCCCAGATAGCTGGTTGCTCTCAAACTGCAGATAATAACCAACAGGTTATTATCTGGTTACTGGTGCTACTGGTTCATGTGGGCTGTTGGGCTGCTTGGATTTGAGCCCGCTGTGTACCGGGTTGACCCGGGGTATATGGGGTCGAGGGACCACTTCTCCTGTCTGAGTTCTCCCCATGCCCCTTTGAGTCCACATCACTGGACCAGACCTTATGAGCCTGATACTCTCCACCAGTTTGTTAGAACCGAAGAGGCCTGTTTTCAAGAACCAAGACAGGAAGTCCACAAATCTGTCTAAATCTGTGTTAGTGAGCCCTTCTCCTTTGCTGAGATAATCCATCCACCTCACAGGTGTGGCATATCAAGGTGCTGATTAGACAGCGTGATTATTGCACAGGTGTGCCTGAGGCCGGCCACAATAACTCTTAAAAAATGTGCTGTGTTATCACACAGCACAAAGCCACAGATGTTGCACGTTTTGAGGGAGCGTGCGGTTGGCATGGCTGACTGCAGGAATGTCCACCAGAGCTGTTGCCTGTGAACTGAATGTTCACTTCTCTACCATGAGCCGTTTCCTAAGGGGTTTCAGAGGATTTGCCAGTACATCCAACCGGCCTCATAACTGTAACCACACCAGCCCAGGACCTCCACATTCAGCATCTTCACCTCCAAGATCATCTGAGACCAGCCGTCCAGACAGCTGCTGAGTAAATCAGTTTGCTTTACCAAAGAATTTCTGCACAAACTGTCAGAAACCATCTCAGGGAAGTATTTGTTATAGTAATTATTATATAAATTAATTTTGACAGACACACACAAATAACTACTTAGAAGATCACATTGTCGTTAGTTTTTTATTCCTTTTTTTATTTAATACTTTAGGAGGGATTGTTGCATCACATCTAAAAGAATGAAAGATCAGCATTTAGTGGCCTGAGCAGTTATAGAATATACTAAACTATTAAACACAAGAACTGAGGTTGAGACTTATTCCAGCTGCTGCTGTTGAAAAGTAACTTTGCTTTCATCCACTTTTCTTTGCATCCATTACTTCTTCTAGAGGCTTTTAGAACATTTTAACTTGAGTACAAATCTTGTGGGCTGGATTTTAAACTTTTTAACAATCAGGACGCAGAGAGTCAGAGTTAATGGGTTTTTATCTGACAAAATGTGTTCCTCCACAGGCTCACCATAAGGGTGTGTGCTCTCACCCTTGTTATTCACCTTATACACTAATATGTGTCAGAGCACTTTTAACAACTGCTTTATTTTAAAGTATGCAGACTCTGTGATTGTTAGCCTGCTGCAGGGAAATGAAAAGGACCACGGCCTTGTTGTTGACAACTTTGTCAAGTGGTGTGAACAATCACACTTACAGATCAATTTGACAAAGACTAAAGACATGACAATTGATTTCAGGAGAAATGCCAAAACACCTGAACCTGTTAGGATTAAGGGACAAGTCATTGAACAAGTCCAGTCTTATAAATATCTGGGGACAATCATTGACTCGTCCCTGAAATTTAAAGAGAACTGTGAAGCTGTGAGCAGGAAGGGACACCAGCGGCTGTTCTGTCTGAGGAAGTTGTCCCGTTTTAACGTAGATAGGACCATGATGACACTTTTTTATCATGCTTTTATTGAATCTGTTTTAACTTTTTCATTAGCATCATGGTTCTGAAACCTGCCCCTAAAAGAAAGGAGCTCACTCAACCAGATCATTAAATGGTCAGGGCGGCTGAAAGGGGAAACACAGCCGGGTCTGGAGTCGCTGTACGTGAAGCAGCTGCAGCGGCTCGCCGGCTCCATCCCCAATGATGCCTCCCATCCCTTAGCGAGTGAGTTCCAGCTACTGCCATCAGGACGCAGATTTATAGTCCCGAGAAGTAGGACCACACGCTATAGGAACAGCTTCATCCCTGCTGCTGTCTCTCTTTTAACAAATCTTAACGCATTTTATTTATTGATGAGGTCTATCCTGCTTTTAATTTATTTATTTCTATTTATTAGAAACCCTGACCTTGGTTTTTTTTCTCTATTTTACTGTTCTTGGCCTTGTAGGCAACATCTACTTTTATCCTGTTCAGTGAGCATTGTGAGTACCTGCCATGTCTGTCTTGTGCTGCCTTAAAACCTGTTCATTGTTTTTGTCCTGTGTTAAATTAATGACGATAAAGGTTGTGTGTGAGATGCCTTCTCCTACTGCAAAACAAATCTACCTACGGGTATTAATAAAGTCAACTTGAACTCTATGCACTTCATAATGTACTTGGTGAATAATATATGAATAATTATAAAATCACATCTAAGTAAAAAACAATGTAATAAAAATACATGTTCAATGTAACTGTGTTATTGCAGGCATGTGCATGTAAATGCATGTAAGGCACATGCCTGACTTGTATTTGGTATTTGGTATTGTATTAGTCTTATTGTATCTGGCACCACTGACAAGATTTAAACATTTAAACATTGACAATATTTAAACAATTGTAGCTCATGGCAAAAAAAAAAAAAAAAGAA
Organism: Hirundichthys speculiger; assembly: GCA_018398805.1. Lineage (NCBI taxonomy): Eukaryota > Metazoa > Chordata > Actinopteri > Beloniformes > Exocoetidae > Hirundichthys > Hirundichthys speculiger. The sequence continues at coordinate 46,774 of JAGFBZ010002566.1, read as the reverse complement.
GGAACTTTTTCACTTTTCATGCTGTTCTTGGTATATTTCAAAAATACATTAGACTTCAAGACCTCAACAGTTTTCAGGTTTATGAGGTTTCCTTGTCAGATGAGCTGCAGGACTGTCTGTGATGGCGTCTGGTCTGTTTCAGGTCCTTTAAGCTACTTCTTTATACCACGTAAACCAACTCTGTTCTATGCAGTAGAACAGGAAACATTGTTCTCTCTAGATGCACTAGATGGCTACTGTGGTGTCACAGTACACATATTCATGTTATTAACTCTGACAGAGTAAAGAATGAAAGTGGACATGCAAAATATATGTTTGTGTGTCACGTATATACACATATATTCCAATATGGTCATAGACATCTTTTTTTTTTACCATTTTAATACACATTTTTTATGAATTAGGACTAGCGGACAACAATGACAATATTCATAGCAATTAATATTTACATTTTTTGTGTTTAATCTTTAAATTATGTTAAATAATGTGAAAAATTGTAATTGAGAGGTCCCTTTGCAAATACATATGAAAATGTGCATGCACCATGGAATGGCACGTGACATAACAGGAAAATACATCTAACGCAGAGGGAGGACGTTAGAGATGGTGCACAGGCACGTGCACGTCTGTGAGCTCCCTGCTAACCAGGTTCGTTTCACATCCTGTGACTTCATACACGCACATACCAACGACTGTCATGAATGGGCGTCGTGTGCACGCACGTTCTCACATGCACGTGTGAAAGGACCTCTAAATAACTACCCATGAAGGTTGTCCCACTGGGACTTGAGATCAAGTGTTGAAGGGATTTGTGTTTGTGTCCATAATTTAAACGCAGACTGATAATCAAACATAATAATTGTGTGCTGAGAAAAAAGCCATCAAATAGAGTTTCAGTGACATTTTCTCTCATGCAAAAATAAACTGAACTAAATGGATCCCTCCTGCTTAATACTGCTTCTGAATTGATGTCATTGAACGTCTCTTCATTTGAGATACAAAGCTGTTGCAGATCAGAATATAAGACAAAGTGTCCCCGTTATCTCTTTCCTCACATGAAAACTATCATGAAATAATCTTTTATTAGAGCACTTTATCTAATCAGGAAGAGCACCGTTTCCTGCTTGACAAAGATGAGAAACCTCACACAATGCTCTACAGCTATACGTTCAGGAAAACCACAGAGGAAGTGGGTTTGGGGTCATTATTGAAGACGTTTCTTCTCTTCTTCCTTTTTTAAGAGGTCTATTGACAGTGACGAGCCAGGAAATGGTGACAGCGTGAGGAGAAGACAGGAAACCACACCAGCTCACACTCCTGCGATCAGTTCACAGTCATCAGTTAACCTGCCACACGTGTTTCTAGACAGCGTTAGAAGTCTGAGTCTGTGGAGGGAACCCACGCAAACACTGAGAAGATGCAAACTCAACACTGAAAGGCCCCTGCAAGGATTTGAACCAAGAACCTGGCTGATGTGAGGCAACATGCCGCAGTGCTGCCCCCAGAGGAAAACACCTGAAGTAAAACATGAATCAAACTAAACACAGAACAAGAGCCTGAAGGCAAAAGAGAAAGTAAAACACGAGAGATGAACCAGACTCAGACTTCTACCTTTGAATGTTTCCACCTGATGTGCAGCAGGATTACTGTGAACTGGAGGACTGATACGCTGCAGCAACAGTACAGGGTTAGGGTTTTATCAGCTTATTTACTTCCTTTGAGCCACTGGCTGTGACCCAGTTTCCCAGCGGAGGAGTCTAACTACTTTTTCCTCTTTTTTTATTGACTGTGGTGTTTTAGTGTCGTCTCTGCTGTGAGAACAGTGAGTTTTAGAGTCATTATCTGCTTCAGAAAACATTTGTCTTATTTATCACTTTTAACTGATACATGTACCGGACAACCTAGCTGCTGCATGACTGTCTGTGATTGGTTTTAGTTCACATTTAAACTGCTTCTTATTACCACATAAACCCACTCAGTTCTGAACAGTTTCAAACAGGGAACAAGCCGTTTTCTACCTCCACTACGACTGTTACGGTACAGATATTTGATTTAAACTCTTCTTTAGTCCCCAGGACACGATGTCCATGGTTTCCAAATAGAATTTCAAATTTTTAATCATCTGACCACAGAACAGTTTTCCATTTTGTCTCTGAGCATTTCAGATGAGCTTTGACCCGGTGAAGGAGGCAGCGGTTCTGGATTGTGTTCACGTGTGGCTTCTTCTGTGAATGATCCAGCTTTAACCTGAATTTCTGGATTGATTGAGACAGTAATTTCTAGAAATGTTGCAGAGTCCATGCAGTGATGTCCAGTCGAGAGTCATCCCTGTTTTAATGCAGTAACACCTGAGAGTCAGTTTTGACCTCCAGGCTTGTGGCTTATGCAGAGACACTGATTCGCTCAATCCTTTGATGATATTATGGTCTGTACATGGTGGGATCTTCAAAGACTGAAAGAAAAGCAGACTTTCAAAAATATAGAAGTTAAAATTTATTTATTCATGTATTCACTTATTTTTACAAGCTGAGACCTTACTGAAATATCTGTCATGCTTCGGTCAGAGTTTCTGTCTCTGCGCTCCCTTCCCGAGCGTGTCTTCATGTCGGATCTCACAGCTGGACTGATGAGCCCAGTTTTCCTGGTTCCTGTTAGAACAGCGTTCTGGATGAGCTGAAGCTGTCTCATCTTTTTTTTTCTTTTTGGAAAGACCAGACAGAAGAGCAGTACAGTTGTCAAGAATGCTGGATGAGCTTCTCTAAATCTGATCGGGACATCGGATCTCTGATTTTTGATGTTTGTTTTAGGTGATAAAAGCAGTTTTAAGCAGCCTCGATGTGGCTGCTGAAGTTTAGGTCTGAGTCAATTAAACCTCCGAGATGATACAAAATGTTATAGTGAAGTTCAAAGAAGAAAGAAAAAAAGAAAGTCATGTAAAGAATGATTTTTGTTTTGAAAAAGTCACAATAAACAAAAATATCTGCATCAAGCTGTCTTTTACACTTTACATAATTACAGCCTGTTAAATTTGAACCAAAAAATAGAATAAAATAAACATTATTTCTGAAACAAATCAGAATTCAGGTAGATAGATGTGAAAAGTTAGAGATTAGGATAGATTAACTGGATATTTATTTTTAAATGTAATCTTTTTTTCTGGTGTGACAATATTGATGACTTTATTTTATTTTTAGCTTGATAGTTTGTTTTTTATTCTGGCCTTCTGAGGTCCTGTTGGATGTTTTTTCTACCCTTCAGCTTCAGAGACAACCATGATTATTATTAACATTTCCTCATCAAATGTGAAGCCCAGTGTTACCTGATCTCCCACATTTAAAGTTTAATCAGTTAGAGGCAGCGGTATATTCACCAATGTAACAAATTCTAACATTTTCCCCCTAATAAAAATAATAATAATAAAAAAAAAATCATGTTGGTGAACTAAGTCATAAAAAGTTATTTACACATCAATTCATAATTCAGCAAGTGATTCAATCAAACAAGCAAAGAACAGATAAGACATAATGTTCCAGCAACAAGCCTGGTGGTTTTATATGTCAGATAAACAGACTGGTTTCAAGTGAGTCGGTCCAAATGCTTCACATTTCTAGTCCCAAAACTGTTCTTAAAAACTGTAAAGACTCTGCTTCACCACCAGATGGAGCCAAGTCCACACAGTTTTCATCCCTCTTCTTCATGCTCTTTTTTCAGCTCACATTGATATAAATTTCATCATCGCTGCTTTCCTCCAAAGTTTCATTTGCTCCTCTTCTATTTCCAGAGTTTGAGAAGGGAGTCCTGTATCGCTGAAATTCAGCTGCAGGGTCAATGTCTTGTTTCGGCTCACTGGTGTTGACATAAATGGCTTCTTCTTTCATGCTGGGTTTCTACAATTATTCAGAAAGATTAAATTGCTTAGTTTTAAGCGCAATTAAATCATCTTATAATAACTGTATTGTGTTAAGATGTGAAATTCTGTTCAAATCACCTCATTTCCTTTATTTATGACACGTTGACCTGAAGCAGCAGAGTTGGTTTCACCTTTGAGCTGACGACTGAGGTTTTTCTGATTAATTAAACGGCTGAAAAATACAACAGAACATTCATCATATATGGGTACTGGTCCACAGGTTGCTCTCTGACGAAACCAGAACATTTGGTCATTAAAACAGAATTAGTTATTATGACAAACTACTGCAACTACTCAAACAATAAGCTTGTGAGATCAGAGATTAGAGCTCACCTACCTCATACAAACCACCAGAACACAGACTGATACAAGTAAAGCTGCAGATGTGCTGATGAACACAAACAGCAGTCGATCTGAAATGAAACAGAACATTCAAACATTCATATATACATCATAAGAAGCATTTTTAATCCAGATGAACTGACAAGAGATGAAAGGACATCCTGACAGCCTCCATGAGTGACACGTGTCCTGTCATATTAGCTGCAAATTACGATGAATCCAGGCTCCAAGCAGGGGGGCTATAAGCAAGCCCATATCAGCCCTTCGCCTCTCACCCTCGGCAACGCCAGACGAGAACAAGGTCCAGCCTCTCTCAAAAAGATTGGTTCCAGGCTGTGCGTCGAGGTGAGCCCAACTATATCCAGTTGGTACCTCTCAGCCTCATGCACAAGCTGAGGCTCCTTCCCCACCAGAGAGGTCCATCCATCCATTAACTTCCAGTCCAGCAGCTTCAGCAGAGAGGCCCAGACCTCCCTCCCCCCGGCCGCCTCCACCAGCTCCTCTGGGAGAACCCCGAGGCGTTCCAGGACCAGCCGAGAGATATAATCTCTCCAGCGTGTCCTGGGTCTTCCCCGTGGTCTCCTCCCAGTTGGACATGCCTGAAACACCTCTCCAGGGAGGCGTCCGGGGTGCATCCTAACCAGATGCCCTGAACCACCTCAACTGGCTCCTCTCGATGTGAAGGAGCAGCAGCTCTACTCTGAGTCTCTCCCAGATGACTGAACTTCTCACCCTATCTCTAAGGGAGAGTCCAGCCACCCTGCGGAGAAAGCTCATTTCCGCCGCTTGTATCCGCGATCTCATTCTTTCGGTCACTACCAACAGTTCATGACCATAGGTGAGGGTTGGAACAAAGATCGACCGATAAACAGAGAGCCTTGCCTTTTGGTTCAGCTCTCTCTTCACCACAACGGACCGGTACAGAGTCCACACCACAGCAGACACTGCACCAATCCATCTGTTGATCTCCCGTTCCTTTCTCCCATCACTCGTGAACAAGACCTCGAGATACTTAAAATCTTCTACTTGAGGCAGAACCTCACTCCGGACCCGGAGGAGGCATTCTACCCTTGTCCGACTGAGAACCAGGGTCTCAGATTTGGAGGTGCTGATTCTCATCCCTGCCGCTTCACACTTGGCTGTGAACCGCTGAAGCTGAAGATCCCCACCAGAGAGGTAACGTTCCATTTCCCAGTATCCAGTTTAGTCAGCCGGGGTTCAGCACGCCAAGGCCCACACTTTTAGCGGCCACAAATTACAAACAATAGCCACAAAAGACTTTTTTGCACCAAAAGAACAAAGATAGGGCAGCACGGTGGCTTGGTGGTCAGCACCTCAGCAGGGGTCTTTCTGGGTAGAGTTTCCATGTTCTCCCCATGGTTGCGTGGGTTTCCTCCAGGTACTCCAGCTTCCTCCCACAGTCCAAAGACATGCATGTCAGGTTAACTGGTGGTTCTAGATCGCCCCTAGGAGTGATTGTGAGTGAGTGGTTGTTTGTCTATATGTGGTCCTGCGATGGACTGGTGACCTGTCCAGGGTATAGCCCCTGCCTTTCACCTGAAGAGAGCTGGGAATAGACTCCAGTATATACATACATACACTGATTTAAAAAAAAAAAAAAATGAATTTAAATTAAATAAAATATTGTTAGGTACTCAGCAACATTTTGCTTTTGACTTGACAGATAACAGAAAACTACAACAGACAACAGAAAACAAACCTTGACCGGGTTTTGCGGTTTGAAGACTATAAACATGAAACTGATGTCTGGTTGATCCTCGTGAGTTGAAGCTGAAGCAAAGCAAGCTGGAAAGATCTGTCTCCTCTGGCTGATTCACAGTGATGATACTCCTCAGACCTCTGTCTTTTGTGGGTTCTGTGTTGACTGCAAACTTGTCAGATTGATTGACAGGTTGTCCATCCAAATACCAATGTACAGACGGAGAAGGATTTCCCTCAGTTTCACAGGAACAGTTGACCTGGTCTGCAGTTTTGCTGCAATCAGATGAGAAAAGGATCTGTGGAGGATCTGTAGAGACAGTAGAAGTAATGGTAAACTGAATCCATGTCGAATAAAATATTTTACAGGATATCAAAACGTGTTGTTTAAAAAAAAACATAAAAAAGCTGTTAAGATAATTGATACATACATTGAACATCTATTTCAGTCTTTTGAGAGCGTTTATCTCCAAGGTCATTTCCAGCTTTGCAGAAAAAGGCTCTGATATCAATTGATGACGTAATGTTTAAAACAAATCCAGTCCCAATAAGAGTCTCCTGGTCTCCATCAGCTCTGTGCCAGGTGTAGTTCTTTACTGGAGGGTTGGCATCACTGCTGCATATCAGAGTCACAGTTCTGGTTCTCTGGGACTGGACCAGATGGACTGACAGAAACTCTGGTGTTTTTAGGTGGATCTGGAAAATAAAAAATGTATGTCATTGCTGCAGTATTCCTAATCTGGATACCTTGGGTTCATGTTACATCTTTAGATAAACAGTTCAATAATTATTTTTTAATGACCTTCTTGTCTGACAAAGTTGACTTTTTTATCAAACAGATTTGAAGTATGAGATTCTTCATATACTGAGCTAAATATCTAATCAGTTTGACAGTTAAAAAGAAAAAAAAAACAATAATGTTTTCAACTGAACAACTTATATTGTCATGTTACATTTGCAGGCTGCACTAATTTGTGGTTTCGACCATACCGTATAGTAGTGCTGGGCGATATGGAAAAAATCATATATCACGATATGGAGTATTTTATATCACGATAACGATATATATCACGATATACCATAATAAAGTATGTTTTCAGTTATTCTCTGAAAAGTTTGACAAAAATTTCATTGCTTACTTTTCAACTTTATTTTGAAAGGACATTTAGCTGAACTGTCACAAACATACATTTTAGTGCAGCAAAAACAGGTAGGTACAGAGGTACAGTAGCTTTCACATTTTTTTAAAGTGCACAACAGTTTCTGAGAGGAAAAACATGTTTTTGCACTGAAGTTCAGCTATAAAAAATAAACACAAATTATTTTTCAACTTTCTGAAATCTGTAACCTTGTAGTGCAAAGTTTGCAAACTAATATAAAGTGTCTAAAGTAAATATCAGGGTTGAAGAAAAACTCTGTTTAAGGCATTAACCATGAATAAAAGTGCAAACATAAAAGGCTACTTTGTAGAAGTAGATATGATTCTATCAAATTTATCGTTGCAGGTTATTTAATTACTTATTATTTATTATTTATTTACAGGTTATTTAATTAATTAACTGAGTACCGCACTGAGTCGTGTCATCTGCAGAAATTCTCTGATGACACGGCCATTGTGGGGTGTGTGGAGGGAGGGAGGGAGGCTGAGTACAGGGACCTGATCAGCCACTTTGTGGATTGGTGTGGGGAGAACCACCTGCAGCTGAACGTGACCAAGACGAGGGAGATGGTGGTGGACTTCAGGAGGAACAAGCCCCCACCTTCCCCTGTCAGCATCGGTGGGAGAGATGTTGAGCTAGTGGACACATACAAGTACCTTGGTGTGACACTAGACAACAAACTGGACTGGTCTGCCCACACTGAGGTTGCATACAAGAAGGTCCAGAGCCGACTCTACTTCCTGAGGAGGCTCAGGTCCTTCAATGTGTGCAACAAAATGCTGCAGATGTTTTATCGGTCTGTTGTGGCGAACGTCCTCTTCTTTGCTGTGGGTCTTGGGGGGCAGGCATCAGGGCTAAGGACGCCAACAGACTGAATAAACTCATCAAAAAAGCTGAGTCTGCTGTTGGCTCTAAACTTGTCCCACTGGAGGAGGTGGTGAAAGAGAGGATGCTAGCAAAACTGCTAGCTATCCTTGACAACCTCTCTCATCCCCTCCACAAAATCCTGGACAAGTTGAAGAGCAGCTTCAGCGGCAGACTCCTTCAACCCCGCTGCTCAAAGGAACGACACAGGAGGTCGTTCCTTCCTAGTGCAATCAAAATCTATAACTCCTGGTTGTCAGGGAATAATCACTGCTGATTACTTCTGCCACTGCCGTCTGTTAATGCCACATTATCACTTTATTACATTATTACAGTTTCATTATTACTGGTCTTGCACACTGTTTTTGTCTGTTTTGCACAGTTTTTGTCTACTTACTTTTTATTTAGTGTCTTGTTTTGCGCACTGTTTTTAGTCTATTTATTGTTCTGTTTCTGCGCACTGTGTTTTTTAGTCTATTTATTGTTCTGTTTCTGCACACTGTTTTTAGTCTATTTATTGTTCTGTTTCTGCACACTGTTTTTAGTCTATTTATTGTTCTGTTTCTGCACACTGTTTTTTGTCTATTTATTGCCTATTTAATGTCGATTTAATGTCCTGTCTATTTATGTATATTTTTTGTATATGCTGCAACGAGCCAATTTCCCCTCGGGGATTATTAAAGTATTTTTCATTCATTCATTCATTCATTCATTACATATTTGCTGTAATAATTGATAAAATTAGGTTAGAAATGATAGAAACGATAGAAATGATAGAAGAGAAATGGCACAATACACACTTTTATATCGTCCCCATGATATGTATCGTCATATTGCCCAGCACTACCGTATAGTCCAAGTTTCTGGGTAATGATGAGTAGTGACTTCAGTGTCACATACAATTAAATGAAGGTAATTTATCCCAAAAAAAATGAAAGAGAAACAGAACAAATCAATAAAACTTACATGTAATAACAGCTGTTAAACTCTTCGGTAACAGTCTCAGTTTCTCCATCTGGTTTCCTGTAGACAGCTGAGCAGGAGAAGTTCTGTCTGTGATGGAGGTGAGAAGCAGTGAAGCTCAGAACAGAGGTCACTACTTTCAGTTGTGTCCTGATTCTTCTTCAGTGTCCTCTGACTGTCATCCAGGCTGGAGGTCCATGTCAGAGTTGGAGGATGGAGACAGACAGACAGCTGGAGCAGAGCAGCTCAGACTCACTGAGGTTCCCTCCTTCACCTCCAGCCTGGACGGTTTCAGAGTCGGTGTACGAGGAGGATCTGGAAGGAAGAGACACGTTCATACTTGAATATAAAAAGATACTTGTTGGTGCCTTTTAATTATTATATAACATAATCAGTACGAAACATTCACCAAATACATCATTTGTACATAAATTATGTTAATAGATATTTAAACCTACCTTTAACTAAAATATTCACTGGCGTTTCTTTATAATGGTATTTCAGGTTGTTGGGACAATCCAGTCTGAAGTAATATGTATCAGACTGATCAGGACACAAGTTATTAAAGGTTGTGGTGCAGTTTTTCTGTGTTAAGTTTCCAGTCGTTTCTATATATGTATTTAGCTTTAAAGCAGTGTTTCTTTTGTTCTCGTCGTTACGTTTCCATATTGCTTTACATTTGGAGTTTAATTGTTTTGCATATTTATCCTGAATATCAAAGGAGCAGTTAATGGTCAAAGGGGATCCAGCTGTGACCTCTATATTTGATGGCAAAGAGACCCTCCACTCTCCACACAGAACACCTGAAACAAAAAAACACCATCTTTGAAGAAGAAAATGATGCAGAACTTTGAAGCAGATATTGGTCCAGATATTCGAATAGATATCTGTCAATTGATCAATGCAAACATAAATCCAAAGTTATTATGGCATAATAAATAAATAAATTCTGTTGAAAATAAATTCAAGTAGAAACCGACACATTTAATTTTTTAACAATGTCCTTCTCATTCATATACAGATATAAATATACATTAATTGATTTCAATTAACAACATTGCAAGTTTATAGATGTTAATAATCTTTATATAAAGCAAATGTAAATAGATGGTAACTCACCCCCCATCAGACAGCTGATGAGAAGGAAAGTCAGAGCTGCAAACATCTGGAGTTTGTAATTTCTGTAGTTTACAAATAAAAAATTTGACATGTTTGGTTACATTTACTTTAACAAACAGAAGATAATCTCCAGATTACATTTTAATAATTTGATAACAGAGTAACCCACTCAAATTTAGCCTTTAAGACGGGCTTTCTAGTTTTTCCTTCTACAGTACTTCGTTACTTTAAGTACATTTCCTCCTGCTTCTCATTTTTGGCCAGTAGATGGCAGTGGTGCTGCTGAGACGCGACATTACAACTGTGTTGTATGGTGATGGAAGAAGAGAATTACTAATGGAATGTTAGTGAGCTGAGAATGAAACCACAAGGTTCTCATGGAGGTAAAAGATTAAAAAAAAAAAAAAAGATTAAGAGACTGTTTAAGCTGTTACTACCACCCAATTCTGCTCGTCAAATGCATTTCAAAATGCATTTCCAAAATAGCTTCATTGCCAAACTTTCCTGACACCTTTTTTGAATATAAATGTTTTATGCGTAGAAAAGACACAGAAGTCAACAAACATAATGGACTAGCAGTTTTGAAGAGTCAAAACTTAGAAAAATAAACCCCCTTGAAATAGAACTCTCACCTTTGTTGTTTTATGTTCATGCTTTGTAAAAAAAAAAATTATGCTAACTATAATTTTGTTGATTCTTAATTTACAAAAAACTCCTTTGCAATAGCTTAATATTCATCATTAATAGAAGAAAAGAAAGTAACCCACGTTTTCTGTTCAGCACTGTGGACCAGGCCGACAAAGAGTCACAACTCTGTTGAGCCGAGCTTCCTGCAGCTCTGTCGTAAAGACTTTAAGAGCTTCTTTAGCGGTAAAATCATCAGAATTAGAGAAGAAACCACCAACGTCTGTGAGCGTTTCTACAGCTTCAGTAACGTCCTCTGGTCCTGACCTGACTCTAGACTGTTCTCTAAATCAGATTAACCTATCCCTATAATAAGGATCTGTACCACAGGGTTAAAGTTGCAGTGATTAAACCTGTACTTCTTTAAATAAAACAAACAAAAAAAAAAAAACATATTTCGACCCAGACATTTTATAAACCAATATTGAACCTCCCGTTTATATATAACATTTTGGAAAAAGTAATTGCAAGCCAGTTAGGTGACCTCCTACTCAATACCTACTAACAACCGCATTAATGACCTTTTGACAACTAAAGTAGGACTTTTAACGGTGTACCCACACCGTTCAGTGCTGATGAATGATGGGAAAGGCTCCAGGAGACCGCTTTGGCTCTAAGAAGGATGACTCACATATGAATATTGGCTTGATGGATAAAACTTTATCATTCGGTGAAGCTGAGTTCAGCTGTGTTCAAGAATTATATACGTAATTGCAGTGGAAATAGTCACAAGGTGAGTTTTAAATTGATTTACTGCTCTGGTTTCTTAAAATATGCTGTTCTGGATATATTTAGAATTAAATTAAGACTTCAAGACCTCAACGTTTTTCACATTTCCCAAAACATTTTGCTTATTTGTCGCCTAAAACTGGTATATGTACAAGAAAGCTTACCTTATCAGATGAGCTGCTGCAGGACTGTGTCAGTGACGGCCCCCTGTCTGTTTCAGGTCCTTTAAACTACTTCTTAATACCACGTAAACCAACTCTGTTCTGTGTACTTTCAAACAGGAAACATTCTGCTCTCAGTTTGCACGAGATGACATTTAAATCAACCTCAGTCGACCAAAGTGCTGCACAGCCGTTCATCCATCTACAGTTGAAGTCAGAAGTTTACATACACTGTGCAAAAACACACGTTTCATTTTTTGTCTCAGTATCTGAAGTCAAATCAGATTGAACCTCTCCTGTTTCAGGTCAGTCAGGATTACCAAAATTATTTCATTTTGTTAAATGCCACAATAAAGAGAGAGAGAATTTCTTAGAGAGTTTTATATTATTTTCCTCGAGGTCAAAAGTTTACATACGTTTTCTTTGTATTGAGTAGCATTTCCTGTGAACTGCATGACTTAGTTCAAATGTTTTGGGTAACCTTCCACAAGCTTCTGACAGGACTCTGCTGGAAATCTGGTCCATTCCTCCTGACAGAACTGGTGGAACTGAGTCAGGTTTGTCAGTTGCCTTGCTCGCACACACCTTTGCAGATCTGACCACAGGAATTCAATGGGATTCAGATCAGGGCTTTGTCATGGGCACTCCAAGACATTAACTTTGTTATCCTTAAGCCACTTTTAACAATTTAAGCAGTAAGATTATGGTCATTGTCCATTTGGAAGACTCATTTGTGCCCAAGTTTTAGCTTCCTGCCTGATGGCTTGAGATGTTGCCTTAATATTTCCATGTGATGCTCTTTCTTCATGATGCCGTCTATTTTATAAAGAGCTCCAGTACCTGCTGCAGTAAAACAGCCCCACAACATGATGCTGCCACCTCCATGCTTCACAGTTGGTATGGTGTTCTCAGGTCTACAGCTTCCCCCTTTTTCCTCCAGATGTAACGTTGGTCATTATGGCCAAACAGCTCCAATTTAGTTTCATCAAACCACAGGACATGTCTCCAGAAGTGAAGATCTTTGTCTTGTGTGTCTTTGCAAACTGTAATCTGGCTTTTTTATGTTTCTTGAGGAGTAATGGCTTCTTTCTCACTGAGTGGCCTTTCAGCCCATGTCGGTGCAGGACTTGTTTCACTGTGGATCATGACACTTTCTTACCAGCTTCATCCAGCATCTTCACAAGGTCTTTGGCTTTTGTTCTGGGGTTGATTCACACATTTCGGACCAAAGCCCGTTCATCTCTGGGACACAGAGCCCGTCTCCTTCCTGAGTGGTGTGATGGTTGGACACTTCAATGATGTTTATACTTGTGTATGATTGTTTGAACAGATGAACGTGGCAACTTCAAGCATTTGGAAATTGCACCTAAGGATGAGCCAGACTTGTAGAGCTCCATGATTCTCTTTCTGATTTCCTGGCCGATTTCTTTTGATTTTCCCATGATTTCAAACAAGGAAGCAGAGTGTTTGAGGTGTGGCCTTAAATACACCCACTGGTGTGCCGTCAATTAACTCACGTGTTGTCAGTTAACCTATCAGGAGCTTCCAAAGCCATGACCTCATCATCTGGGCTTCCCCACATTGTTTAAAGACTTAGTACTTTTTGTGTATGTAAACTTTTGACCTCAAAGAAAATAAGAAATTCAAAAGAAAATGTCAAAAGAAATTCTCTCTGTCATTATTGTGGCATTTAACAAAATGAAATAATTTTGGTAATCCTGACCATCCTGAAACAGGAGAGGTTTAGTCTGATTTGACTTCAGATACTGAGACAAAAAAGGAAACATGTGTTTTCGCACAGTGTATGTAAACTTCTGACCTCAACTGTATTATCTTCCACTTTGTCTGTAGTCAGGTCGCGGGGTCAGAGAGGCCCTGATTCTTTTGTTGGAAGCTCAAGAACAGACCGGAGGTATCTTCAGTTCAGAAACAGAGCATTTATTATGGATCTCAGTCAGATTGGCTGTCATTCTCAGAAAACGATTCACAGTTATCTTCTTGGGCTGGGTCTGCCCCGTACAGAGGTTGGACACGTATGCGACTGAATGCAAGTCCCCAGTTACTAGTGACATGGACAAGTTAACCACTGTTCACACTGTTTTCTTGGAATTAGGTAAACAATGTGTGTGAATGTTGTTTCATGCGTGTCTCCTGCAAACTGATAGAACAGAGAGGTTCCATCCAGTCACGTTATCTTACACTTCCTCCTCAAGGACATAGTATCAGTGAAACAAGAGCAAGGGTTCAGTGGAAACTACTGAATAAAGTTAGAGCAAAATCTATCATAACAGTGGTTCTCAAACTTTTAATGCTGCGTACCACCTGAGAAACTGTTCAGCTCTCTGAGTACCACCATGATGACCAAGTTTAAAATATAGCCATATATGCCTTCTCAATTGCTTTAAATAGCTTTAAACACACAGGAGAGATTTTTATTCCTTATTGTGATTATTTTTTACCTGAATTGACAAGAAAAGCACTCTGAGAGCGCAGACCTCCGCCAAGTGCAAAAATTCCCCCTTATAGCAATTTACAGATTAAAATCCGCCTTCTGGATCAGAGCTGGATCAGCCTTTGAAATTTGATAGAGGTTCCTATTGTCAATCCCCTCATGAGATTTGGGCAATAATTAACGGAGATATTGAGAAACAAAATTTTCGGCCCCATTGACCGCAATGTTAGTGAAAATTTGAAAGTGATCCAGAATCCAGGATTTCTTCTGGATCACAGCCAAAATGAAATCAGTTCTTTCTTTTTCACGTTTCTGACAACACCAGAAAATTTCATCAAAATCCACCCATAACTTTTTGAGTTATCTTTTACAAAGACAGACAGACAGACAGATAAACGCCTGCATCTGCACTGCAACTAAATATGCAAGAAACATTTTTTTAAAAGACACAATTTTAATTATCTCAAGCTACACATTTGGTGTGAAATGTATTTATAATGCACTGCATTTTCCAATTTTTTTTTTAAAGTAAAATGTGGAAAAAATGTGAGAAGTCATGACGTTCCCCGCATACCACCAGAGAGCGCTCACGTGCCATTGGTGGTACACGTACCACAGTTTGCGCACCACTGCATTATAATGTGATTGTCTCTGGTGGGAGCACTTACTTGTTGCCTGTACTGAGGAAGTTGGTGGTTGAGTCTCACTCTGTTAAAGTCCCCTAAAATAATAGTGTGTTCCCGTTCTAAACAAGTGATCAGTTCAGCCAGGTGCTGTTCAGCCTCGCTCACATTGGCCTGAGGCAGGATGTAAACACCAACTTATATGAAAAAGGAGAACTCCCACGGTGAATAGAAAGGCTTAAAGTTCAGAGTGAGGAAATCCAGATTCATGTCACAAGATCTTTGGAGCTCTCTGACATCTGTGCACCTACCTTCGTGTATGTAAAAGTGTATTCCACCGCACTTTTCCCCGACTGCCCTATTAAAAGCCTGCGAGATACAGACCACTGTCTGAATAGAATCGCAGAGCCAGGTTTCTGTGAAACAAAGAGCAAATGTGCAAAATCTCTGTTGGTCTGGTTCAGAAGACGCCATTCATTCATTTTGTTGGGCAGAGAGTAGACGTTGGTGAGATTGATGGCTGGGACTGCGGATCAGAAGCCACGCAGTCTGAGCGTCACAAGCAAGCTGGCTCGCTTTCCATGTCTGCGTCTCCTCCATATCCCACATAGAGCCGCTGCTCTGCCAACCAAAAGTTCTGAAAAAACTCTGGATTAAAACAGAAAGTTGGAGAAAATGTCTGAAGCTAATCTCTGCTGAAAGTAATGGGGTTTGAGATTGCAAACATGCAGAAAACACACAAACACACTCAGAGCTGGAGAGCACAGTGTCGAGGTGCCATCTTGTTCTTCTATAACATAAGAATAATTCATATATAAGCTTGTATTAGAGCACTTTAATCAGGAAGAGCAGTTTCCTGATTGAAAAAGATGAGAAATTTCACAGACTGGTGTGATATATTCAGGAAAACTTTTTGTGTTCTCAGTTTTTTGATATTAAAGTATAGCGTGTAAAGGATATTAAAGTCCCTAAAGTAACACTGCCCTGCATGTTCTGGGAGTTTCCCTGTGCCACCACACCTAATTGACCTTCCGGTAAGCACGGCCCCCTCCCTAGTTACTGTTGCTAGGTCGGACAATCTTGCTGCTCCTCCGTTAAGGACTGTGTTAATTTGCTATATTTATGATGTGTATCATCAGTGTTAATATTATACTATAATAACGCCATGGTGAAATATTGCTGCTGGGGACCTGCAACAGTGACTCAAGGTGTCCAAAACATTTGGAGGTGGCATTTTTATTCCCTTTCCCAAGTCGAAACAAACGCTGGAGAATGCAGGCTTTGGTTCAGTTATGTGTCTGTCCACACAAGCAACTGAACGTGGGGAAAGTTACAAAATACACCTACATTTACTCCAAGGTAAATTTACTTTGTTTATTAGATGATTGATTTAACCACCGTTTAGTAAAAGTAATAATATGATTTAGCAGCAGGGAGGGTGATGAGTTCTCCGTTAGCATTAGCTCTTGTCCATAGTGTCGATGACTTCTCCACTATGGACCAGAGCTCGCTAGCCACCTATAAGCCTGCCTTGTTGTCTACAAATATATATGGCCCTGGGTATTTATTTTGTGAGGTATAAGGTGAGGCTTGTGATGTTAACGTCACTTTATTAATTATATTAATATAATGCTGCGACTGTCTGATGTTAACATAGCTCTGGTGTGGGACAGACCTATGGACCAGAGCTAATGCTAACAGAGAGATGTTTTCATTCATCACCCTCCCTGCGAATTAACACAGTCCTTAACGGAGGAGCAGCAAGTTTGTCCAACCTAGCAACAGTAACTAGGAAGGGGGCGGTGCTTACCGAAAGGTCAATTCAAATGAATGGATTGCCTCTTCTGCTTGGCATCAAGGTCTGCAGAAGTCTGTGAGTGACCCCTGCTGGAGCAGGGAAGCATCTAAAGCAGGGGTCTCAAACTGATCCGTGAAAGGGCCACGTGGCTGCAAGTTTTTGTTCCAACCGTGCAGAAATGCAGCTGACTTGTTTTAGTCAATCAACTAGCTGTCTTCACTAAAGGTCTGAACCAGTTCAGTTGATTGAATGAAACAAGTCAGCTGTTTCTGCATGGTTGGAACAAAGACCTGCAGCCATGCGGCCCTTTAACAGATCAGTTTAAGACCCCTGATCTAAAGCATGCAGGGCAGTGGTACTTGAAGACAACACTATTTTTATGGCCATGACCAAATGTAATGATGAGTAAAGAATATTCAAGCAGTATGTGCACAACAGCAGCATAAGAACAAAACAGTCACACTTGCAACAACAGTTCACACCAAACCCTAATGACGCAAAGCTCTTCTCACATTCAGTGATCTAAATTCTGAAACAGCAACCCTGGTGAGAAAAGATGGTTCCACTGACAGCTATTTCTGATCGCCAATCTATTTCGTTAAAATATATGTTTATTTTAAATTGGTTTCACATTTTTAAGTCAGCTATAAATGCTATTGTTTCAGAAATAAATAATCTCACTTCTGAAAAAGCTGACACACACTACATGGCAATGAAAGTCATTATATTTTCAGCATCTTGCAAGAGAAATTTGACAGTCAACAAAAGGACAGTTTCAATCACCATTTAAGAAAACAAAACTCTAAATTCTGACTCTTCCAAACTGTCCATTATGTTTTGTAGATTCTTAAGTGTCATACACATAAAAGCAGAATTAAATAGGAAGTTGGATAATTCTTCCTCTTCTTTTCCTTTCAGCTGTTCTTGTCAGGTGTTGCCACAGCAACTCATCTGCCTTCATCTAACCCAGTCCTTTTCAAATAGTGGGGCGCCACCCACCGGGGGGATGCCAGGTGGGGCACGTGTGACCCCAGGGAACATGTTTTTTTTTTTTTTTCTGGTGTACTGGAATAAAGTGTATTTGCACATATACTCCAGTAGGCAGCACTGGTGCGCTCACTGTCACAGTGTGCTCAGGGAGTATTTTATTGTTGGGTTTTTTTGACGGACATGCGCACACACAGCACAGACGAGGAGATGTGAAGAGAACAAACCCTAAAGAGACACCACAGAAAAATATTTAAAAGGGATGAAAAGACAGGTGGAGAGAGACAGAGATAATGAGACAGGATCACAGCCCAAAATGAAATCAGTTCTTCTTTTTCACATTTCTGACAACTCCTGAAAATTTCATCAAAATCCATCCATAACTTTTTTAGTTATCTTGAACACAGACAGACAAATAAACAGACAGACAGATAAACACCGGCAAAAACATAACTTCCTTGACGGAGGTAAAAAGAAAAAAAAAGCGTGGAGAACAGTGACTAGTTTGAAAAGGACCGCAGAGAGGAAATATGACACAAACACAAACACAGATAAGACAGTCACAGAGTAAACCTACAAAGGAAGTGACACCAGCGGAAAACAGGAACTTAAACACTAAACAGGAGTCCAAAAGAAGAGCACCATCAAACTAAGATGGAAAATCAACAAAACGAGAGAAATGAGCGAGACTCAGACTCAAATTCAAGGAAAAATCCTGAGACCATGAAAAACCTTTTGTCTTCTGTTATTGGTGTATGATTGAATTTAGAAAGCAGTCCAGAACGCTGCGGTCCAAAATATCATGCTAAAGCACACTTAAGCTTTTGGTGGAAACAGGCCAAACATAGATGTACTTCTTTTTTTCTTTTTTTTTTAAATTACTAAACAAGAGTCTCCTGTCCTGAAGCAGGAAAGAATTGTCCTAAAAATGATGATACAGTGGTTATGATGATGCAGAAGGATCTAATGCTACTCACTGCATAAAAATAGGCGGCTGTTCTAGAAAATTCCTTTTTTCCACCTGATTTACAACAGTTTTATCATGAACTGGAGGACTGATTAGATCACTGGATCAAACCAGATGCCCTTGCAGATGAGTGTTGATGACTTTTTGAAAGCAGAGCGATAACCTCTTTCTTCCTGCCTTAAGGTCTGTTTTCATGTTTCCCAAAACCTTCTTCTTCTTTGTCAGTTAAAACTTACACTTTTTCATGAGCTGAACTCAAGCATCGAGGACTTTTTCTATGTCCACAAAAGGCCTATTTCTCTAAAAGGTTGTTCACAAATTTGTTTAAATCTGTGTTAGTGAGCACTTCTCCTTTGTGCCTCACAGGTGTGGCATATCAAGGTGCTGAATAGACAGCATGATCATTGCACAGGTGTGCCTGAGGCTGGCCACAATAAAAGACCTCACAGCACAAAGCCACAGATGGCGCAAGTTTTCGGGAATTGTGCAATTGGGATGCTGACTGCAGAAATTTAATTCAATTCAGTTTTATTTATAAAGCGTCTCTTACAATCCAAATTATCTCTAGACCCTTTACAGAGACCTAGAGTATATCCACCAGAGCTGTTGCCCATGAATTGAATGTTCTTTTTCGATCATGAGCCATCTTCAAAGGCATTTTAGAGGATTCGGCAGGACGTCCAACCCCCCTCACCACCACACACCACATGTGACCACACCAGACCAGGACCTCCACAGTCAGCATCTTCACCTCTAAGAGACCAGCTGCTGCAACCATCAGCTAGCATAACCAGGGAATTTCTGTACAAACTGTCATAAACCGTCTCAGGGAAGCCCATTGGCATGTTTGTTGTCCTCATCAGGGTCTCAACCAGACTGCAGTTTGTCGTCATAACCGACTTGTCTGGCAACTGCTCAGTAAAACAGAAAATCATCCTGATCAACATATTGAGCATTAGCATAATCATACTATGTCATCACTGTACATCAGTTCTTTTAAAAAGAAGTATCTTTATTGGGACTAGCACTTATTTTGTTTTTTAGAGATCAAGTGCTTTTGATTAACTGATGATTTAAGGGAATTAATGGCATCACAAAATACAATTTTCATTTAGCCTGCCTTATATCACGAGCATGAATACCCATTTTCAAATTCATTTTAATTATATCAGCATAATTTGATTTAGTCCCCTGGGAAAATAAATCACCCAATTAACCTTCCTGTCTGTGTTATTTCAACGACCCTTCATCTATTCTTTTTTTCCTATTCAACACTTTTGTTCTGCTGATTGCTGTTCTGCAGGAAATTTTCTTTCAACCTCCCAACACAGACAGATAAATATGGAAAAATTCTGAATCATCAAACTAACTCCATTAAATATTTGCAAAGGAAAAGCTTTAATTTTACTCACCAGGAGAATACAACACACATGCCTATGTCTGAGGTGCTCTGAAAGACAGCAACCTCCCTCACTGCTTTATAACAGTTTCTGAGGGAGAGAAGAACTTCTCCCCATATAACCCCAAACATAAAAAATGAGAAAATGACACTTAAAGAGAAACAAAGTATACACTGGAGCATAACCAGAGACCATTCATCTAACCTTCCCTAACAGACTTTTATTACCTTTTATCTATGATCTATTCATGACCTGGACCTGGGACTGAACCAGATCACTCACTAATCCCACCTGAGTCAGTATTTTCTAAAGGAACACACACAAAAACCCACAAACCTATGTTGAGAAGAAACCACAAGGGAGAAACTAACAATCATTGCATAACAATAAGAAAGAAACAAGCTCTTAATGCTTATTCAGGACATCATGTATCTTTTTTTTTAAAACACCAAGGAAGAATTTGGGCTTTTAGTCTGATCATTTTCTATTTCTCAGCAGCTGGAAATTGAAAATTTCTTTCCAATCGCATCGTGTCAAGTATCTCCTGAAAAAGTTGACTTGAAAAATAAGGAAGTTATTCACAGTCAGCATTAATTAACATGCGTTGTACTTGTCACCGGAAACAGCTGTCAGTTGAGCTTATCGCTACCATCCATCTAAGACTGTGTGAGAGAGATCGGTCTGTTCAGGTTGTGTTGCAACGCAGGTGCTTCGTGCACAAGCCTTTTATTCAGTAAAGCCACTGCTGAAGACTGTACGTACATAATTTTGTTTGATGTGATTTGACAAACGCAGACATGAAGGTCACCAGTGACAGGAGGTCACATGAAGTTGCAGAGGTGCAATGACCGACAGGTTTGAAATGTTTTCACTATTTCAAAAGCAGATTGATAATCAGCTTTAATTAACAATCACAACAACAGTCCTGTCACGTTTATCGAACCAATCAGCTCATGTGTTCTTTAAATGCCATGACAGTTGACACAGTCTGAGCGAGCCACCTTCTGTCCATATTGTCCAGAGGGTTTCTAATGGAAGCTAAATGAATATCAGCTGTTTCAAGCTCCTCTTCTCTATAAACTATCCAACTACATCAGTATTGGTCAATGCCTCCCTTAGACCCACGGTTATGTCTAGATTTTTTTTTTTTTTTCATGCTTCAAGCTCTATACACAGTAACCTCGCGACATCTACCACCTACAGTACCTGTAGTGCGCTAATGCTGTGGCAGTTATCGCGAGGCAAGTGACAGATCTCAGATTGGGAATGGGATTTTTTTTGTTTGTTTGTTTTTTCCTCTGCCCGATGCGGTATTATTATTACTTTTTTTAATAACGCATGTTAAAATACGGGAGATTTACAAGAAAAATACTAATACGGGAGGACGGCGGGAGAGAAGAGTAAAATACTGTCATGGTGTGCAGTGGATGGATGAAGGAGGACCCAAGAGCAGGAGAGCTCAAAATGAAAAGGGGTTTATTACCAGAACACAAAATCCAAAATGCAACAGTCCAAAAATACAAAAACACACTTAACTCAAAGTCCAGGTGGATGACGAGAGGGAAACAGGCAGGACTGCAACACACGTATAGCGACTGTATAGGGGAAAATGACAAGGCTTAAATACACAACGTATCAAACGAGAGGCAGGTGCAGGGAATCAGGGTAACGAGAGGAAGGAAGCAAAGCAGACAAGACAGACCTTTCAAAGTAAAACAGGAACCACTAAAGACAGGGAGAGACGCCAACTTGACAGACACAAACAGGGCTGCCATGGCCGACCCAGGCCATGACAAATACGGGACGTTTCCCGGCCAAAACGGGATACTTGACAGGTATGCATGAATCTAAAGTAGAAACTTAAGCTGAGTTAAGGTCTCAAATTTAACAACTGCAGTTGTCGTCTACAAAGAAATAGCTCTGCTGATATTTCATTTTTATCTTATTTTTTATTGCAAAGCTCCAAAATATGTCTCACCTCAAGACAAATATATACACAGAGTAGCATTATCTAACATCCTGATCCTCATGTCCTCCCAGCTGCTGCATTTGCTCGGCCTTAGAAGTGGGTAGCATAAAGCTGTATGACAGACCTGAAAAGAGGCACAATCCTTGAAAGAGAGCAGTGCAGTGGAGTTGAGTTGTTGAGTTCACCTCCTAAAACTGGCTTCTATATGCAGAATTATAATGACAAGGTTGTGTAAGGAGCTGTTTTTCTGTACATCTGTGGTATGAAGTCCACAGCAGGTCACCTGCTTGAGTATGTCAACTTGTTAACAAAAAAAAGGTCATATGTTTGATTAAAATATCCCATTCTTGCAAGTAACCAAGGACAACATTTAAGTAGATAATAGCTTCATTTTCCTAATTAGCCAGCATTAGCAATGATAACCATTCAAATCCAGTATTCAGCACATATTATAAATACACTATTGATTTGTCACCCAAAATGTCTGACAAGTAAGGAAACATTTGGTTTTGGAGTCACACCACAACAACTGACGAGAGGAAGCTGTAAAATTAACAACTTCTGATAACTGATCCTCAGCATCTATCTACACAAAACAAAAACAAAGTATGTCATTTACATTGAAATATCCAATTCATTGTTTGATTAACTTTAACATCAGAACAAGACAGCCGTTTTTCGGCACCGAGCCTGATACAAAGCGGTTAACCGTCAGCTAAGCAGGCTTATTTTTAAATTTAACATGAGCGTATTCACACTCCACTTCCTTCCTCACATTTCTAGATCTCATTTCTTCACACAGACTTCTAATCTCCAGTGCATTGCTCATGAAAACTTCTGCCTCCTGCTGCACATTTCATCTCCTCCAGATAGGAGCCACCGGATGGATGCATCTCTGCAGAGCTCTCATCTCTCTTTTTCTTGCTCTTTTTCTTCCAGGTCACACTGGTATAAATCAAGTTTTCACCGTTCTTCTCTGTGCTTTCACTGGCTCCTTCTGGGTTGTCAGAGTCTGGTAGAGTAGCGCTGTTTAGCAGAGATCCAGCTGCAGGCTGGCCAGCATCCTCCTGTCTCAGTTCGCTCATGTTGGCGTAAATGTCTTGCTCTGTTGTCTACAATTAGAGCAAATGTTTAAGCTGTTTTAATGTTGTTTTTGCGCAATTTAAATTGCATTATTCCACATAAGAGTTCATATGTGATGGAGAAACATTCAAGTCCAAAGTACCTCATTTGTCTCCCTGATAAGTTCATCATGAGCAGCAGTGTTGGTTTCATCTGTGGGCTGACTCTTACGGCTTTTAATCAAAGCCCTAAAAAACACAAAACAGCATCCACCAAAATGAGATATGCTCACATATTGGCCCGTAGACTTTAAAGCTACAGAGAGAAAAAAAATACATAGTCTTTTTGAAAAGAATAATTTGCATGCTAAACCACTTTAAGTGGGTCATGTTAAGATGATTGGTAGCCAAGAGGCATGAAAGATGTTCAACTGAAGGAAACGATCTGACAAAGTTGGTGGTCAGTAAAACATTTAAGACAAATCCCTCAAAGATCAGTCTTGGACACCAAGAAAAGCATTAAAACTTAACCAGAATATTAACCAGAAATTTACATGAGTGGTGATTTAAAAAAGCACTGATATATGTTGTAATATCAAAACTGCATTTTGGGGCCTTATTGTATAATGCTGGTTCATAAGTCCATGACTTTTGTTCTAGATTCTGGTCTGTTGAGGGCCATCGCTTCTGTTTATCATTCTGGCTCCATCAAGTTGCTAAGTTTTGACACATAGATGTCTAGAGAACTTATCTCAAGGTCTCCATGTTTTTTATGTGATGTTTAAAGACGGCTGTTTCCTAATAGCAAATTGTCATTTCCGATAATCCTGCTTTCTGTGATGTGAGTTTAATGATTTCTCTGAATTGTATACAACTTGGAGAATAAATCCACTTTGCACCTCTGTCGTAGTCAGTGTATCGTTTAACAACCTCACCCGAGCACAATAAGAGTATATATTTATGAATAAGATAAACCTAAATTTACATGTCACATATGTGAAACTTAGCATTACAAAGTTACTGCTGATGAATGATGAATCAAGATTATTATCAGTCCATTTGCATCCATCCACAAAAATGAAATGTTGCTAGTGGAGAAAAAATGGTTTCATGGTTTTGATCTTGGTTTTTTAAAGTCTTGTTATGTTTCCTTTGCTTGTTTGTTTTTGTTTGGTTAACTTCCTAATTTATTGCAAATATAAACTATCTTTCTAATCAATCTAATCTATCTCCTTTGACCCAACATCTCCTTGTCAGGTTGCCTTGCTTCAGTCATACTTCCTTGTCACCTTTCCTGTGTGTCTTTCTGTAATATTCTCATGTTTCCTTCCTATTCTCTTTAGGACTTCTGGTTCTTGGTTTGTAGCTTTGTGCACATTTTCCAGTTAAAAATAAAGGACATGGTTTAGTAGCCCTCCCTCCTGGTTTCCTGTGTTCCGGATCCTGTTCTACATACCCCAAAAAGTCTCACGTAGCTCAAAAACTCAAAATATTAAATATCTTCTGCTGCATGAAAACCTGACCAAACATTCTCTATACAGTACTACTACAGTCTAAGAACAAAAAAAAGCATGCAAGTTGGTGAAACAGCTCTTCTTACAATAACCTTGTTATTATTTTGTCCCAGACTGCTCACTTACCTTATGACAAAGAGCAGAACGCAAGCCCACGCTAAAAAAACTACAGATATGGTGATGAACACGGGCAACAGCACTCGATCTGAAACACAAAAATATTGAAATATCCACTTGTCTGATATTAGGGCACAACATTATCTATTTGTTCTTTATTCAAAATGTCAACACATCAGTATTTGATCTTCTTGTAGATGACAACTGAAGTTAAACAGTTTTGTGATCATCCATCTGACCCAGTTAACTGTATCCCTCTTCAATAATAAACTGATTTCTAGTTTTTCTTTCAACGTCTGTCTTTCTTTCTATGATCTTTCTATACTACTTCCCAGACTCATACGCATCCACAATCTTTTTGTCCTGAAGACCTTTAAGAGCAAACCAAGCTAAATGTGTACATGAGCCATTTTTTTTTTTTTTTTGGAGTAAAGCAAGGCAGTTTAAGTATTGCGGATGTCCTAAATTAACAAGAATCTGGTTCTCTATTCTGAGTTTTTTTTTTTTAAACCGTTTTTTTCTAATTGTTTTGTTCTGTTACCTTAGTTTATCATTTTTTAATGGTTAAAAAATAATTTAATTGATTTATAAAGCTTCTAAAAAAAACATTATTTTCTTGGATAAGTTTGAACATGGGCAGTTTCAGGCTCAGGAGCCGTTGTTACATGTGAACCATTGATCCTCATCAGACCTCCTCTGAGCCATCAAGGTCCTTTATTCCCTACAGATTGTTTACCTGATCAGAGTAAAAGATATGGAGTCTAACCCAACCCTTTGATAGCTGAAAAATTGAGGCTTTTTTCTTCTGTATCATGTTTTCCCATTTGGCATGAGGCAGATTTCTGTTAGTGGGGATCCAGGAAAAAACCTTGGAGGCTGGAAGTGTAACATCGCCAACCTCCTCTCAGCTGTTGTGCTCATTGTCAAACCTGATAGGCACCAATTACTTAGAAAATATCACTGTATACAACTTGGTGGCAGTACTAAACCACTTTGGGTGTTTGTTACTTTTTTTCAAAATTGGTTGCCAAAAAGCAAGAGAGTATCAACACTGAAGGAACAAAATTGTTGCTGTATTTATGTTTGCTGAAAACTTTTCATGCAGAAGGATCATTATCCCTCACTGAATCGCGACCTTAATGTGGTGGAGGGGTTTGCGTGCCTGAATGATCCCAGGAGCTATGTTGTCGGGGGCATTTGCCCCTGGTAGGGTCACCCAAGACAAACTGGTCGGGGGGGCAGACTAAGCGCAATTCAGTCAACTCTTATGCATACGAAGACACCAAGAGCTCGATGTCCCTCGCCCGGGCTTGGGTTACCGGGGCCCCATCCTGGAGCCAGGTCTGGGGGAGGGGCTCGTTCAGGAGCACCCGGTGGGCGGGCCTTTACCCATGGGGCCAGGGGCCGGGCTCAGTCCGAACGAGTTAAATGGGTTCGCCTCCCCGTGGGCCCACCACCCACAGGGAGGGTCATAGCAGTCGGGTGCTGTGTGTTTTAGGTGGCAGCCGAAAGCATGGGCCTTGGCGTGCTGACCCTCGGCTAACTAAACTGGCTTCTGGGACATGGAACGTCACCTCTCTGGTAGGGAAGGAGCCTGAGCTTGTGCTTGAGGTTGAGAGGTACCAACTAGATATAGTTGGGCTCACCTGAATGCACAGCCTGGGATCTGGAACATGAATAGAAGAATAGAAGCGCCTTTGTCATTACACAGAGTGTCATGAGATTCAAAGCTGCCCCATAGAGTGCACACAGGATGAAGTATGTACAAAAAATATATATATAACCAAGAAAGGCTGGACTTTATTCTACTCTGGAGTTGCCCAGGGTGAGAGGCGACGGGCTGGGGGGCTTGCTTATAGCCCCACAGCTTGGAGCCTGTACAATGGGGTTCTCCCCAGTTGATGAGAGGGTAGCTTCCCTGTGCCTTCAGGTTCGGGGACAGGCTTTGACTGTCATTTGCACTTATGTGCCAAATGACAGTTCAGAGTACCCAGCCTTCTTGGAGTCCTTAGCAGGGGTGCTGGAAAGCGCCCCTAATGGGGACTCCTTTGTTCTGCTGGGGGACTTCAATGCTCACATTGGCAACAACAGTGGTACCTGGAAGGGCGTGATTGGGAGGAACGGCCTCTCTGATCTGAACTAGAGTGGTGTTTTGTTGTTGGACTTCTGTGCTCGTCACAGTTTGTCCATAACAAACGCCATGTTCAAGCACAAGAGTGTCCATAAATGCACGTGGCATCAGGAAACTTCTGGCAGTAGATCGATGATTGACTTCATAGTTGTATCATCCGATCTTCGGCTGTATGTTTTGGACACTCAGGTAAAGAGAGGAGCTGAGCTGTCAACTGATCACTACCTGGTGGTGGAATGGATCAAATGGCGGAGGAGAATGCCAGTCAGACCTGGTAGGCCCAAACATGTAGTGACGGTTTGCTGGAAATGTTTGGCAGAGGAACCTGTCAGAAAGATCTTCAACTTGCACCTCCGACAGAGCTTCAATCACAACCCGAGGGAGGCGGGAGACATTGAGTCTGAATGGGCCATCAGCCTCCATTGCTGAAGCGGCTGACCGGAGCTGTGGCTGTAAGGTCGTCGGTGGCTGCCATGACGGCAATCCTCGAACTCGATGGTGGACACCTCAGGTAAGAGAGGCCGTCAGACTGAAGAAAGAATCCTACCGGGCTTGTCTAGCTTTTGGGACTCTGGAATCAGCAGACAGATGGAAAGAATACTTTGAGGACCTTCTCAATCCCACCAACATGTCTTACGTGGGGGATGCTGAGTCTGTAGACTTAGAGGTGGACTCGTTGATTACCGGAGCTGAGGTCACTGACGTAGTTAAGTAGCTGCATGGTGGCCAGGCTCCGGGGGTGGACGAGATCCGCCCTGAATTCCTGAAGGCTCTGGATGTTGTAGGACTGTCTGCGTTGACACGTCTCTGCAACATCGCATGGAAATCGGGGGCAGTACCTCTGAATTGGCAGATCAGGGTGGTGGTTCCCCCTTTTTAAAAAAAGAGGAATGGATGTGTTCCAATACCAGGGGAATCACACTCCTCAGCCTTTCTGGTAAGGTCTATACAGGGGTGCTGGAGGAGAGAGTTCAATCAGTCGTCGAATCCCAGATTCAGGAGGAACAGTGTGGGTTCCGTCCTGGTCGTGGAACACTGGACCAACTCTATACCCTCACTAGGGTCCTGGAGGGGGCATGGTAATTTGCCCAACCAGTCCACATGTGTTTTGTGGACTTGGAGAGGGCATTTGACTGTGTCCCTCGGGGTGTCCTGAGGGAGGTGCTATCAGATGGCGCCATCAGATGGGGATCTTCAATTCTCGCTGGAGCGGTTCGCAGCCAAGTGTGAAGCGGCAGGGATGAGAATCAGCAACTCCAAATCTAAGGCCATGGTTCTCAGTCAGAAAAGGGTAGAATATCTTCTCTGGGTAGGGAGTTAGATTCTGCCACAAGTGAGGAGTTTAAGTATCTCAGCGTCTTGTTCACGAGTGATGGGAGAAAGGAGCGAGAGATCGACAGACGGATCAGTGCAGCGTCTGCTGTGGTGCGGACTCTGTACCGGTCCGTTGTGGTGAAGAGAGAGCTGAGCCAAAAGGCAAGACACTCTGTTTACCGGTCGATCTTTGTTCCAACCCTCACCTATGGTCATGAACTGTGGGTAGTGACCGAAAGAACAAGATCGCAGATACAGGCGGCAGAAATGAGTTTTCTCCGTAGGGTGGCTGGACTCTCCCTTAGAGATAAGGTGAAAAGTTTGGTCATCCGGGAGAGACTCAGAGTAGAGTCCGCTGCTCCTTCACATTGAGAGGAGCCAGTTGAGGTGGTTTGGGCATCTGGTTAGGATGGAGAGGTGTTTCGGGCATGTCCAACTGGGAGAAGACCACGGGGCAGGCCAAGGACAAGCTGGAAAGACTTTATCTCTCAGATGGCCTGGGAGCTCCTCGGGGTTCTCCCAGAGGAGCTGGTGGAAGTGGCCGGGGGGAGGGAGGTCTGAGCCTTTCTGTTGAAGGTGCTGCCCCTGCGACCTGACTCAGGATCAAGCAGGAGCTGATGGATGGATGGATGGATGGATGGATGGATGGATGAAAACTTTTCCGGGGCCACACTGAAGTATCGAGTTAACAGCAGGGACGTGTCTCAACCTAATAGAAGTTCCCAAAAATTCCCCTAAGGGGAAACAGATGTCACCAGTTGCAGTCCTATAAACCATCTAATAGAAACCTCTATAGATATTTTCTTTTACTTCTATGTTCCTAAAATAATGTCCTCTGTCCTTGAGTTGTTGTTGGGTGACCGAATCTTAACCACTGGCTGTATATATAAAAAAGAAAAAAAATAGCTGTGCAAACAGCTTGTCATGTGACCCAAATGTTTTCTGAACTGCTAATTTGAAGCCCATATTTGGAGGCTCTTGGCAAAGCCATTTTTAGCTGGAGCTGACTCCATCAAACCCCCATGTTCAAAAATTGAGGAAATGGGTGTAACAAACAAGCAGCTGGTTGGAACACGCCAACCTTACTTCAGGTACCACAAGCTAACCAGGTACCACACATGTTGCTAACTAATACTACTAGGGCTGGGCAAGTTAACCCATTATTATCGATTTATAATCGAGTTAACGCATTAATTATTATTGCATTATTATTGTTATTTTGTCGCGCAGTAACGCATGTTGCTCACATGCTTTTGTTTTGAAAAGTCTGTTACTGGCTGTTGTGGAGCCAGGAGAGAATTGACTTAAAAACATGCAGAAAAGCTAAAACAGACATGGAGAGCGGTATAAATCCATGTACTTTACAGTTGAGGTAGTAACTCAGGTAGCAATATTAATTGGAATGACACAAAACTTTTAAACCCCTTTGTTCAAGACGATCACTTCATTCCTCCATTTTACATCAGATTTCCTCCATGTGTTCACTGTCCTGCTGTTCTATTACTGGTTACGTCAGTGCGGCTCCATCTAATGGCACAGATGTGTAATGACAACAGAAAGTCTAGTCCTTTATTATAAAACGACCCCCATTTTTGAGAATATGTCTTCTAGATTAAAATATCGTCCTAAATTTGAGTCAACACGGTAGTTTGATCAAGGATCTATTAAGCAATGGATGGGCAATGCTCAGAAATGAGCCTGAGGAGATTCTGTGTGTCATGATCTGAGGATAAAAAAAACTTATGTCAGATGCAGAGCTGGAGAGCACTTTGGTTCATCTATATTTGAGCTGAGTTTTCATTCAGACTTTCACAATATTGCAAATATTATAGTATGTGATTCCAGCTCCACCATGCTACCTGAACTGCGCACAAAGGCATTTCAGGGTCACTGAACTGGACAATTAAATATTAAAAACAAATTCAGTCCCATAGCCCATTTTTTTTCATTTTGTATTTTTGATCCAAGTCTAAAATTGAAATATAAAAAAACAAGCATTTTTTTTTCATTTTTTTGTGTTAGATTAAATAATGAAAAAAAAAAAAAAATGTCACTTTTTAATGTTTTTAATTTTTGATAGACAATTGAAAATGGAAAGAACGAATGATACACAGATTGATAAGGTTACAGAACTTTAACATGGACATTTTTATTTTAAAGTTCTCCCAGATGGAGGATTCGACAGAAACAAGGTTATTTGTAACAACTGACAAGTTGAACTCCCCGTTAAAAGTTTCTGCTGTTACCTCAGAAATGACCTGTTTTAATGTTCTGATTGTGGCTCAGGATTTTGTTGGCAAACTTTTTTTGTCATAAAAAACAGGATGACATTAATCCCCTGGCAGTGGCAATAAGCTTTATTTCATTTGACATTTTTTAAGATGAGATTTACACTAAATATGTGTTACTGACAAGTGCTGATGTTAAAAGTGTTTGAACAGCAAACGTTATGGCACTTTAGTTTATATGGCAGCACAACATTTAAATGAAAGTGACCTTTACACTACTTTTGAATTCATTATTTGATTTTCCGTATACAATGCAATTAATTGTGATTAATCAGGGAAATCATGCGATTAATTGCGATTAAAATTTTAATCGTTGCCCAGCCCTAAATATTACCTTATATTCAGTCTCATCAAATCTGTCAATCCATTCTCATTTCAGATCTAACTACTAAAAGCACATCCAAAATGAGTACTGTTGAGGTTCAGCTGAGGTCCACCGAGACCCACTGTCAGCTGGCTGTCCTGATGGAGCTTGGGCCCCAGTAGAGTGTAGTCAGGTAGCCATAGGCTACCAGCCTGGCTACTCAGTGCAGAAGATCTTGGCAAATGTTCCCCAATGCTTGTCCTTTAGGGCCATTGACTTGCATGTTTTTAGATGTTTCCCTGCTACAATAAGCCTAATAAGACCACAGTTGGGGTGCACTGATCTCAGCCAGTCTAGGAGGGTTGCCCCAAGAACCTTGTTAGCTGGCCTAGAAGGATACTAGGGTGACGGTGGCTCAACTGGAAGAACCAGCTCCTGCAATTTCTGTCAAAGCTACTGGCCGTCAACCCTGCCACCCTCCAGTCAACCCCGGAAGGAGTCTTTGAAAAGGATGCTACTGGCTGCTTAAGTAAAAAGGCAGTTTGTATAACCAGTTATATTACCTTTAAATTAATATCTTTATAATAGTTAGGAACTACCATCAAGATAAACCTGCTGTTAACTAATATGAGATACTTGGTTGCAGTTTCCATTTGTGTTAAAATATCAAATTCATAGATACATATAAGACCGACCTTGAGTCTGATGACTGATGACAGAAAATTGAAGAGTAGCTCCTCCTACAGAGTTCAAGCTCTGACAGACCAAGGTGGAAAGATCTGTCTCTTCTGGGTCTTTCACTGTGATGATGCTCCTCAGACGTCTGCTCTTTGTTAATTCATCTTTGATTGTAAACTTGTCAGATTGATTAACAGGTCGCTTATCCAAATACCAGCGTACAGTAGGAGAAGGATTTCCCTCAATAACACAGGAACAGGTGACCTGGTCTGAAGATTTGGTGCAGTTTGATGAGAGCAGGATCTTTGGAGGAACTGTAGCGACATTAGAGAAAATGTTCAGCTTATTCCATGTAAAATAGAATATTCTATGGGAATTAACACGTGTTTTTGGATGCCTTGGGTACATGTTACATCTTTGAATTTATGGTTCAATAATTATTTTCAATGCCCTTCTTCTCTTTACCAAACAGATTTGCAGTATGAGATTCTTCATATACTGAGCTAATTATATAATCAGTTTGACAGTTAAAAAGAAAAACTAGTGTTTTGAACTGAACAACTTATATTGTCATGTTACATTTGCAGGCTGCACTAATTTGTGGTCTCAATCGTACCGTATAGTCCAGGTTTCTGGGTAATGATGAGTAGTGACCTCAGAGTGAAAATAATTTATCCAAATAAAAAGAGAAACTGAACAAATAAATCAATAAAACTTACATGTAATAACAGCTGTTAAACTCTTGGTAACAGTCTCAGTTCCTCCATCTGGTTTCCTGTAGACAGCTGAGCAGGAGAAGTTCTGTCTGTGATGGAGGTGAGAAGCAGTGAAGCTCAGAACAGAGGTCCCTACTTCAGTTGTGTCCTGATTCTTCTTCAGTGTCCTCTGACTGTCATCCAGGCTGGAGGTCCATGTCAGAGTTGGAGGATGAGACAGACAGACAGCTGGAGCAGAGCAGCTCAGACTCACTGAGGTTCCCTCCTTCACCTCCAGCCTGGACGGTTTTAGAGTCGGTGTACGAGGAGGATCTGGAAGGAAGAGACACGTTCATTACTTGAATATAAAAAGATACTTGTTTGTGCCTTTTATATTCTTTTTTTGCCTTTAAATTATTGTATAATGCAGTTGATACAAAACAATCACCACACACATCATTTGTACACAAATTGTGTGTAAATGGATATTCAAACCTACCTTTCACTGAAATATTCACTTGTCTTTTATCATAATTATATTTCAGTTTGTTCTCACAATGCAGTCTTAAATAATATGTGTCAGACTGATTAGGACACAAGTTTTTAAAAACTGTGGTGCAGTTTTTCTGTGCTAAATTTCCAGTTGTTTCTATATTTTTATTTAGCTTTGAATCAGAGTTTGTGTCGTCCACGTCTTTACTTTTCCATATCGGTTTACAATTGGAATTTAATTTATTTTCATATCTATCATCAATATCAAAGGAGCAGTTTGATGGTCAAAGGGGATCCAGCTGTGACCTCTACTTTTGACGGCAAAGAGACCCTCCACTGTCCACACAGAACACCTGAAACAAAAAACACAGTCTTTGAAAATCTCAACCTCTTTTCTGCAGCAAAGTTCTGCATCATTTTCTTCTTCAAATAGATTTCTGTCAACTGATTACTACAAACAGAGTTTTGATGTAATTATTTTGACTTTCAAATGAAATAAACATTGATATCCCTTAAACATACAATAAAATAGAAACCATCATATTTAATTAACAGTTTCCTTGTTATTAATGTTAAAGAGATCAATATATATTATAATAGATTTTAATGAACAGAAGTGCATATTTATAGATGTTAACAATCTTTATACAAAGCAGATGGTAACTCACCCCACATCAGACAGCTGATGAGAAGGAAAATCAGAGCTGGAGACATCTGGAGTTTGGAGTTTCTGTAGTTTACAAATGAAACATTTGACATGTTTGGTTACATTTAATTTAACAATTAAAAGACAATCTCAAGAGTACATTTTTATAATTAGGCAGCAATTAGTTTAGCATGACCAACTTAACATTTTTTGGTTTTACAAAGACATAAGGTCACTTTCATTTTAATGATACTTAATTTAGCTGCTTTAGGATAGATATGATGTCATGTTTTTTATTTATTTTTTTTAACGTAATGTATTCATTATTTAAAAATAGGGATTCTGACGTTATAAATATAACTCATCTTATGTTCATACGTCACACAAAACACTTTTGGTTATTTAGTTTTACTAACCCTATCATTTAGTTGCAAATGTCAGCTTTCCTAATAGCAACAAGGATGCTCAAGGCTCATGAGTGCACCCACCCCCCCAAAAAAAAAAAATTATAAATTTTTCTTGCATTATACACTTTTTCTCTCATTAGCCATGAAAGGATGCTGTTTGGTCCCCTATATGATTGAAGTTAATATCATTAATTATTTAAAACAATTTTTTATTAGGATCCTGCTTCCATTTCTGTGAGCCTAGAAAATTCCTTTCAGGATGACCAGTTAGGCTACTGGATGTTTTAACTTCACCCATATGAAGCTATTTTTTTCTTTGTCAATGTTTCTGTACTTCAACTGCTTCAATGTTTTTCTTTTTTCTAAATATTTAAAATACACATTCAAAATTGCGGAAATGTCACAAGATGTTGCGCACGTTCTCTCACAGCAAAGAAATGTTGAGGCATTCTGGCCCCTCTAAGAAGGTGCAGTGGTGTAGATGACGTAGTGTTGGTGGGTTTTGTAAACCCATGGGCCCTCTTGTGGTCAAACTTTTTTTTTCAATGTAATGCCGTGGTTGAAAGAAAGAAAGAAGAAAGAAGCCACCAGAAAAACAGATGTATGGGAGCAGATAAACGTAGGGCAAAAAAGAAAAAAAAATAATCGGGGATGCGGCCAAATGCACAAAATTGCATCTTTTCTCTGGTGGTGGGAGCAGCCAGGGACGACACGGGTCCGAGCAGCAGCACGACCACAGCAGGTAAACAAGCACCTGTCTGCTGTAACACGGCGCTGTCATGATCTCAGACTGGAGACTAGAGTTGACACAAGAACCGACACTACCAGTAATCTGAACGTGACCCAACCTGGTGGCCACAGCCACAGTTGAAGCCCAGAAACATGACGCGCCATGTGTCTCTCTCCGGTCAGTTGTCATGGTAACAAGACGCTCTGATGGTGGTGCGCATTTAGACCATAATACACCCATGGTTTGGAGCAGAGACAAAACAAACGTGTGTGAATATATAAACGGAGCTGAAGAAGGAAACAATAAGTTTACAGCAGTCAGTGGAAACAGCCTGAAAGTGAGTGAATGAGAACAACAGTTCTATCATTGAACTACAAGCAGAATAATAATGACTACATGACTTCCTGTTTGTGTGGAGGCAGATTTACCATTTTACCTCATGTTTCTGCCTGAGAAGTTGTTTAAGTGCAGCTTAGCCTAAAAACAAGTTTGATGTGTCAGTTGTTATAATTAGCCTGTTGTTGTTGTTGTTTTTGTTGTTGTTATTGTTATTATTAGGCCTATTATTATTATTATTTAATAAAGTAGCCCAATGATTTTAGAAGCACATGCTTTTTTTCAGTTGTGGTATTGAATACAGTATCGAATCGTGGAAATTTGCTAGTATTGGTATTGACTACAGAAATTCTGGTATTGTGACAACCCTACTTGAGACTTTGCATATAGTGTTTGTTTTTTGGGTGTGATCAGGGCACAGACAGAACATTAAAGATTACATGATTACATGAGTACAAAGTTACATGCATTACAAATCATTAATTTTCTTGGTCAATTAAAAACAAAATCAATAGGCTTTACTATTATCATTATTATTATTATTATTATTAAGGATATATTGAGGAAGAGCAGCATAATGATGAGGCGGTGCTGGATGCTGAGGAGATGGTGGTCAGCAGTAGGGTGGGAATGGGAGAAAGTAGGGAAAGGGTGGGAATGGATGGCAATAAAACAAGCAGCTATCTCAATTCTAATCACTGTCATGGTCTATTCCTGGCTTACTTATTCCTTACTTTTTTGGCTTTTTTCTGTCCTCTATTTGCGTGTGCAATGTCGGGCCCCTTTGACCTCAAAACCCATGTGGAGTACAGCCCAGCTACGCCACTGAGAAGGTGGCCTTATGGGTAATGGTGTTTGTGTGTTGTGGGATGGCAGAATGAAAACAGGGTTAGATGTCCCCATTAACCTCGAAAAATAAGGGATCACTGTAGTTGTTCTCCACAAGATTTACCGTGACCTGCCTTCTGAAATTGACTTTGAACTTCAAGTGTCTTCGAGGTTAAAGGTCCAGTCATAATTTAGTAGAAATATAAATATAAGAATGAATTAGTCAAATACGAGACATTTATTGTCAGAATAGTCAACATTAAAAAGCTGTACATTTTTAACATTTTTATTTCGTTACTTTTTGTGGATCTTCAGATTTTTTTTCTCGTTTCGATCATCTCATTGCGAACTCTTGTTTCGTAATGTTTATTATGCTGCTGTTCCTCTCATACCTGCTCTCAGGCTTTTAGGAGGAAGTGTTCAAGTTCCCTGAAAACAGGTGAAATTCTTCAACTCTGCTCAAGTTTCACAACTTGACTTCACAGCAGCTAAAACCTGATCTTATCAGCGGAGTTTGAGAACAAAGTTGAAAAGGGAACTTTTTTTTTTTTTAACTTGTATTAGTTTGTTCAAAGTTCAGTGTTATATAAAAAACAAATTTTCCTATTTCAATAACAGTTTCATACAACACATTTTTTTTTCATTTAACATATTAAAGAATATTAAAAAACCAGCACAAATTTTAGTGTTTAAGTTTTCGAAATCCTTGGAGTAATATTTAAAGAAATATTAGAAGCTGAATTTTCATAAGGTTGTGAAAATAGAAAAGAAAATCACGACAAGATTTAATGATAAAAGCACTGGAAAAAAATGTTTTAAAAAATCTGTGACATTTAAATCGAGATGTTTTATAAAACACTCAGGATCAAGAATTTGCAGCAGATAAAGGATTGATATTAGCCCTCTTGTTTCCTCATGGTCAAGTTTTAGAATTTACATTAAAATGTCAGCAAATTAAAACATAATAAAATGTAAAACTGTCCATTTTCAGTTGGACTTGAGGTGTTTTTCTTATTTTCTTTCTTTTTCTTTTTAACCTCAGTTCAGATGATAATTATTTTAGACATTTAGCCCCATTAGCACCCATTCATTCAGAATTTCTCTCTCTATTTTCAGGCCTTTTCTTATACTGGTTTTAAGAGGAAGTTTCCCAGTTCTCTGCAGACAGGCTCTGTTGAAACTGATGAAATCTGCTTTGGTTTTGCAACTTGACCTCATAAGATCTAAAACCAGATATAATGAACAGAGACGTGAGAACATAGTTGAAAGTTTTTTTCTGTAACTTGTTGATGCAAGTGTAGTTTTATTTAAAATAGATTTTTTTCCCACTTTGAAATGGTGTTACAATTTGAAGCATTATTCAAAGTATTCTGTTGACTGTCATTAATTATCAATATATTTTTTTTTATCCTTTGGTGGCTTCAAAGTGTGAATATATTATCTAAAATATGTTTGAAAAAATCTAAATAGATGGACAGAGGAGATAATCAATAAACAAACAGCACAAGGTCAACGTTTCCATTAGATCTCAACATGCATTTAAATAATCAATTTCCCAAATTCTTGCAGTAATATCTGAACAAACATTAAATGATGTCTGTTAAGAAACTTGTAAACATTTAAAAAAAAACAGCACCAAGACAAGATTTTCTGATAAAAAAAAAAAAACACTGGAAATATATTTATACATATATATAAATGTGCATATACAGCTATTTAATTCTAGATGTTTTATAACGCACTCAAGATCAACAATTTTATGAATGTGTGTGCAGATAATGGAGTGATATTGAATTTTTTTAGTTGTTCATTTTCAGCTAAATAATGTTAAAGATATAAAGACTTACTTTCTCATGAAGTGTGCAGAAACATCAGCTTCTTCAAAGTGAGCCCACTTTCTAAAGGGGAACAAATGTTATCTTAGAAATGAGGAACCTGATTTGAGTCAACGTTTATTAAAATTAGATGCACTTGTCACCACAGATGTCTGTCAACAGTCCTTCTCTGTAACACCAGTGTCTCTGCTGTCCACAGCTCTCTGACTGAAAGGCCAGCTCTTCATCGCTCTCATGGACTATGTGTGCTTGAGTGCTGCTGAATTTGCACCTCGTATTCATCAGCTTCCTCTCATTCTCTAGCAGAGCAGCTACTGTCTTTAAACATAGCAGTGTCTTTGATAATGTCCTTCTTTCTTCAGCAGGGCCGCTTCTGCATATATTTGATCACTGACTCTGAATGCAGTGTTGCAATGCAGGATTGTGTAATTTTGAATTGCTACGTGTGTGTCTGTGTGTCCACTCTGATGACAGTTCTGCTGCTGCAGTGCAGCTACTTCCTGCACAGCCTTTTTATTCAACAATACATTAGTAAAGGCCATAAATCCAGGCTTTTATGTAGTTCATGGATTATTATATAATTAATGATTATATAGTGCAGCACAGTGGCTTGGTGGTCAGCACTGTTGCTTCACAGCAAGAAGGTTCCTGGTTTGAACCTCATCAGGGGTCTTTCTGTGTGGAGTTTGCATGTTCTCCCCGTGCTTGCGTGGGTTTCCTCCAGGTACTCCAGCTTCCTCCCACAGTCCAAAGACATGCATGTCAGGTTAACTGGTGGGTCTAAATTGCCTGTAGGAGTGACAGTGATTGTGCATGGTTGTTTGTCTACATGTGGCCCTGTGATGGACTGGTGACCTGTCCAGGTGGACCCCTGCCTTTCACCTGAAGAGAGCTGGGATAGACTCCAGCAGATCCCAGTGACCCTGCAGAGGATTAAGTGGTTAAAGGTAATGGATGGATGGATGGATGATTATATAATTTCACAACTTCAGACCAGTCTTTAAAGGAGGAAATTATGCCGTACTTAAAAGCAGCAGGTTAGCTGTCATCTTCTACTAGATATCTTCAAAATGATTTAAAATGATTATTTTGACTTTCAGGTTGTAATAAACCATTAATTTCTATTGAATATACAAATGAGACCAACACATTTTAAAGTTAACTATGTCCTAAACTCATGTGAATGTTAGAGCAATATAGTAAATTATTTTAATTAACAGCAGTGTATGGTTATAATTGTTAATGTTTTTACTAATAAAACATTAGGTAACTCACTCCACATCAGACATCCAATGAGAAGGAAAGTCAGAGCCCCAGACATCTTTGTTATTAAAGGAGTCTGTCTTTTAACAGTTATATGAAGGTTACCAAACATGTGTAAATTACAAACTGTTCATTTGGTATTGTTAAAGTGACTGATATGACTTGTTCATGTTTCAGCAGTGAATTAACTGACGACTGGGAAACCTCTCAGCAGAGAAACAGAGGGAAGCTGGAACGCTGGGACCTTGGAGAATAACCCTGTAATCTGTTACTGTGTTTGTGGCCACAGAGTCTAAAAATCAAAATAGTGTCATCCATCTTCTCTATGTTTTCTGCACCTTTCATCTCCACCCAGAACTTTCAAGATCCTGTGGGACTTCCAGATCCAAACTGACAAACTGGTACCTGGTAACAGAGTACCTGCACATTTGAACCAGGAACCTTCTTGCTGTGAGTTAACAGTGCTGACCACCAAAGCACCAATAAACACTTGATCCAGAGTTTGGTTTAGTTGTGACATGTTCAACATGGATGGATGGATGTTCAACATGGCCCTGCATGGCTGCAAGAAAGTGAGGGATACATAACTGACACAAAGATATATTATATTACAATTCTGTCACCAGACTGACCAAGATTTTTCACACCAGAGTACAGTTTTAGTAGTTGAGTTTACTGTGAGGAAGCTGCAGACATTTCCTCACTAAACAGGTGCTGTTAATGAGCTCAGATGGATCCCGACTGGTTGCTTGATACATTAAGTAGATTTATTTTCAGAAAATATTTTCTACTCTGGCTGTAATCACACCCATGAGTAATGCTCATAAATAAAATAGAACCATAAGGATATATATATAATAGAATGGGAAGTAATTGTTCTTTTTTTTTTTTTTAAAGGTTCATTGTATCTGCATTTTACTGTTCCCGTAGTTTTTTTTTTTTCTGTCCTCCATCTTCTCTCTGTCCTGTCTCTCCTCTCTTTTTCTTTCTTTACCCGGCTGGACTTCAGCAGGAAGGTCCCCCATACAGGGCCGGAGTGGGCCCTTTTCTCAGTCCGGGAATTTAATTCAAATTCAGGCCACTCTGATACGGAGGACAAATTTGAGTACATAGAAAAAGATAAAACAAAAAACAATTCTCTCACAATGCCTTTTATTTTATTTAGATTATGGCATATACAATTATTCACGCCCCTTAACAATGTATAATTGAAATTCAAATAAAATAAAGATAATGATAAAGAAGTCCTTTCACAAATCAAAGTTCCTTTACATAACTTCTGTTGTTCTTCTGTATGCCATATTTTCCATCCTAAACGTCTATCTTGACTAACTGTCTTCCTCTACCTGGCCCTTCAGTAGTCCTGCCCTCGTCTGGATCATCAGTGGTTCTGGCATCCTGTGCTGATGCTACAAAACATTCCAGAACCATGAAAAAGACAGTTAACATTGACTTGTTCATGTTTGCGTGCCTGTGGAAATGCACGATATAACGGCGAGACGAAACAGGCTACAGTTGCAGAGAAGCTAAGGCATGTAGCACGTGCTCACTCTCGAGTAGCCTATTTTATTATTAGGCCTATTATTATTAAGAATGTTTTTTTTAATAACAGCTGCCCCCACGCCCACGAACCAAGCGCAATATTGGTATTAGGCTTGGGCGGTATTACGGTAATACCGTGTACTTCCGGTATTTAAAAATAGCGGCGGTATCAGTTTCAATACCGTCATTAAAAAATGCAATGAATGTTTTCTGTGGTTTAAAGTTTAGTTTAGTTTCTCTCCTGTATCGCTGTGTGTTCTGCTTTATTTTACCGTTTATTCGTGTTCGCTTGGAGCTGATCTCGGTTTGACTCGTCCTGTTAAGGTACTGACGATGAAAACAACACTTCCTGAGTTTGCTGCTTCAAAATAAAAGCTTCTAATGAAACTAATAATGTTGGACTTTTATGTTGAAGAATTTATAGGAAGTGAAACGTCCGGCATCAGACACTTTACTCTATAAAGCGCGTTTCAGCAAACACACCCTCGGCAGCAGAGAGCAGCTGGGGCAGAGAAGGAACAGTTAAAAACTACAGTGAAAAGCAAGAAATACACAAATAAATAACAGCTGTAGTTGAGCCAAGTTTATATTGAAGCACTGAACTGCTGTTTCGAGGTAAACTCGCCGTTTTTTTTTCCCCAACGTCAACGCTGGATAGAAATAAACAGGCAGGTATATGAAGCACTGAACTGCTCGAGGTAAACTCCGTTTTTTTTCCCCAGGCACGTTCACGCTGGGAATAGAACAGCACCATAAAGCCCCGCGGCAGCGCGCCTGGGGTACATAATTGGGGGGGGGGGGGGGGGGGGGGGGGTTTGTTCCACGCGCGGTGTCTGCCGGTGGTGTGTGTTCTACGGTGGCCGAGACCCATTGCTGAAAATAAAAGAAACGCTGCAAATAAAAGAAACGCACGCTTGCAAATAAAAAGAAACGCTGCAATAAAATAAACGCAAATGCCGCTGCAAATAAAGAAACGCCTTGCAAATAAAAGAACGCTGCAAATATAAAAGAAACCCCGCTGCAAATAAAATTAAAAAAACGACGCAAATAAAAAAGCCACAACGGAAGTGAATTACCGGGGACTATTTTTGCCGATGCACCGGGTGTTTTTTATGTGAGAGGAGAAGAAGAGACGTAAGTGAAAAGGAAGAAATAAGAAGAGCGAGGAATAAGAAGAACAACAACGAACGAGAAAATAAGTGAAAAGGTTAGTGTTCAATGTCGCTACGCTATGTGTACTTTTTAATGTGTTAGGCCATGTAGCCCCAGGTTTGATATTAGGTTGAACTAATTACAATCTGTTGACAGTAAAGCAGTGGTTCCAATTTTTTTTTGGCTTCAGTATCCCTTTTATCTGATTTCTGAGTCCAAGTACGGTCCAAGTACTCACTTTATGCGACTACATTTTTGTTTAACTGCAATCAACCTCTTTAGCTTACTGTTTATGTTACGTATCATTATAACCACTTCTTTTTCTCTGATTCCTACGCTGTTTAACAGTGGGGTGAACAGCATGCAACCGTTTAGCCAATCACAAGTTGTTTCTTGTAACCAATCAGAAGATGATGGTGTTTTGTTTATTGTATTGTAGAGAATAATGCTTGATGAATTTATATTCCCTAACCCTAACAATTTCCATGGCAGTGTGAGTGCAATGTGTGATGTCAGGCCTTAGCCTACTCTTCATGAAATCATAATTTTTTTCAGTTTGATACACTATTGTATTCTGTTAGCTAGACAAAAAATATCACATTATTACATTACATGTAACCATGCAGTGTCAATAAAGGACTGGGCCAAGATTGAAATGCGGACATGAGGGATATTTCCATGGTCCTCAACCAGAGTGACAAAACATCTAAACATTTTGACCAACAGTACTTACACAATGTCAAAGTGACTTTGCATTTTGGGGGCACTGACCACTTGTATGAGAAAAGAATTTACTTTTGACACATGAGTTAACTGTTTTGGGGGAGATATGACCTTTTGCAGCTGAGCCATGTTGTTGTGCTGAACCATACAGGCTATTTTGCCAAATGCACCTAGAGTTTTGAGAATGTCATTTCTGTCTCAAGAAATGAGCCAAAGCAATCGAGAAAAACTGTAACAGGCACAAACCAAGAGAATACACACACACACACACACACACACACACACACACACACACACACACTATATTCTTGCGTGTTTAACTGCCTGAGGCTTGTTTAGCCCTTGTCAGTGGAGAATGATGTGATTAAAGACACACTTGTAATCCATGTTGGGATATTCCTTGTACTAAGCCAGTGTTGAAAGTAGTACTGATTAGTCTTTCCAAATGTGTTATTGTGTAAAAATGTTCATGCAATTAAAGTCCAAAGCAACCTAATGATACTTGATTTGTTTTGTTGCAGATCATAATGTATTGTCCTTTTTGTGGACACCAGCAGCCTTCTAAGCCAGTCTTTTGCTATTCATGTGGCAAGGGCGTCAAATTCCTGTGTGATGTTGATGTTGACGTTGATAAACCTGGCACAAGTGAGGGTAATGTTTCTTTTTTTTTTTTTTTTTTTTTTTTTAATTAGGCTTAGGTAATGTACACTCTATATACCTTATGAGTATGGGTGAGAACACTGTATGTCTCTCTCTTCTTTCTCATTGACGATTGATTGGACTCTTATTTGAAGCAGAGGCTCCTGGAAAAAGTGTACTGGAGTCATTTCAGACTTTCCGGAGTCTAAAAGAGAAGGAGAGACGAGCATCTTTCAAAAGGAAAAAAGCACCATCAAAAGACAACCTGAAGGTTGTGAAGGTAACTTTTTTTTGCTGAGATAGACTAATAATTTGCTGACAGTCCATTCTGTCATGTATTTATAGTGTCACTGAACTAAACTAGTTAACAGTCGCCATTTCAATGTTTCTCTGTAGATTTCAGTAGGCCTTATGCGGCTGAAAGATGGTGGACTGAAGACTGTAAGAGGAACAGTACTTCCCCTTTTGGTGCAACCAGAGTTGGATGCTGACGAATTGCAGAGAGCTGCTGAGCAAAAACTGAAGACCTTCCACAGAAATTTACATGGTGGTCCATATGTACTGCTCTACCCTGACGGTACAAAGATAACTAATATACCAGGAACAGAAGTACCTTTCACTCTAAAAGAGTACAAGGAGGCATTGGGAAAGGCCTACCAACGTATCACACTGTACATTTGTACAGCTGAAGATTTTTTTACCTCTTGTAAGTAATTGTGAAAGAATTGCCAACCAAGAACAGCTTTTTAAAATGATTTGTTTGTCAAGAAAAGTTGTCTGTTGTTCTGAGTAGTCTAAAATCCTCTTATACCTGTTCTTGTATTTCACAGCTCAGGAAACCAACTCTGAATCCGACGAGTCGGATTCAGAGGTGATCATCATGAGTCCAAGCTCTGCAGAATTCAATGCAGCTGATACATTAGTGAGTGC
Source organism: Hirundichthys speculiger (assembly GCA_018398805.1). Taxonomy (NCBI): domain Eukaryota; kingdom Metazoa; phylum Chordata; class Actinopteri; order Beloniformes; family Exocoetidae; genus Hirundichthys; species Hirundichthys speculiger. The sequence goes on along the minus strand of JAGFBZ010002566.1, from coordinate 3,302 downwards.
TACATTTGTTGTGTCTTACATTGCTTATATTGTAAGTTCTGTCTGAAAGTGAAAATGTTTCTAGATTTTACATAGAAGCCATATTTTTTGCGATGAAACGTGCCAAAATAGCATTTTAAATTACGGTAAATGTTGCAGCGTCCTGGCCTACACATATTTTACAAACTTAAGAAAACAACTTTATTTAGTGCAGATCCCTGCAAAGTCATGTTTTTCACTGAAAGTGATAATGTAAGAATGATCATTCCCCCTGTCGCAAATCACACATCAGTCAGAATAATAGAATTCAATATTTATGTTCAAATTTGTTCAGCTCTAGTTCTGTCAATCAAATTTGAAGTGCTCACTGATATATTGTTTTTTTACTTCCAGATATGGGATCCTGCAGATGGAGAGAGTCAGGCGCTGATTCAGCAGCTCCGGTAATTGTGGCTCCTAAACATTGTCTATTGTTCACGCTTGCCTTGTCTGAAAATATTGTCACACAGTCACACAGTTAATGTCTTAAACTACATAAAATAATGTGTCATACTGACCTAGAGATCCACGTTTGTGTACATTAGAATAGTCTTTTCTTTCTAAATCAGCCCTCTGATAGCCATGACTTAAAATACTTCAACTTACCTGTCCTATCCCTGTTATGTTTTGTGATTCAGGTCTTACTTTCTGACTCACAAGAGGGCCCAGGAACATCAGGAGGTGTGATGGAAACTACGTGCTATAGGTATTATACTTTCCTTTCTACAATTCAAGTATGTTTTATATGAAAACATCAACAATGAATGTAAATTTGTGTGTCAAATTTCTCAGCAAATATACTCAGCTGTATGCGCCCATTGTAGTAGAGATTGAGGATGACTCAGACAGTGTTGAGTGCAGTCATGACGTTCCAGAGGATACAAGGTAAGAGAAAAGTTACGCTTACTTCAACTGCGGTTGTTATTTTTCCTGGTAAAAAATGTCTGCTATCGTGTACCATGTAACATGGTCATGATTTATCTGATGACAGGGTGGACCAGCCATCAATTTCTGAGATAACTGCAAACCTGGCACTTGAGATTGACCATCAAGCTGTCAGCAGATTTAACATCTGTCGCTCGGACATCTGGAATGGAGCAGTCAGAGGATTTAAAAAGGGCAACATTCTCAGAAAAGAAAGACATCCTGGTGAAATTCTCTGACAATGAAGGGAGGTTTGAGGAAGGTCTCGATACAGGTGGCCCCAAAAGAGAATTCCTCTCCCTTCTGATGAAAGAGCTGAACAAACGGCCCATATTTGATGGACCTGTGAAGAGCCGCTACCTGGTCTACAATTCAGCAGGTTTTGTTTTGTGTATAATGTTTTAAAAGAAAAAACCCATATTTCAACCATGCAGTGTTTTTAAATATGGAAACTGATTTAATATTTCTTTCTTTACTCTCCAAATTTCCTTGGACAGCTATCAGAGAGGATGAGTATTATTTAGCAGGGAAGATGATTGCTGTGTCCATTGTACATGGCGGACCAGGTCCCAATTTTCTGTCAGAGGATCTGGTCAGCTACATCTCAGGGCAGACCAGTTTCAAGGCATCTGTAGGAGACATTACAGATGAGGAGATAGGGAAAGTCTTACAAGAGGTATGAGAACACTTGATAGAAGGGTGTGAAATTCTAGAATAGGTAAAGAGAGTAAAGAGAGAGTTTTGTCCACTTAAACTATTCTTTCAAAATATCCTTCTGGCATTACCATTTTTTATAATTACTTATATTCATATTTGAAATGTGTGTGGTACTCTGTTATCTCCTTTTTAGATTCAGAATGCACCCTCATTGGAGATCCTTCAGGACTTGATGGTACAGAACAGCGCCATGTTGCAGACTGCTGGGTGCTTCAGGCATGTCAGGTCATGTGAAGAAAAGAAAGTTATTGTGGAGGAGTACCTGAAGTGGTACATCATCCACAGGAACAACACTGCAATCGAGAGGTAGGTTTTCGTATTTCATTGTTGTCGCTAAAGTAATTATGAAAAAAACGTGTTGCTGTTGTCCCATTTTCTTGCTTACTTACTTCTACATGATGCACATGTAACTTCACATGCATATTTTAATTGTATTTTAGATTCAAGGCTGGACTTGAAAGTCTGCAGTTTCTGACAGCTCTGCAGCAGCATCCGACGGTCCTGACCCCCCTGCTCTCTGTCATGCTGATGTGAAGCTGTCTGCTGCAGAGATGGAAAATCTGTTCCAGCCTGAACTTAGTCCACAGGGAAGCAAACAGGAGGGCTCGGGAACAGAAAGCTATGACTTACTGGGCAGACTATCTTCTCGATTGTGAAGGTTACTCAATTTGCTCGTCTGATTTTATACACACAAATTATGAAAAGTTCCAGTGTATATGTAGATAGTATTTACTGTCAATTGATTCAAATGCTCTCTACTTTTAGAAGATGACAGCTCCGTGACCTTGGAGGAGGTGTTAATGTTCGCTTCAGGTGTGCCATGTGTGCCTGCCTCCTGCTGGTATGAGTCCTCTGCCACGCCTTCAATTCCTGTGTTCAACAACGTCAACATTCCCAATGGCGAATACCTGTGCCAACATTTTAAAGCTTCCTCTTTTGGACACTTATAGTGCCCTTCAAAGCCAACATGGACTTTGGCATCAAGAATTCCCCGGGCTTTGGGTGCTTTTAGACAATAACTTGTGGTAAAAAATTAATGTTGCCACACAGTCTCACTCACTAGTGTAGTTTTAATGTTGCAGTCTGTCAGACCAAAATGTTGTGGCTTATTAAAACTAAACCAGTGAGTAAGAGAGATGTGTGTTTTTTTTTTCTGTTTTTCATGGCAGATTTGTTATTTATGTATTTCATAGCACATTTTTGTTATGTTATACAGTCTGTTGCACATTCCTCCAGTTTCCCCTCTTTTGCTTTAAAAGATACTGTTCAAACAGAAGTTGCACTGCATTAATTGTAGTAGCCACATTTTAAAAAATATTTTGTTTTATATTTCAAATAAGTGGTCTGTTGTCAACACCACACATTTCTAATGTATTATTATTCAATATCAGGTATGGCCTTGCAGCTTCAGCTTGTTTCTATAATAAAAAATACAGAACTACATACTGTTGTTTTTTTTTTTTTTTTTTTTTAAGATTTTTTTTCAGGCATAGACTACTTTATTTGAGACAGGAAATGATAGGAGACAGAGGAAAATGACATACAGCAAATACTACACATAAAAAAAGGTTCGTTTTGCATGTTGTCACAACACAACCCAAATTAAGAAGAATTCCTAGGAATACAATAGTGTCCTGGCAGGT
>JAGFBZ010002565.1:37500-273540 GCA_018398805.1 Hirundichthys speculiger | reverse complement strand
CTATTTAAAGCAAGGAGGCGTGTTCGTGACAATGCAAAGCATCTGGGAAGGCAGTGTGTCGAAGCAGACCGAGAGCATGCAGCATGATCCAGGAGTTAGCCAGTTAGCATAGCCGCGGGAACATGTTCTAACAGGGGGTGCTGCAGCCCCCCCAGCACCCCTACTTCCTGTGGTACTGCTGCAGCCCCCCCAGCACCCCTACTTCCCACGTAACTGCGCAGCCCCCCCAGCACCCCTACTTTGGTAGGCGCCCCCCCAGCACCCCTACTTCCCTTCCCCAGCACCCCTCTTCCGCGGTCCTGCTGCAGCCCCCCCAGCCCCCCTACTTCTCGTGGTACTGCTGCAGCCCCCCCCCAACCCCTACTTCCCGCGGTACTGCTGCATCCCCCCCAGCACCCCTACTTCCCGTAATTGCTGCAGCCCCCCCATCACCCCTACTTCTCATGGTACTGCTGCAGCCTCCCCAGCAACCCCTACTTTCCCGTGGGCTGCAGCCCCCCAGCCACCCCTACTGCCCGCGGTCTGCTGCAGCCCCCCCAGCACCCTACTTCCGGTTTGCTGCAGCCCCCCCCACCCTACTTCCGTGGTACGCGCAGCCCCCCCACCCTACTTGGGTACTGCTGCAGCCCCCCAGCACCCCACTTCCCACGTAACTGCTGCAGCCCCCCCAGCACCCCTATTCTCGCCAACTTCTGCAGCCCCCCAGCACCTACTTCCCTCTGCTGCAGCCCCCAGCCCCCCCACTTCTACAGGGCGGGTACTGCTGCAGCCCCCCCAGCACCCCTACTTCCCGCGGTACTGCTGCAGCCCCCCCAGCACCCCTACTTCCCGCTGAGGGGGACCTTCAGAGAGCTGGGAAGAAGACCATGTCCACAAACCTCCATGAACTGAAGCATGGAACTTCTGAGACATAAACTCAGAACAAGGTTCAACACGTGGTCATTTTCATGGGTGGGACGGTTTGGGTAACGCTATGAAGAAGAATGGGCCAGAACTCCTCCAGAACCATGTGCCAGACTCAGAAACTCTGAGTCTGCTGCTACTGAAGGAGGATCTACAAGCTGCTGGATCACGGGGATCCTCAGTATGATCCACGTGACTTCATGGTCAAGGTAACTTTATTACCACGTCCACGTGGCTGTTTAAAGCTTCTATTTAAAGCTTCCTGCATCGCTGAAGCTCAGCTAAAGCAGGAATTATGAGTTCATGTTAATATCACCGGTCCAGCTCTGTGCTTTTAATCTGTCCTGAAGAAAATGAGAGGCATTTTTCACACGTTCATGACGGACGCAGCTTTATCAAACCCGTCCAGAGCTCTGCAGCCGAACAACGACACACGACAGCAAACGCTAAAGCCGAGGAGCTGCTCCAGCCAGGTGGACGTCCAGAGGAAACATCTGAACATCTGAAACATCTCCACTTTAACAGTCCTATTGTCATTTGTGAGGTATGATGATGCTCAGTGAGCCTAAAAACAAAGAAAGAAACGTTTGTCATGAAGAAACTGATGTTGTAGAGTTTCTCCTGACATCCTTTTCCTCAAACATTATCCCTGATGAAGTCAAAGCATTATTTAATCTCAGTCATGTGATCTCTTCCTGTCACTTCCTGTCGATGGTTTGAACGGTGAACGATCTCTAATTCTTTTAACCTTTTAAAAGTTATAACTAAATTCAATCTAGTGATAACTCAACACTGTTGTTGTAAACTGTAATCTGAGCACTCGCGCGTAGTTTCCACTTCACACATTTTCCCTGGGATTCTCCCTGCCTTTAATCGCTGGTTCTTTAGCTTATTAGCCTACTAGCCTCTTAGCATGGCTTCCTCCTCTCCCTCTGTTTCCCCTTCCGCTGCTCAGTGTGTGAAATGTTTAGTTATTCCTCTGCCTCCTTTAGCAAAAGTGGTAAATGCATAAAGTGTAGTTTATTCACAGCTCTGGAGGCGACGCTCAGTGAGCTAGAGGGCCGAAACAAGAGACTAAACAGCTGAAACAAGATAAAACACTAAAACAGCAGCAACAGAGACTACAACAGCTGAAACAAGAGACTAAAACAGAAACAGAAACAAAACAGAGAATAAAACAGCTGAAACAAGAGACTAAACAGCAGAAACAGAGACTAAACAGCAGAAAAAGACTAAAACAGCTGAAACAATAGACTAAAACAGCTGAAACAAGAGAATAAAACACTGAAACAAGAGACTAAAAACAGCTGAAAACAAGAGACTAAAACAGCTGAAACAAGAGAATAAACAGCTGAAACAAGAGACTACAACAGCAAAACAAGAGACTACAACAGCTGAAACACACTATAAAACAGCATGAACAAGAGACTAAAACAGCTGAAACAGAGATAAAACAGCTGAAACAAGAGTCTAAAACGCTGAAACAAGAGACTAAAACAGCTGAAACAAGAACTACAAACAGCTGAAACAAGAGAATAAAACAGCTGAAAAAAGACTAAAAACACTGAAACAAAGAGAAACTAAAAACAGCTGAAACAGAGAGAACTAAAACAGCTGAAACAAGAGAATAAAACAGCTGAAACAGCTGACAAGAGCTAAACAGCTGAAACAAGAGAAAAACAAAACAGAGAAATACAAAAGCTGAAACAAGAGACTAAAACAGCTGAAACAAGAAACTAAAACAGCTTGAAACAAGAGACTAAAACAGCTGAAAACAAGAGACTACAACAGCTGAACAAAAACTAAAACATCTGAAACAAAGAATAAAACAGCTGAAACAAGAGACTAAAACATCTGAAACAAAAGACTAAAACAGCTGAAACAAGAGATAAAACAGCTGAAACAAGAGAAACTAAAAACAGCTAAAACAGAGAATAAACACAGCTGAAAACAGCTGAAACAGAGAATAAAACAGCTGAAACAAGAGAAAAACAGCTGAAACAAAGAACTAAAACCTGAAACAAGAGAATAAAAGCTAAACAGCTAAACAGCTGAAACAGAGACTACTAAAACAGCTGAAACAAGAGACTAAAACAGCTGAAACAAAGCAGCTGAAAACAAGAGACTAAACAGCTGAAACAAGAGAATAAAACAGCTGAAACTAAAACAGCTGAAACAAGAAATAAACAGCTGAAACAAGAGACTAAAACAGCTGAAACAAGAGAATAAAACAGCTGAAACAAGAGACTAAAACAGCTGAAACAAGACTAAAACAACTGAAACAAGAGACTAAAACAGCTGAAACAAGAGACTAAAACAGCTGAAACAAGAGAATAAAACAGCTGAAACAAGAGACTAAAACAGCTGAAACAAGAGACTAAAACAGCTGAAACAAGAGCTAAAACAGCTGAAACAAGAGAATAAAACAGCTAAACAAAGAACTAAAACAGCTGAAACAAGAGACTAAAACAGCTGAAACACAGAGAAAGCAAACAGCTGAAACAGAGAGCTGAAACATCTGAAACAGAGAAACTAACAACAGCTAAACAAAGAGAATAAAACAGCTGAAACAAGAATAAAACAGCTGAAACAAAGACTAAAACAGCTGAAACAAGAAGAATAAAACAGCTGAAAAACAAGAGACTAAAACAGCTAACAGAAACAAGAAACAGACTAAAACAGCTGAAACAAGAGAACAAAACAGAACTGAAACAAGAGAATAAAACACTGAACAGACAATAAAGCTAAACACAGCTGAAACAAGAGAATAAAACAGCTGAAACAAGAGTACAAGAACTAAAACAGCTGAAACAAAGACTAAAACAGCTGAAACAAAAGACTAAACAGCAGAAACAACACTGAAACAGAGACTACAAACAGCTGAAACAAGAGAACTAAAACAGCTGAAACAAGAGACTACAACAGCAGAAAACAGAGAACCTAAAAACAGCTGAAACAAGAGAATAAAACAGCTAAAACAGAGTGAAACAGACTACAACAGCTGAAACAGAGAATAAACAGCTGAAACAAGACTAAAACCGCTGAAACAAGAGACTAAAAACAGCAATGAAACAAGAGAAATAAACAGCTGAAACAAGAGACTAAAACAGCTAAACAAGAGACTAAAAACAGCTGAAACAAAAGAAACAACTGAAACAACATGAAAACAGCTGAAACAAAAGACTAAAACAGCAGAAACAAAGACTACAACAGCTGAAACAAGAGAATAAAACAACAGCAAACAAGAGACTAAAACAGCTGAAACAAGAGAATAAAACAGCTAAACAAGAACTAAAACAGCTTGAAACAAGAACTAAAACAGCTGAAACAAGAGACTAAAACAGCTGAAACAAGAGACTGAAACAGCTGAAACAAGAGAACATAAACAGCTGAAACAAGAGAATAAAACAGCTGAAACAAGAGACTAAAACAGCAAAAACAGAGAAAAAACAGCAAAACAAAACTAAAACAAACAGCTGAAACAAGAGACTAAAACAGCTAAAACAGCTGAAACAAGAACAGCTACAAAACTGAAACAAGAGAACTAAAACAGCTGAAACAAGAGAACTAAAAACAGCTGAAACAAGAGACTAAAACAGCTGAAACAAGAAACAGCTGAAACGAAAACAGCTGAAACAAGAGATAAAACACTAAAACAGCTGAAACAGCTAAAAAGAAACTGAAAAAGAGAAAACAGCTGAAAACAAGAGACTAAAACAGCTGAAACAAGAGACTAAAACAGCTGAAACAAGAGACTAAAACAGCTGAAACAAGATATAAAACAGCTGAACTAAACAGACACAAAACAGCTGAAACAAGAGAATAAAACACAGCTGAAACAAGAGACTAAAACAGCAGCTGAAACAAGAGACCTAAAAACAGAAACAGAGACTAAACAAGCTGAAACAAGAGACTAAAACAGCTGAAACAAGAGAATAAAACAGCTGAAACAAGAGAATAAAACAGCTAGAAACAACTAAAACAGCTGAAACAGAGAAAAGCTAAAAACAGCTGAAACAAGAGACTAAAAACAGCTGAAACTGAAACAACAGAAACAAGAGACTAAAACAGCTGAAACAAGAGACTAAAACAGCTGAAACAAGAGAAAAACAGCTGAAACAAGAGACTAAACAGCTGAAACAAGAGAATAAAACAGCTGAAACAAGAGACTAAAAACAAAACTTAAACAGCTGAAACAAGAAACAGACTAAAACAGCTGAAACAAGAGAATAAAACAGCTGAAACAAGAGAATAAAACAGCTGAAAACAGAGACTAAAAAACAGAGAACAGCTGAAACAAGAACACTGAAACAAGAGACTAAACAGCTGAAACAAGAGACTAAAACAGCTGAAACAAGAAACTAAAACAGCTGATAAAACAAACAAAGAGATAAAACAGCTGAAACAAGAGAATAAAAAAAACAGCTGAAAGAGAGATAAAACAGCTGAAACAAAGACTAAAACAGCTGAAACAAGAGAATAAAACAGCTGAAACAAGAGACTAAAACAGCTGAAACAAGAGAATAAAACAGCTGAAACAAGAGAATAAAACAGCTGAAACAAGAGACTAAAACAGCTGAAACAAGAGAATAAAAACAGCAACAGCTGAACACAAAACTAAACAAAGAACTAAAACAGCTGAAACAAGAGAATAAAACAGCTGAAACAAGAGACTAAAACAGCTTAAAACAGCTGAAACAGAGACTAAAACAGCTGAAACAAACAGAATAAAACAGCTGAAACAAGAGACTAAAACAGCTGAAACAAGAGACAAAAACAGAGACTAAACAGCTGAAACAAGAGAATGAAAAGAGCTAAAACAGCTGAAAAAGAGACTAAAACAGCTGATGAAACAAGAGACTAAACAGCTGAAACAAGAGACTAAAACAGCTGAAACAAGAGAATAAAACAGCTGAACAAGAGACTACACTAAAGCTGAAACAGAGACTAAACACTGAAAACAAGAGAAAAAAAACAGCTGAAACAAGAGACTAAAACAGCTGAAAAAAGAGACTAAAACAGCTGAAACAAGAATAAAACAGCTGAAACAAGAGAGATAAAACAGCTGAAACACAGAGACTAAACAAGAGCTGAAACAAGAGACTAAAACAGCTGAAACAAGAATATAAAACAGCTGAAACAAGAGACTAAAACAGCTGAAACAAGACTAAAACAGCTGAAACAAGAGAATAAAACAGCTGAAACAAGAGACTAAAACAGCTGAAACAAGAGAATAAAACAGCTGAAACAAGAGACTAAAACAGCTGAAACAAGAGAATAAAACAGCTGAAACAAGAGAATAAAACAGCTGAAACAAAGAAAAAAACATAAAACAGCTGAAAAGAGACTAAAACAGCTGAACAGAGAATAAAACAGCTGAACAAGAGACTAAAACAGCTGAAAACAAGAGAACTAAAACAGCTGAAACAAGAGAACACTGAAACAGAGACAACAACAGCTGACTAAACAGCTAAAACAGCTGAAACAAGAGAATAAAACAGCTGAAAACACAAGAAAACAGCTAAACAAGAGACTAAAACAGCTGAAACAAGAGACAAAACAGCTGAAACAAGAGAATAAAAACAGCTGAAACAAGAGACTAAAACGCTGAAACAAGAGTATAAAACAGCTGAAACAAGAGAAAAACAGCTGAAACAAGAAATAAAACAGCTGAAAACAGAGAATAAACACTGAAACAGAGACTACTAAACAGCTGAAACAAGAATAAAACCGCTGAAAGAATAAAACAGCTGAAACAGAACTAAACAGCTGAAACAGAGACTAAAAAAACAAGAGAATAAAACAGCTGAAACAAGAGAACTAAAACAGCTGAAACAAGAGAATAAAACAGCTGAAACAAGAGACTAAAACAGCTGAAACAGAGACTAAAACAGCTGAAACAAGAGATAAAACAGCTGACAAGGCTAAAACAGCTGAAACAAGAGAATAAAACAGCTGAAACAAAACTAAAAACAGCTGAAACAAGAGACTAAAACAGCTGAAACAAGAGAACAAACAGCTGAAACAAGAGACTAAAACAGCTGAAACAAGAGAAAAAGCTGAAACTAAAACAGCTGAAACAAGACTAAAAGCTGAAACAAGAGAATAAAAAAACAGCTGAAACAAGAGACTAAAACAGCTGAAACAAGAGATAAAACAGCTGAAACAAGAGACTAAAACAGCTGAAACAAGAGACTAAAACAGCTGAAACAAGAGACTAAAACAGCTGAACAAGAGAATAAAACAGCTGAAACAAGAGAAAACAGCTAAAAACTAAACACTGAAACAAGAGATAAACAGCTGAAACAAGAGTAAAACAGCTGAAACAGAAACAGAGATAAACAGCTGAACTTGAGAATAAAACAGAAATAAAACAGAGATAAACAGCTGAAACAGCTGAAACAGTTGAACAGCAGAGAATATAAACACTGAAACAAGAGAATAAAACAGCTGAAACAAGAGATAAAACACATTTATCCAGTCTTTTGTCTGCATGTCTTTTATTGAATTGATTTATGAACTCTCTTCTATTGCTATAAACAATAGTTTATTTTCAATCAAATGAATTTATTTTAATGTAATTAATTCGAGTTAATTTTATTGTCTATTTTATGAAACTATTTATATTCTATTTTATGAAAATGATTTGATGTGATGTTAATTCGTGGCAGTTTTATTGAGCATCAGTAACTTTTCAGTCCAGTTCTGAGTTTAGAGGCGTTTTAGGAGGAACGTGTGTGTGTGTGTGTGTGTGTGTGTGTGCGTGTTTACCAGCCATGACAGCGCCGCCGGTGGTGATGAGCACGGCCGTCACCACGCCGACCGAGGGCACGCCGTTCCTCAGCACGCACACGCCGATGCTGAGCGTGAAGAGCGGCAGGCAGCGCTTGAAGACCACGTACATGGGCAGGCTGAGGCCGCGCAGCGACCAGAGCGTTAGCGTGGACTGTAGCGTGGACAGCACACACACCGAGGCGAACTCCTGCAAACACACACACATGTCAACATCTGGAGAAGAAAACCTTCACAGCTGCAGGGTCAGGGTTCTGGGGTCTGGTTAGGGTTCTGGGGTCTGGTTAGGGTTCTGGGGTCTGGTTAGGGTTCTGGTTCTGGGGTCTGGTTAGGGTTCTGGGGTCTGGGGTCTGGGGTCTGGTTAGGGTTCTGGGGTCTGGTCAGGGTTCTGGGGTCTGGTTAGGGTTCTGGGGTCTGGTTAGGGTTCTGGTCCTGGGGTCTGGTTAGGGTTCTGGGGTCTGGGGTCTGGTTAGGGTTCTGGGGTCTGGTCAGGGTTCTGGGGTCTGGTTAGGGTTCTGGGGTCTGGTTGGGTTCTGTTAGGGTTGGGGTCTGTAGGGTTCTGGGGTCTGGGGGTTCGGGTCTGGTTAGGGTTTTGGGTCTGGTTGGGTTCTGGTTGGGGTTCTGGGTTCTGGTCAGGGTTCTGGGGTCTGGTTAGGGTTCTGGGGTCTGGTTAGGGTTCTGGTTAGGGTTCTGGGGTCTGGTCAGGGTTCTGGGGTCTGGTTAGGGTTCTGGGGTCTGGTTTGGTTCGGTTAGGGTTGGTCTGGTCAGGGTTCTGGGGTCTGGTTAGGGTTCTGGGTCTGGTTAGGTCTTCTGGTCTGGTTAGGGTTCTGGTTAGGTTTCTGGACGCGCATCAGTCCGTCCTGGTCTCTGACCACGAAACCCAGACCATGTGATCGTAGCGACAACACCGAGGTTTTTACCGCCACATCATTTATTTACCAAAACAGAAGCAAAAAGAAAAATCAGTCATGCTGAAAACATAAGACGCCACCGGGTCCAGCTGCTGGACCAGAGTCTCCTGGTTCTGGAGGATCTCCAGCTTCACTGAGACTGTGGTGAACTCAAACCTGGACCTTAACCTGAACCTGAACCTGAACCTGAACCTGAACCTTAACCTGGACCGGGACCGGGACCTGGACCTTAACCTGAACCTGGACCTGGACTTTAACCTGAACCTGGACCTTAACCTGGACCTGTACCTGGAACTCTACTGACCACTAGAGGCTGCAGTTCCTCTACTGACCACTAGAGGCCGCAGTTCCTCTACCAACCACTAGAGGCTGCAGCTCCTCGACTGACCACTACAGGCTGCAGTTCCTCTACCGACCACTAGAGGCTGCAGCTCCTCTACCGACCATTAGAGGCTGCAGCTCCTCTACTGACCACTAGAGACCGCAGTTCCTCTAATGACCACTAGAGACTGCAGTTACTCTACTGACCACTAGAGGCTGCAGTTCCTCTAATGACCACTACAGACTGCAGTTCCTCTACCGACCACTACAGGCTGCAGTTCCTCTACAGACCACTAGAGACTGCAGTTACTCTACCGACCACTACAGACTGCAGTTCCTCTACCGACCACTACAGGCTGCAGTTCCTCTACAGACCACTAGAGGCTGCAGTTCCTCTACCGCCACTAGAGACCGCTCCCCTCTATGACCACTAGATACCGCTCTACTGACCACTAGAGACTGCAGTTTCACTGACACTAGGCTGAGTTCCTCTACTGACCACTAGAGCGCAGTTTCCTCTAATGACCACTAGAGACCACCATTTTCTCTTCCGACCACTAGAGGCTCAGTTCCTCTACTGACCCCTAGGCTGCAGTTCCTCTACTGACCACTAGAGCTGCAGTTCCTCTACTAACCACTGCAGTCCTCACTACCACTAGAGCTGCAGTTCCTCTTACTGACCCTAGGCTGCAGTTCCTCTAAAACTAGAGGCTGCAGTTCCTCTAATGACCCACTAGGCTGCAGTTCCTCTACTGACCACTAGAGGCTGCAGTTCCTCTACTGACCACTAGAGGCTGCGTTCCTCTACTGACCACTCTGCAGGCGGCTGCAGTTCCTCTAATGGACCGCGTTCCTCTAATGACCACTAGACTGCAGTTACTCTACTGACCACTAGAGCTGCAGTTCCTCTACCGACCACTAGAGGCTGCAGTTCCTCTAATGACCACTACAGACTGCAGTTCCTCTACCGACCACTACAGGCTGCAGTTCCTCTACAGACCACTAGAGACTGCAGTTACTCTACCGACCACTACAGACTGCAGTTCCTCTACCGACCACTACAGGCTGCAGTTCCTCTACAGACCACTAGAGGCTGCAGTTCCTCTACCGACCACTAGAGACCGCTGTTCCTCTAATGACCACTAGATACCGCAGTTACTCTACTGACCACTAGATACCGCAGTTACTCTACTGACCACTAGAGACTGCAGTTACTCCACTGACCACTAGAGGCTGCAGTTCCTCTACTGACCACTAGATGCCGCAGTTCCTCTAATGACCACTAGAGACCACAGTTTCTCTACCGAAAACTAGAGGCTGCAGTTCCTCTAATGACCACTAGAGGCTGCGGTTCCTCAACTGACCACTACAGGCTGCAGTTCCTCTACTGACCACTACAGGCTGCAGTTCCTCTACTGACCACTAGAGACTGCAGTTCCTCTACTAACCACTACAGGCTGCAGTTCCTCTACCGACCACTAGAGGCTGCAGTTCCTCTAATGACCACTACAGGCTGCAGTTACTCTACTGACCACTAGAGGCTGCAGTTACTCTACTGACCACTACAGGCTGCAGTTCCTCTACTGACCACTAGAGGCTGCGGTTCCTCTACTGACCACTAGAGGCTGCATTTCCTCTACTGACCACTATAGGCTGCAGTTCCCTCTCTCCTGCAGTTCCTCTAACCGCCACTACAGGCTGAAGTTCCTCTAATGACCACTTAGGCTGCGGTTCCTCTACTGACCACTATAGGCTGCAGTTCCTCTACTACTGACCACTATAGGCTGCAGTTCCTCTACCGACCACTAGAGGCTGCAGTTCCTCTACTGACCACTACAGCTGCAGTTCCTCTACTGACTACTAGAGGCTGCAGTTCCTCTACCGACCACTAGAGGCTGAGTTCCTCTCCGCACTAGAGCTGCAGTTCTCTCTACCGAGCACTACAGGCTGCAGTTCCTCTAGCACCACTACGGCTGCAGTTTTCTCTACTGACCACTACAGCTGAAGTTCCTCTAATGACCACTAGAGGCTGCAGTTCCCTCTCTACTGACCACTAGGCTGCAGCTCCTCTAATGACACTACAGGCTGCAGTTCCTCAACTGACCACTACAGCTGCAGTTCCTCTACTGACCATTAGAGGCTGCTTCCTCACACCACTTCAGGCTGCAGTTCCTCAACTGACGCACTAAAGGCTGCAGTTCCTCTACTGACCACTTTAGGTTGCAGTTCCTCAATCCTCAACTGACCACTACAGCTGCAGTTCCTCTACTACCGACCACTAGAGTTTGCAGTTTCTCTACCGACCACTAGAGACTGCAGTTTCTCTATGATCACTAGAGGCTGCATTTTTCTCCTATGACCACTAGAGGCTGCAGTTTCTCTAACTGACCACTAGAGGCTGCAGTTCCTTTACTGACCACTACAGGCTCAGTTCCTCTAGCAACCACTACAGGCTGCAGTTCCTCTGCCGACCACTACAGGCTAAGTTCCTTACCACCACTACAGGCTAATACCGACCACTAGAGGCTTGCGGTTCCTCTACTGACTACTAGAGGCGGCGGTTCCTCTACTGACCACTAGAGGCTGCAGTCCTCCACGACCACTACAGGCTGCGTTCCTCTACTTACCACTAGAGAATGCGGTTCCTCTACCGACCACTAGAGGCTGCGGTTCCTCTACCGACCACTAGAGGCTGCAGTTCCTTTACTGACCACTTCAGGCTGCAGTTCCTCTACTGACCACTACAGGCTGCAGTTCCTTTACTGACCACTTCAGGCTGCAGTTCCCTTTAAAGACTACTAGAGTTTGCAGTTTCTCTACCGACCACTAGAGACTGCAGTTCCTCTACCGACCACTAGAGACTGCAGTTCCTTTACTGACCACTACAGGCTGCAGTTCCTCTAGCAACCACTACAAGCTGCAGTTCCTCTGCCGACCACTACAGGCTGAAGTTCCTCTACCGACCACTACAGGCTGAAGTTCCTCTACCGACCACTAGAGGCTGCGGTTCCTCTACTGACTACTAGAGGTGGCGGTTCCTCTACTGACCACTAGAGGCTGCAGTTCCTCCACTGACCACTACACTTACCACTAGAGAATGCGGTTCCTCTACTGACCACTAGGGCTGCGGTTCCTCTAAACCGACCACTAGAGGCTGCAGTTCCTTTACTGACCACTTCAGGCTGCAGTTCCTCTACTGACCACTACAGGCTGCAGTTCCTTTACTGACCACTTCAGGCTGCAGTTCCCTTTAATGACCACTAGAGTTTGCAGTTTCTCTACTGACCACTACAGGCTGCAGTTCCTCTACCGACCACTAGAGGCTGCGGTTCCTCTACTGACCACTAGAGGCTGCAGTTCCTCTACTGACCACTATAGGCTGCAGTTCCTCTAATAACCGACCACTAGAGGCTGCAGTTCCTCTACTGACCCTACAGGCTGCAGTTCCTCTACTGACTACTAGAGGCTGCAGTTCCTCTAACCGACCACTAGAGGCTGCAGTTTCTTCTACTGAGCACTACAGGCTGCAGTTCCTCTCTACAGGCTGCAGTTTCTCTACCGACCACTACGGCTGAAGTTCCTCTAATGACCACTAGAGGCTGCAGTTTCTCTCTACCGACCACTAGAGACTGCAGTTCCTCTACCGACCACTAGAGGCTGCAGTTCCTTTACTGACCACTACAGGCTGCAGTTCCTCTAGCAACCACTACAAGCTGCAGTTCCTCTGCCGACCACTACAGGCTGAAGTTCCTCTACCGACCACTACAGGCTGAAGTTCCTCTACCGACCACTAGAGGCTGCGGTTCCTCTACTGACTACTAGAGGTGGCGGTTCCTCTACTGACCACTAGAGGCTGCAGTTCCTCCACTGACCACTACAGGCTGCGGTTCCTCTACTTACCACTAGAGAATGCGGTTCCTCTACTGACCACTAGAGGCTGCGGTTCCTCTACCGACCACTAGAGGCTGCAGTTCCTTTACTGACCACTTCAGGCTGCAGTTCCTCTACTGACCACTACAGGCTGCAGTTCCTTTACTGACCACTTCAGGCTGCAGTTCCCTTTAATGACCACTAGAGTTTGCAGTTTCTCTACTGACCACTACAGGCTGCAGTTCCTCTAATGACCACTAGAGGCTGCAGTTCCTCTACTGACCACTATAGGCTGCAGTTCCTCTACCGACCACTAGAGGCTGCAGTTCCTCTACTGACCACTACAGGCTGCAGTTCCTCTACTGACTACTAGAGGCTGCAGTTCCTCTACCGACCACTAGAGGCTGCAGTTCTTCTACTGAGCACTACAGGCTGCAGTTCCTCTAGCAACCACTACAGGCTGCAGTTTCTCTACCGACCACTACAGGCTGAAGTTCCTCTAATGACCACTAGAGGCTGCAGTTCCTCTACTGACCACTAGAGGCTGCAGCTCCTCTAATGACAACTACAGGCTGCAGTTCCTCAACTGACCACTACAGGCTGCAGTTCCTCTACTGACCATTAGAGGCTGCAGTTCCTCTACTGACCACTTCAGGCTGCAGTTCCTCAACTGACCACTAGAGGCTGCAGTTCCTCTACTGACCATTTTAGGTTGCAGTTCCTCAACTGACCACTACAGGCTGCAGTTCCTCTACCGACCACTAGAGTTTGCAGTTTCTCTACCGACCACTAGAGACTGCAGTTTCTCTAATGATCACTAGAGGCTGCAGTTTCTCTAATGACCACTAGAGGCTGCAGTTTCTCTAATGACAACTAGAGGCTGCAGTTCCTTTACTGACCACTACAGGCTGCAGTTCCTCTAGCAACCACTACAGGCTGCAGTTCCTCTGCCGACCACTACAGGCTGAAGTTCCTTTACCAACCACTACAGGCTGAAGTTCCTCTACCGACCACTAGAGGCTGCGGTTCCTCTACTGACTACTAGAGGCGGCGGTTCCTCTACTGACCACTAGAGGCTGCAGTTCCTCCACTGACCACTACAGGCTGCGGTTCCTCTACTTACCACTAGAGAATGCGGTTCCTCTACCGACCACTAGAGGCTGCAGTTCCTCTACCGACCACTAGAGGCTGCAGTTCCTTTACTGACCACTTCAGGCTGCAGTTCCTCTACGACCACTACAGGTGTTCCTTTACTGACCACTTCAGCTGCAGTTCCCTTAATGACTACTAGAGTTTGCAGTTTCCTAGAGCATTTCCTCTAACCGACCACTAGAGGCTGCAGTCCTCTAACTGACCACTACAGGCTGAAGTTCCTCTACCCACCACTACAGCGAGTTCCTCCACCTAGAGGATGCGGTTCCTCTACTGACTACTAGAGGCGCGGTTCCTCTACTGACCACTAGAGGCTGCAGTTCCTCCACTGACCACTACAGGCTGCGGTTCCTCTACTGACCACTACAGGCTGCGGTTCCTCTACTTACCACTAGAGAATGCGGTTCCTCTACCGACCACTAGAGGCTGCAGTTCCTTTACTGACCACTTCAGGCTGCAGTTCCTCTACTGACCACTACAGGCTGCAGTTCCTTTACTGACCACTTCAGGCTGCAGTTCCCTTTAATGACCACTAGAGTTTGCAGTTTCTCTACTGACCACTACAGGCTGCAGTTCCTCTAATGACCACTAAAGGCTGCAGTATCTCTACTGACCACTAGAGACTGCAGTTCCTCTAATGACCACTAGAGGCTGCAGTTCCTCTACTGACCACTAGAGGCTGCGGTTCCTCTACCGACCACTAGAGACTGCAGTTCCTCTACCGACCACTAGAGGCTTTGGTTCCTCTACCGACCACTAGAGACTGCAATTCCTCTGCCAACCACTAGAGGCTGCGGTTTCTCTACTGACCACTAGAGACTGCGATTCCTCTACCGACCACTAGATGTTGCAGTTCCTCTACAGACCACTAGAGGCTGCGGTTCCTCTACCGACCACTAGAGGCTGCGGTTCCTCTAATGACCACTAGAGGCTGCGGTTCCTCTACTGACCACTAGAGACTGCAGTTCCTCTACCGACCACTAGAGGCTGCGGTTCCTTTACCGACCACTAGAGGCTGCAGTTCCTCTACCGACCACTAGAGGCTTCAGTTCCTCTACCGACCACTAAGGCTGCAGTTCCTCTACCGAACACTAGAGGCTGCAGTTCCTCTAGTTCCTCTACCGACCACTAGAGGCTGCGGTTCCTCTACCGACCACTAGAGGCTGCGGTTTCCTCTAACCACTAGAGGCTGCAGTTCCTCAACCGAACACTAGAGGCTGCAGTTCCTCTACCGACCACTAGAGGCTGCGGTTCCTCTACCGACCACTAGAGGCTGCGGTTCCTCTACCGACCACTAGAGACTGCAGTTCCTCCACCGACCACTAGAGGCTGCGGTTCCTCTACTGACCACTAGAGACTGCAGTTCCTCTACCGACCACTAGAGGCCGCGGTTCCTCTACCGACCCCTAGAGGCTGCAGTTCCTCTACCGACCACTAGAGGCTGCAGTTCCTCTAGATTTATGTGTTTCTGTGCAACATTAATGATATTTATGCTGCAAACACATTCTTTTCAAACTCAAAACTGCTTCAGATGTTTTCGTTCTTGATGCCATTCTCAGTATGAGACGGGGGGGGGGGTTGATTTAACACAGAATGTTCCTTTAACACAAAAACAGGGACAGGGACCAGAGTTCATTAAATTCAGATTTATTTTACATTCTTGAAATAATTTAGCTCTTGAAGTGACTTTCTTCTACTAATCTTACAACTTTAAATTACTCTCATTTTTGAATATCAAAGCTCGTTAGCAGAATCAGATTATCTGGGCTACAAACCTGTACTCTCAGTGTAACATTTAGAACCGTCCAGATTAGGGGTGCACGATAACTATCAGGCCGATAACAGGAAATTATGACGTCATTCTGATAACTCCGATATCACGACGAATAGCCCCGATAACATTTATATTTCTGTCAACACAGCAGTGTCTCGCTCCCTCTGAACCTTGAATGACCGGCAGTGAATGTTATGTTCAAGTGACGTCGGCATAATCAGAAAAACGAATACTCAATAAGGAAAATCAAGAATACCCCCTCATGCCAGAAAACAACTCGTTAACTCGGTCATAATTTTAGTAGTTGCTGACTTTAATTGATATTTGCAGTATTTCCCCTCATGTTACACATAAAAAAAGAAAATAATAGAAAAGGCTGAAAGAACGACTAGCAAACGAGGAAACGTGGGAATTTACGTTCCACCTTGAATGCAGCCTGCAGCACAGCGCTGATCACAACAAACATGGCGGCGTGGAACTTGGTTAAAGTTTCAGAAGAAGATAGTTTGGTGGTTATTTGTGACGAATCCTCCGAGTGAATTCTACGAGGAGGGAAGCACAAACTTTAATACGTAAAACCTGATCAGCCACCTACAACATAACAATCACTTCCATGGAGTTTTGAAATCACGCTAACGTGAGCTAACGGAAGCTAATGCTAACGTGCTCAAGCCAGTGGCAGTCTCTCCTCTCCCTCATTCCTCTCATCTAAAGCTTCCATGAGATTAAAAAATAAAAACTACTGCACCTCATTTACTTTAATTAAAGGTATTAATTTAAATGGAACCACAAGCCAAAATCCTTTAAATGTTAATCTTTTTCAGTTAGTAATTCTGATGCATGTATTTCCATCAGTTCAAGGAGTCTTTATTTTTATATCAGTCAGTAATGAACCTTATTTAAGTTAATGTGAGATATCAAATAGGTTTGTTTGATAGCTTTAAGAAAATGTTTGATAGGCTTGACAATAAAACAATAAATATCTGTTTATTTAAAGTCAAAACTGTTTTTGATTTTGTTCATAGTGTTGATGTAATGATCTATATGTGTGTGTGATCGGTTATCGGTATCGGTTTATTCCCAGTCCAGATATTTGTTTATAATTGCTACATGTGTTAACAGATTCAATGAGACAAATGTACAATGACTGATAATAAAGATTTATAACGAGCCTGGGCTGCTGTAAATCAGCCTTTCACACGTCTGACATGAATTTCTATTTTATTTTCTAATCTGATGTAATTTGAGTGAATGAAGAAGAGCAGCAGACGGACGGAAGCCACCACAGCCGCTCCTCCATTCATGTCAAATATAAAGAATACTGAAAAAAAGAGACGCCTGTGACGTCATTCTCAACCCTGGTCAAAGCTCCAGTTCCCACCTGTGGCGGTGGAAACTACCTGCTTTAGGTTCTGCCTCCCATTTCATCCGATCCTGAGAAATTAAAGATGACTTTATGAGAATTTGCTCAGCTGATAAACTGCTCTGAAAGAAGTAAAACTTTCTGTCCACCTGCACCAATAAAAAAGATTTTCTCTCACACATCAGATGTGGAGGAGAACCCGAGGAAGAGACTTCAACTAGAACCGCGCCAGGTGCGCCAGGTGCGCAGCTCACGCGCCATCAGCTCATTTCTGATCCCGCCGTTCTTCCAGTTACTTTTCCACCAGGAATCACTGGAAGTGGAAGCGGACCTGGAAGTTTTTTGGATTTCTGCTCCAGAACCACAGCGGTCGGACTCTTTAGTTACCTTGGAGAGCTGCAGGCTGAACGGCGGGATGTGGACCTTCCCCAGCCGCCTCAGGACCTCCAGGGTGAGCGCCGCCGTGAAGCTGGTCAGGAACTGGATGAGCGTCAGGAAGTTGAAGTGATAATTACTGATGAGGAACTTCAGCAGGATGTTCAGGGAACCGGAGAACACGCCGTGCGCCACGGCCACGGAAATCCCCAACAGACGGCTCTTAAACACGTCCATGCTGCCACTTTTAATTTTTGCTTTTTCTTTAGGAAAACCAAACAGGACACAAAAGTTGTTGAAGTGACGGAGACGTCCAGGTCTGCGCTGAGAGGGAGGGTTTGGTTTTACGCACTGCTGATAAGAGAAGGACCCGCGGAGGAAGAAAAGCTCACAGCGACGTGACAGAAAGAGAGAAAAAGTCCGGTAGTTGTCGGTGTTTCCAGCAGAACGGAGACGATCTTCTTTCTCTCCTCTCGTTTGTCTTCGCGCTGAGTTTCTGGAGAGAAAAGCTGCTGTCGGAGGGATGCGGAGAAGAGGAGGATGAAGGAGGATGAAGGAGGATGAAGGAGCAGAAGCGAGTCTCCGCTGCAGCAGATGTGCAGCAGCTTTGCAGCAGAGAGGGGGGTCGTCCTCTGAGAGCAGCCGCTCAAATGCCGCAGCGCCTTTTGGCTGAGCATCCCGGGGGTGGGGGGGGTGGGGGGGGGGGGGGGGGGGGGGGGGGGGGGGGGGGGGGGGGGGGGGGGGGGGGTGGGGTGGGGGGGGTGGGGGGGGGTGGGGGGGGGGGGGGGGGGGGTGGGGGGGGGGGGGGTGGGGCGCTGAGCGGGATTACCGTGCATTTACTCTCCGAGGTCGGAATTCCCAGGTTCCGAGTCAGAATTTTCAATTGGAAGGCCCCTAAAATAAAATATAAATGAAAACTCACTGTTTTTATGCACGTAGGTTCAGAGTGGATTCATCAGACTGATCGATATGGAATCATTGATATGGATCAGATATCAATACATGTCAGCTGGTCTTTTGTCATTTATTTTTATTGAAGTGAAAAGGTCTTTTCCATTAAGCTTCCTAAATTAACCCAGAAATAAAAATGTGGAATATTTTGGCTTCTTATTGTGATTTAATGTGAATGGAAGTGATTTTCTTTAATCAACTCTTAATATCGTCTCATATTGATCAGAGCTCCTGAGGTTAATTGATTAAAAATTGTAACATATAATTGTAAGAAGATTGTAAGACTTTGTGACATCACAGACATCTAACTGTCATCCAGCTGATGGATGTGATGAAACCTGATCTTCAGCTCTGACGGCTGTGAGCTGACGGGACAAACATAAAGATAGAGAACAGATGTTCTCTGTGGTCACATGGGAACATCTGGAACCAGGAACCAGAAACCAGGATTTAGGAACCAGGAAAATGGAACCAGAAACTAGAAATCTGGAACCAGGAATTAGGAACCAGAAACCAGAAACCAGGATTTAGGAACCAGGAAAATGGAACCAGAAACTAGAAATCAGGAACCAGGAATCAGGAACCAGAAACCAGGAATCTGGAACCAGAAACTAGAAATCTGGAACCAGGAATTAGGAACCAGAAACCAGAAATCAGGAATCAGGAACCAGAAACCAGAAATCAGGAACCAGGAATCAGGAACCAGAAACTAGAAATCTAGAACCAGGAACTAGGAACCAGAAACCAGAAATCAGGAACCAGAAACCAGAAATCAGGAACCAGGAATCAGGAACCAGAAACTAGAAATCTGGAACCAGGAACTAGGAACCAGAAACCAGAAATCAGGAACCAGAAACCAGAAATTAGGAATCAGGAACCAGAAACCAGAAATCAGGAACCAGGAAACCAGGAATCAGAAACCAGGATTTAAGAACCAGGAAACAGGAGCCAGAAACTAGAAATCTGGAACCAGGAATCAGGAACCAGAAACCAGGAATCAGGAACCAGAAACCAGAAATCTAGAACCAGGAATTATGAACCAGAAACCAGAAATCAGGAACCAGGAATCAGGAACCAGAAACCAGGAACCAGGAACCAGAAACCATGATTTAAGAACCAGGAAACAGGAAGCCAGAACTAGAAATTGGAACAGGAACCAGGAACCAGGAACAGGAATCAGGAACCATAGGAACCAGAAACCAGAAATCAGGAACCAGAAACCAGGAATCAGGAACCAGAAACCAGAAATCTGGAACCAGGAATTAGGAACCAGAAACCAGAAATTAGGAATCAGGAACCAGAAACCAGAAATCAGGAACCAGGAACCAGGAATCAGGAACCAGAAACCAGGAACCAGAAACCAGGATTTAAGAACCAGGAAACAGGAGCCAGAAACTAGAAATCTGGAACCAGGAATCAGGAACCAGAAACCAGAAATCTAGAACCAGGAATTATGAACCAGAAACCAGAAATCAGGAATCAGGAACCAGAAACCAGAAATCAGGAACCAGAAATCAGGAACTATGAACTAGAAACCAGGAACCAGAACTCAGGAACCAGAAATCAGAAACCAGGAATCAGAAATCTGGAACCAGGAATCAGGAACCACAAACAAGAAATCAGAAACCAGGAATCAGAAATCTGGAACCAGGAATCAGGAACCACAAACAAGAAATCAGGAACCAGGAATCAGGAACCAGAAACCAGAAATAAGGAAGCAGAAACCAGGACCCAAAACCCAGACAACAGGAACCAGGAATCAGGAATCAGAAACCAGGACTTAAGAACCAGGAAACAGGAGCCAGAAACTAGAAATCTGGAACCAGGAATCAGGAACCAGAAACCAGGAATTAGGAACCAGAAACCAGAAACCTGGAACCAGGAATTAGGAACCAGAAACCAGAAATCAGGAACTATGAATGAGGAACCAGAAAAGAGAAATCAGGAATCAGGAAGCAGAAACCATAAATCAGGAACTATGAACTAGAAACCAGAAACCAGAACTCAGGAACCAGAAATCAGAAACCAGGAATCAGAAATCTGGAACCACGAATCAGGAACCACAAACAAGAAATCAGGAACCAGAAATCAGAAATCAGGAACCAGGAATCAGGAACCAGAAACCAGAAACCAGGACCCAGAAACCAGACAACAGGAACCAGGAATCGGGAATCAGAAACCAGGAACCAGAAACCAGAAACCAGGAACCAGAAATCAGGAACCAGAAACCAGAAATCAAGAACCAGAAATAAGTAATCAGGTACCAGGAACCAGAAACCAGGACCCAGAAACCAGACAACAGGAACCAGGAATCAGGAATCAGAAACCAGGAACCAGAAACCAGGAACCAGAAATCAGGAACCAGAAACCAGGAATCAGGTACCAGGAACCAGAAATTAAGAACCAGAAACCAGTAATCAGGTACCAGGAACCAGAAATCAGAAACCAGGAACCAGAAACCAGGAACCAGAAATCAGGAACCAGAAACCAGGAATCAGGTACCAGGAACCAGAAATCAAGAACCAGAAACCAGGAATCAGGCACCAGGAACCAGAAATCAAGAACCAGAAACCAGTAATCAGGTACCAGGAACCAGAAACCAGGACCCAGAAACCAGACAACAGGAACCAGGAATCAGGAATCAGAAACCAGGAACCAGAAATCAGGAACCAGAAACCAGGAATCAGGTACCAGGAACCAGAAATCAAGAACCAGAAACCAGTAATCAGGTACCAGGAACCAGAAATCAGAAAACAGGAACCAGAAATCAGAAACTAGGATTAAGAACCAGAAACCAGAAACAGCATTTCAGAGTGAGGAGTGAAAATCAGATCTTTATAGGATGAACCTGTTTAAACGAGCTGTTATGGTTTTTAATTTATGTTTTACAGCTTCATTTTATTACTTTTATAATATACTTGACTGAAGATGTTATTTCCTCCATTTCTGTTCAGTTATTGATCAGATTGTTGGTTATTGATCAGATTATTGGTTATTGATCAGATCATTGGTTATTGATCAGATTATTGATCAGATCGTTGGTTATTGATCAGATCTTCGGTTATTGATCAGATTGTCAGTTATTGATCAGGATTGTCGGTTATTGATTAGATAATTGGTTATTGATCAGATTATTGATCAGATCGTTGGTTATTGATCAGATCACTGGTTATTGATCAGATTGCTGGTTATTGATCAGATCATTGGTTATTGATCAGATCATTGGTTATTGATCAGATGGTCAGTTATTGACCAGATTGTTGGTTATTGATCAGCTCATAGGTTATTAATCAGATTATTGATCAGATCTTTGGTTATTAATCAGATTGTTGGTTATTGGTCAGATTGTTGGTTATTGATCAGATTATTGGTTATTGATCAGATTGTCAGTTATTGATTAGATAGTCGGTCATTGATTCCTTCTGGACTTGGCAGACTCATCCAAGCCCAGCTTTGACATGCTGGCTGAGGTCTCGAGATGTTCCTTCAGTCAAGTCAGCATAACAGCTCCATGATCCAACAACACGTCCCACCATGAGCTCTTTGATCCAGTCTGGACTCAGAGCTATGATCTGGATCACAGATGACCTCCACACAGTCTCTGGGGACATTTCCATTCTTGTTCTGCATCTCTGTCTCCACCAGCCTCCTCCTGAACTACTGTCTTCTCCTGGTTTCAGTTTTATCTCTCTGACAGGAAACACTTCAATCAACCATCTGCAGTTCCTCAGGGCGACCCACAGGGCTCAGTACTGGTTCCTCTGATTTTCATCATCTATGTGCTCAGATCCTTCACAAACACGGACCAGCTGTCTGTTCATGATACTGCTGCTGCCATGGCTTCACAGCTGGGTGATGTTCTTGGCCTGAATGTTTCTCCCTTGTTCCTCCAAACATAACAGTGGTCGTTATGACAAAAACATAGTTCAGTTTTAGTTTCATCAAACCACAGGACACGTCTCTGGCTGTTTCCTGGTGGTAGCCCCTAACCACAGATGTTCTCTGGCTCTGTGGTTTTCAGAAGTGGATCATAATCTAATTTCAGGCAGCATCTTTACAGAGTCCTTGGTTGTTCTTCTGGGGTTCATTTACATATTTGGCACCAGTATGATGACACCAGTATGACGACAACAGTATGACACCAGTATGATGGCACCTGTATGATGACAGCAGTATGATGACACCAGTATAATGACACCAGTATGATGACACCGGTGTGATGACACCAGTATGACAGCAGTATGATGACAACAGTATGAGGACACCAGTATGATGGCCAGTATGATGGCACCAGTATGATGGCACCAGTATGATGCCATACTGGTGACACCAGTATGATGACACCAGTATGATGACACCAGTATGATGACACCAGTATGACACCAGTATGATGGCATCAATATGACACCAGTATGATGACACCAGTATAATGACACCAGTATGATGACACCAGTAGTATGACACCAGTATGATGACACCAATATGACACCAGTATGATCACACCAGTATAATGACACCAGTATGACACCAGTAGTATGACACCAGTATGATGACACCAGTAGTATGACCACCAGTATATGACACCAGTAGTATGATGACACCAGTATGATGACACCAGTACTGACACCAGTATGATGACACCAATATGACACCAGTATGATCACACCAGTATAATGACACCAGTATGATGACACCAATATGACACCAGTATGATCACAACAGTATAATGACACCAGTATGATCACAACAGTATAATGACACCAGTATGATGACACCAGTAGTATGACAACAGTATAATGACACCAGTATAATGACACCAGTATGACACCAGTATGATGACAGCAGTATGATGACAGCAGTATGATGACACCAGTATGACACCAGTATGATGGCACCAATATGACACCAGTATGATCACAACAGTATAATGACACCAGTATGATCACAACAGTATAATGACACCAGTATGACACCAGTATGATGACACCAATATGACACCAGTATGATCACAACAGTATAATGACACCAGTATGATGACACCAGTAGTATGACACCAGTATGATGACACCAGTATGATGGCACCAGTATGATGACACCAGTATGATCACAACAGTATAATGACACCAGTATGATGACACCAATATCATACCAGTATGATCACAACAATATAATGACACCAGTATGATGACACCAGTAGTATGACACCAGTATGATGACACCAGTATGATGACACCAGTATGATGACACCAGTATAATCACAACAGTATAATGACACCAGTATGATGACACCAGTAGTATGACACCAGTATGATGACACCAGTATGATCACAACAGTATAATGACACCAGTATGATGACACCAGTAGTATGACACCAGTATGATGACACCAATATGACACCAGTATGATCACAACAATATAATGACACCAGTATGATGACACCAGTATGACACCAGTATGATGGCACCAGTATGATGACAACAGTATATAATCAACAGTATGATGACACCAGTATGATCACAACAGTATAATGACACCAGTATGATGACACCAGTATGATGACACCAGTATGACACCAGTTGATGGCACCAGTATGACACCAGTTTGATGGCACCAGTATGACACCAGTTTGATGGCCGCGGCTTCATGCTGTGTCCACTTCGTGTTTTATTGTCTGAACAGGTGAATGTGGGACCTTCAGACACCTGGAAGTGGAACCAGGTGCCTGAAGGAAGAACCAGACCTGTTAAGGTCCATCATTCTTTACCTGATGTCTAAACTGGATTATTTTGATTTTCCCATGATGCCATGCAAGGAGGCTCCTGTGTTAAAGGTGAATGTTCAAGCACATCCACAGGTAATCAGATGTCAGCTGGCCAATCAGAAGCTTCTGATGCCAAATGCCATCGAGCTGTTTCACCATCGTTATAGAAACCTGCCATGTTGAAGAATGTAGATGATCCTGCAGGAACCCCAACATCCTTCAAACAGGAGAGAGTTAGGGTTAGAGTTAACCCCAACATCCCTCAAACAGGAGAGAGTTAGGGTTAGGGTTAACCCCAACATCCCTCAAACAGGAGAGAGTTAGGGTTAGGGTTAACCCCAACATCCCTCAAACAGGAGAGAGTTAGGGTTAACCCAAACATCCCTCAAACAGGAGAGGGTTAGGGTTAACCCAAACATCCCTCAAACAGGAGAGGGTTAGGGTTAACCCAAACATCCCTCAAACAGGAGAGGGTTAGGGTTAGGGTTAACTCAAACATCCCTCAAACAGGAGAAGGTTAGAGTTAACCCCAACATCCCTCAAACAGGAGAGGGTTAGGGTTAGGGTTAACCCAAACATCCCTCAAACAGGAGAGAGTTAAGGTTAACCCCAACCCAAACATCCCTCAAACAGGAGAGGGTTAGGGTTAACCCCAACATCCCTCAAACAGGATAGGGTTAGAGTTAGGGTTAACCCCAACATCCCTCAAACAGGAGAGGGTTTAAGGTTAACCCAAACATTCCCTCAAACAGGAGAGGGTTAGAGTTAACCCAACATCCCTCAAACAGGAGAGGGGAGGTTAACCCCAAATCCCTCAAACAGGAGAGAGTTAGGGTTAGGGTTAACCCCAACATCCCTCAAACAGGAGAGAGTTAGGGTTAGGGTTAACCCCAACATCCCTCAAACAGGAGAGAGTTAAGGTTAACCCAAACACCCCTCAAACAGGAGAGGGTTAGGGTTAACCCCAACATCCCTCAAACAGGAGAGGGTTAGGGTTAGGGTTAGGGTTAACCTAAACATCCCTCAAACAGGAGAGGGTTAGGGTTAACCCAAACATCCCTCAAACAGGAGAGGGTTAGGGTTAACCCCAACATCCCTCAAACAGGAGAGAGTTAGGGTTAGGGTTAACCCCAACATCCCTCAAACAGGAGAGGGTTAGAGTTGGGGTTAACCCCAACATCCCTCAAACAGGAGAGAGTTAGGGTTAGAGTTAACCCCAACATCCCTCAAACAGGAGAGAGTTAAGGTTAACCCAAACATCCCTCAAACAGGAGAGGGTTAGCGTTAACCCCAACATCCCTCAAACAGGAGTGAGTAGGGTTAGGGTTAACCCAAACATCCCTCAAACAGGAGAGAGTTAGGGTTAGGGTTAACCCAAACATCCCTCAAACAGGAGAGAGTTAGGGTTAGGGTTAACCCAACACCCCTTAAACAGGAGAGGGTAGAGTTAACCCCAACATCCCTCAAACAGGAGAGTGTTAGGGTTAGGGTTAACCCCAACATCCCTCAAACAGGAGAGTGTTAGGGTTAGGGTTAACCCCAACATCCCTCAAAAAGGAGAGAGTTAGGGTTAGGGTTAACCCCAACACCCCTTAAACAGGAGAGGGTTAGGGTTAGGGTTAACCCCAACACCCCTTAAACAGGAGAGGGTTAGAGTTAACCCCAACATCCCTCAAACAGGAGAGAGTTAGGGTTAACCCAAACATCCCTCAAACAGGAGAGGGTTAGGGTTAGGGTTAACCCAAACATCCCTCAAACAGGAGAGAGTTAGGGTTAGGGTTAACCCCAACATCCCTCAAACAGGAGAGAGTTAGGGTTAGGGTTAACCCAAACACTCCTCAAACAGGAGAGAGTTAGGGTTAACCCCAACATCCCTCAAACAGGAGAGAGTTAGGGTTAGGGTTAACCCAAACATCCCTCAAACAGGAGAGAGTTAGAGTTAGGGTTAGGGTTAACCCCAACATTGGCGTCAGAACTGGAGAGAAGTTTGTGTTCCAGGGTGAAACCTCCTGGAGGCTGTGAGGACCACCAGCAGACCTGTCCAGCTCTGTCAGGGTCCAGACCAGGGTTAACCCTAAACCTAACCCTGATCAGGGTCCAGACCAGGACCAGGGTTAACCCTGATCAGGATCCAGACCAGGGTTAGCCCTAACCCTAACCCTGATCAGAGTCCAGACCAGGGTTAGCCCTAACCCTAACCCTGATCAGGGTCCAGACCAGGGTTAACCCTAACCCTAACCCTGATCAGGGTCCAGACCAGGGTTAGCCCTAACCCTAACCCTGATCAGGGTCCAGACCAGGGTTAACCCTAACCCTAACCCTGATCAGGGTCCAGACCAGGGTTAGCCCTAACCCTAACCCTGATCAGGGTCCAGACCCGGGTTAACCCTAACCCTGGAGCGTGTCGGCCAGCAGCTGGACGGTTCCTTTAACGTCTCTCGTCATCGTTTAAAACCCCTGAATCAGGATCCTGAAGTTCTCAACTGTGTTCCAACTTAAATTCTCAGGAACAGCTGCTGCGACAGACTCCAGAGCGTCCTGGTACATCACGCGTCCTGATTTCAGTCTCCAGCAGATGCTGACACTGCTGCAGGGGTTTCCTCCGATAGCGGCTGAGATCTTACGCACCGGCATGGAGGCGTTGGATATTCACAGCTTCAAAGGAGGAAACGTTTCTTTTGGGTTGTAAACCTTCTCCAAGGTCTGTCTTTTCAATCCTAATAGCGTTCCAGGACTGGAAGTAGTAGCAGGAGTAGAAACCATCTAAGTCTGCCAGAATAACATGAAACAAAACACAACACCTGCGGATAAGACATCATCTGAGCTGTTTATGGAAGACTGTAGCTTCACAAACACTCCGACAGAGAACCTTCACGGACCAGTAAAGAACTCCTCTTCATCACGTTTCTGTGACGAGTCTCGACCAAGTACCGTCCTGGGAGCTGTCAATCATCCAGAGCTGTCACCCTTCCTGAGATACGTCCTTGTAGAAACACCTGCAGCTGCGCCAGACTACAGGTAAGACCCAACCAGAGCCGTTAACACGTTTACAGACGTTAACATCAAATAAAACTAGTTTGTTCCTGAAAAATCTCAATAACACCATCTGAAAATAAATCTATAAAAGCAACAAACTGACTTTCTCTCAAGAACTAAAGTTTTCTGTCAGAAGATCACAACGTTTTTCATTTAAAATTGTTACTTTTTAATGAAAACAAAAAACCTGGAAATGTTTTTTTTGTAAAAATGTTCTAAAACCTAAAATCCTGAAGTTTTTCTTGGTTCTGGTCAGAACCTTCACAACTTTTCCACATGAAACAGACTTTTTAACATAAATTCACTTTTTTAAACATAAAATTGTGACTTTTTTTCCCCAATTAATCACCTTTTTCCTCTATTCTACAGGTCTGACCTCCGTCTCAACGTTCCTCTGAACCCAGTCTGGTCCAGCAGACGCTGACATTTGTTCTAGAACCTTCCGGATGTCTGTCTTTGTTGAGGCGGTTCACTTTCTTCAGCTGAAGCTCTGAGATGTTTGTACAAACAACTTTGTTCCATCTTGAATCTGTTAAAAAAACTCCTCAGTGACCTGCAGGAACCCTGGTTTTATTTATGGAGGTCAGACGTCTTCAGCCTGCTTCCCTCCAGCAGGACTGAGCTGGACAGCTGGACAACTGGACAGCTGCAGCGGCTGGACAGCTCCAGCACCTGGACACCTGGACAGCTCCAGCACCTGTACAGCTGGACAGCTCCAGCACCTGGACAGCTCCAGCACCTGGACCGCTGGACAGCTGGACAGCCCTGGACAGCTCCAGCACGCTGGACAGCTCCAGCACCTGGACAGCTGGACAGCTCCAGCACCTGGACAGCTGGACAGCTCCAACACCTGGACAGCTCCAGCAGCTGGTACGTCTGGATTCCTGCCAGATGTTTGTTGTCTTCCTCCTTCTCATCGTCCTCAGACGTCCCTGCTGCTCTGAACAGTCTTGGAAATGACTGGGACAATATTTTAATTGAAATGTCTCATCAGAAAGTCAACGTCCAGACCTCCAGGGAGGCAGATCCGCTCTAATCGAGCTCACACCATTAACTTCTAATTAACACGGAGACAGAGGAGGACGAGCAGATTAGACCAGCCGAGGACTCGGAGCGGGAACAGAAACACTGTCCTGTTTCACCTCCAGCAGGACTGAGTTCGTTCACTGGTACCGACTGGTAGTTCAGGAGTCACCAGCAGGTCCAGGAAGATCTCAATGCCAGTGAAGGACATCGCTGTCCTGAAAAACAGCAGAGAACAAGGGCAGAGGGACGTCAAGGCTTGAATTCATTCTTAAAAAGAAAGACGCTGTGAGCTGTTCAGGTCTGGAGGAGGACCGGCTGGTCCCTGGAGACAAAAAAGTCCTTCACAACATCAGCAGAAGTCCAGAATCCTCTGGAGAAGGTAGGACGGTCATTTAAACCACTGCAGTGTTCTTGGACAGCGAAGACAGGACACATCTCCAACATGTCTTCTGGAACCAGGTGACATCAAGGTAAACAGAACCAGCTCATGTGTTAAACACGGTGGCGGCAGCGTCATGATGTGGGCATGTACGGCTGCTGACAGAAGTATCCTGATGAATTCTGACGTGTTCAGATCTATACTGTCTTCTCACATTCAGACACAGAGGACGACTCAGAACCTCCAGAACCTCTCAGATCTACGAGTGTAAACTCTGAATGTTCTGAGTGAACTCTGAATGTCCTGAGAAAACTCTGAATGTTCTAAATGAACTCTGAATGTCCTGAGAAACTCTGAATGTCCTGAGAAACTCTGAATGTCCTGAGAAACTCTGAATGTTCTGAGAAACTCTGACTGTCCTGAGTAAACTCTGAATGTCCTGAGAAACTCTGAATGTCCTGAAAACTCTGAATGTCCTCTGAATGTCCTGGGTAAACTCTGAATGTCCTGAGTGAACTCTGAATGTCTTGAGTGAACTCTGAATGTCCTGTAAACTCTGAATGTCTGAAACTCTGAATGTTCCTGAGAAACTCTGAATGTCCTGAGTGAACTCTGAATGTCTTCTGAATGTAAACTCTGAATGTTCTGAGAAACTCTGAATGTCCTGAGAAAGAAACTGAACTGTCCTGAGTAAACTCTGAATGTCCTGAGTGAACTCTGAATGAGTCCTGGGTAAACTCTGAATGTCCTGAGTGAACTCTGAATGTCTTGAGGGAACTCTGAATGTCCTAAGTAAAACTCTGAATGTTGAGAAACTCTGAATGTCTTGAGTGAACTCTGAATGTTCTAAATGAACTCTGAATGTCCTGAGAAACTCTGAATGTCCTGAGAAACTCTGAATGTCCTGAGAAACTCTGAATGTCCTAAGTAAACTCTGAATGTTCTGAGAAACTCTGACTGTCCTGAGTAAATTCTGAATGTTCTGAGAAACTCTGAATGTCCTGAGAAACTCTGAATGTCCTAAGTAAACTCTGAATGTTCTGAGAAACTTTGAATGTCCTAAGTAAACTCTGAATGTTCTGAGAAACTGAATGAAATCTGAGAAACTCTGAATGTCCTGAGTGAACTCTGAATGTCCTGAGGAAACTGAATGTCCTAAGTAAACTCTGAATGTTCTGAGAAACCTGAATGTCCTCTTGACTGAGAACTCTGAATGTCCTGAGAAACTCTGAATTCCTAAGTAAACTCTGAATGTGAAACTCTGATGTCTGAATGTCCTGAGTGAAACTCTGAATGTGGGTAAAACTTGAATGTCTGAACGTCTGAATGTCTTGAGTGAACTCTGAATGTCCTAAGTAAACTTGAATGTTCTGAAACTGAATGTGAATGTCCCTGAATGTCCTGGTAAAAACTCTGAATGTGAATGTCTTGTGAACTCTGAGAAACCTGAACTCTGAATCCTGAATGTTTGAGAAACTCTGAAGTCTTTGAATCCTAAGTAAACTCTGAATGTCCTGAGTGAACTCTGAATGTCTTGAGTGAACTCTGAATGTCCTGAGTGAACTCTGAATGTCCTGGGTAAACTCGATGTCCTGAGTGAACTATGAATGTCTTGAGTAAACTCTGAATGTCCTAAGTAAACTCTGAATGTCCTGGGTAAACTCTGAATGTCCTGAGTGAACTATGAATGTCTTGAGTGAACTCTGAATGTCCTGAGTGAACTCTGAATGTCCTGAGTGAAATCTGGTGGAGGTCCGCTGATCCACCAGCACCAGCTGCGGTCCAGCCAGTAGATGTGGTTGTGGTCTCTGGTTCTCAGCTGCTGGTCTGAATCCTGGATCCAGGATCCTGGAGACACAGACCATCACTGTCTGTTTTCTGTCTTCTTGTTTAGTGTCCTCATCTGTCCTTTTGTTCTCCACTGTTGGTGTTTTAAAATAACTGAGGTTTTAGACTCAACAAAGAAAACTCACACTTTTACATTTATTTAAAAAATAAAATACTGCCAGAGAGGATTTACATAAACACTAAAGACAATCTGCTACATGATTGAATTACATTCAAACATTAGTTGGTGATGACATGATGGAACTGACCACGAATGTCAGAGCAGACAAAAAGAACAAAAAAAGAGAAGAAAAAGAACAAATAAAATAATTAAATTTAATTAAATTTATTATTACAGCTCAGTCAGACAGAACAGAAGGTATTTAAAGGTATTTAAAGATTAATACGATGCCAAACCTCATCCTGGTACAAAATCAGAAGAACTGGACAAAGCTGCTGTGATGTCATCAACAGGTTTCCCAGGAGACCACCTGAAGGTCCAGGACCATAAAACCCACGTAAGAACACAACAGTCCACACAGGTGGACAAGCACGTTGTCCATCACAGCTGGGAAGGAGCTCCAGATGTTCTGAGAAAGGAACATCTGGATCACCAGGCCTGATGTCCCCCTCTGAGACTGAGTCCACCAGTCTTCTGATAGTCCACCAGTCTTCTGACGGTCCACCAGTCTTCTGACAGTCCACCAGTCTTCTGATAGTCCACTAGTTTTCTTATAGTCCAACAGTCTTCTGATTATCCACCAGTCTTCTGATGGTCCACCAGTCTTCTGTTAGTCCACCAGTCTTCTTATAGTCCACCAGTCTTCTGATAGTCCACCAGTCTTCTAATAGTCCACCAGTCTTCTGATAGACCACCAGTCTTCTGATAGTCCACCAGTCTCCTGATAGACCACCAGTCTTCTGATGGTCCACCAGTCTTCTGATAGTCCACCAGTTTTGTGATGGTCCACCAGTCTTCTGATAGTCCATCAGTCTTCTAATAGTCCATCAGTCTTCTGTTAGTCCACCAGTCTTCTGATAGTCCACCAGTCTTCTTATAGTCCACCAGTCTTCTGATGGTCCACCATCTTCTGTTAGTCCACCAGTCTTCTTATAGTCCACCAGTCTTCAGTATTCTGATAGTCCACCAGTCTTCTGATAGTCCACCAGTCTTCTTATAGTCCACCAGTCTTCTGATAGTCCACCAGTTCTTCTGTTAGTCCACCAGTCTTCTGTTAGTCCGGTAGTCCACCAGTCTTCTAATAGTCCATCAGTCTTCTAATAGTCCACTAGTCTTCTTATAGTCCACCAGTCTTCTATAGTCCACCAGTCTTCTGATAGTCCACCAGTCTTCTGATAGTCCATCAGTCTTCTAAATAGTCCATCAGTCTTCTGATAGTCCACCAGTCTTCTTATAGTCCACCACCAGTCTCTGATAGTCCACCAGTCTCTGAGTCCACCAGTCTCGTGATAGTCCACCAGTCTTCTGATGGTCCACCAGTCTCCTGATAGTCCACCAGTCTTCTAATAGTCCACCAGTCTTCTGATAGTCCACCAGTCTCCTGATAGTCCACCAGTCTTCTCCACAGTTCTATAGTATAGTCACCAGTCTCCTGATAGTCCACCAGTCTCTTATAGTCCACCAGTCTTCTATAGTCACCAGTCTTGTTAGTCCACCAGTCCACCTAGTCCACCAGTCTTCTGATAGTCCACCAGTCCCTGATAGTCCACCAGTCTTCTGATAGTCCCACCAGTCTCCTGATAGTAGTCCACCAGTCTCTTCTGATAGTCCATCTCCATAGTCCACCAGTCTTCTGATAGTCCACCAGTCTCTATAGTCCCCACCAGTCTTGTTAGTCCACCAGTCCCTGATAGTCCACCAGTCTTCTGTTAGTCCACCAGTCTTCTGATAGTCCACCAGTCTTCTGATAGTCCACCAGTCTTCTGATAGTCTATCAGTCTTCTAAAGTCCATCAGTCTTCTATTAGTCCATCAGTCTTCTAATAGTCCATCAGTCTTCTGTTATCCACAGTCTTCTGATAGTCCATCTCTCTAATAGTCCATCAGTCTTCTAATAGTCCATCAGTCTTCTAATAGTCTTCTATCAGTCTTCTAATAGTCCCATCAGTCTTCTATTATCCACCAGTCTTCTAATAGTCCACCAGTCTGTTAGTCCACCAGTCTCCTGATAGTCCACCAGTCTTTGTAGTCCACCATTCTTCTGATAGTCCACCAGTCTTCTTGTCCACAGTCTTTGTTAGTCCACCCAGTCTTTTGTTAGTCCACCAGTCTTTTTGTTAGTCCACCAGTCCTTCTAATAGTCCATCAGTCTTCTGACGGTCCACCAGTCTTCTGTTAGTCCACAAGTCTTCTGATAGTCCCATCCGTCTTCTGATAGTCCACCAGTTATGTTAGTCCACAGTCTTCTGCTAGTCCACCAGTCTTCTAATGGTCCATCAGTCTTCTGTTAGTCCACAAGTCTTCTGATAGTCCACCAGTCTTTTGTTAGTCCACCAGTCTTCTTATAGTCCACCAGTCTTGTTAGTCCACCAGTCTCCTGATAGTCCACCAGTCTTCTGTTAGTCCACCAGTCTTCTGATAGTCCACCAGTCTTCTGACAGTCCACCAGTCTTCTGATAGTCTATCAGTCTTCTAATAGTCCATCAGTCTTCTATTAGTCCATCAGTCTTCTAATAGTCCATCAGTCTTCTGTTAGTCCACAAGTCTTCTGATAGTCTATCAGTCTTCTAATAGTCCATCAGTCTTCTATTAGTCCATCAGTCTTCTAATAGTCCATCAGTCTTCTAATAGTCCATCAGTCTTCTGTTAGTCCACAAGTCTTCTGATAGTCCATCAGTCTTCTGATAGTCCACCAGTCTTCTAATGGTCCATCAGTCTTTTGTTAGTCCACCAGTCTTTTGTTAGTCCACCAGTCTTTTGTTAGTCCACCAGTCTTCTGATAGTCCACCAGTCTTTTGTTAGTCCATCAGTCTTCTGACGGTCCACCAGTCTTCTGTTAGTCCACAAGTCTTCTGATAGTCCATCAGTCTTCTGATAGTCCACCAGTCTTCTGTTAGTCCCCAGTCTTCTGATAGTCCCCAGTCTTCTGTTAGTCCACCAGTCTTCTTATAGTCCACCAGTCTTCTGAGTCCACCAGTCTTCTGTTAGTCCACCAGTCTCTTATAGTCCACCAGTCTTCTGATAGTCTACCAGTATTCTGATAGTCCACCAGTCTTCTTATAGTCCACCAGTCTTCTGATAGTCCACCAGTCTTCTGATAGTCCACCAGTCTTCTGTTAGTCCACCAGTCTTCGGTTAGTCCACCAGTCTTCTAATAGTCCATCAGTCTTCTAATAGTCCACTAGTCTTCTTATAGTCCATCAGTCTTCTAATAGTCCATCAGTCTTCTGTTAGTCCACCAGTCTTCTTATAGTCCACCAGTCTTCTGATAGTCCACCAGTCTTCTGTTAGTCCACCAGTCTTCTTATAGTCCACCAGTCTTCTGATGGTCCACCAGTCTTCTGTTAGTCCACCAGTCTTCTTATAGTCCACCAGTCTTCTGATAGTCTACCAGTATTCTGATAGTCCACCAGTCTTCTTATAGTCCACCAGTCTTCTGATAGTCCACCAGTCTTCTGATAGTCCACCAGTCTTCTGTTAGTCCACCAGTCTTCGGTTAGTCCACCAGTCTTCTAATAGTCCATCAGTCTTCTAATAGTCCACTAGTCTTCTTATAGTCCACCAGTCTTCTAATAGTCCACCAGTCTTCTGATAGTCCACCAGTCTTCTGATGGTCCATCAGTCTTCTAATAGTCCATCAGTCTTCTGATAGTCCACCAGTCTTCTGATGGTCCACCAGTCTTCTGATAGTCCACCAGTCTTCTGATAGTCTACCAGTCTCGTGATAGTCCACCAGTCTTCTGATAGTCCACCAGTCTCCTAATAGTCCACCAGTCTTCTTATAGTCCACCAGTCTCCTGATAGTCCACCAGTCTTCTGATAGTCCACCAGTCTCCTGATAGTCCACCAGTCTTCTTATATCCAGTCTCCAGTCACCAGTCTTCTGATAGTCCACCAGTCTCCTGATAGTCCACCAGTCTTCTTATAGTCCACCAGTCTTCTTATAGTCCACCAGTCTTTGATAGTCCACCAGTCTCCTGATAGTCCACCAGTCTTCTTCTCTGATGTAGTCCAGTCCACCAGTCTCCTGATAGTCCACCAGTCTTCTTATAGTCCACCAGTCCCCCCAGTTTGTTAGTCCACCAGTCTCCTGATAGTCCACCAGTCTTCTGATAGTCCACCAGTCTTCTTATAGTCCACCAGTCTTGTTAGTCCACCAGTCTCCTGATAGTCCACCAGTCTTCTGTTAGTCCACCAGTCTTCTGATAGTCCACCAGTCTTCTGATAGTCCACCAGTCTTCTGATAGTCTATCAGTCTTCTAATAGTCCATCAGTCTTCTATTAGTCCATCAGTCTTCTAATAGTCCATCAGTCTTCTGTTAGTCCACAAGTCTTCTGATAGTCCATCAGTCTTCTAATAGTCCATCAGTCTTCTAATAGTCTATCAGTCTTCTAATAGTCTATCAGTCTTCTAATAGTCCATCAGTCTTCTATTAGTCCATCAGTCTTCTAATAGTCCACCAGTCTTGTTAGTCCACCAGTCTCCTGATAGTCCACCAGTCTTCTGTTAGTCCACCAGTCTTCTGATAGTCCACCAGTCTTCTAATGGTCCATCAGTCTTTTGTTAGTCCACCAGTCTTTTGTTAGTCCACCAGTCTTTTGTTTGTCCACCAGTCTTCTAATAGTCCATCAGTCTTCTGACGGTCCACCAGTCTTCTGTTAGTCCACAAGTCTTCTGATAGTCCATCAGTCTTCTGATAGTCCACCAGTCTTATGTTAGTCCACAAGTCTTCTGCTAGTCCACCAGTCTTCTAATGGTCCATCAGTCTTCTGTTAGTCCACAAGTCTTCTGATAGTCCACCAGTCTTTTGTTAGTCCACCAGTCTTCTTATAGTCCACCAGTCTTGTTAGTCCAGTGTCCTGTCAGTCCAGTCTCCTGTTAGTCCACCAGTCTTCTGATAGTCCACCAGTCTTTTCCTTCTGACAGTGACAGTCCACCAGTCTTCTGATAGTCTATCAGTCTTCTAATAGTCCATCAGTCTTCTATTAGTCCATCAGTCTTCTAATAGTCCATCAGTCTTCTGTTAGTCCACAAGTCTTCTGATAGTCTATCAGTCTTCTAATAGTCCATCAGTCTTCTATTAGTCCATCAGTCTTCTAATAGTCCATCAGTCTTCTAATAGTCCATCAGTCTTCTGTTAGTCCACAAGTCTTCTGATAGTCCATCAGTCTTCTGATAGTCCACCAGTCTTCTAATGGTCCATCAGTCTTTTGTTAGTCCACCAGTCTTTTGTTAGTCCACCAGTCTTTTGTTAGTCCACCAGTCTTCTGATAGTCCACCAGTCTTTTGTTAGTCCATCAGTCTTCTGACGGTCCACCAGTCTTCTGTTAGTCCACAAGTCTTCTGATAGTCCATCAGTCTTCTGATAGTCCACCAGTCTTCTGTTAGTCCACAAGTCTTCTGCTAGTCCACCAGTCTTCTTATAGTCCACCAGTCTTCTGTTAGTCCACAAGTCTTCTGCTAGTCCACCAGTCTTCTAATGGTCCACCAGTCTTCTGTTAGTCCACAAGTCTTCTGTTAGTCCACCAGTCTTCAGGAGCCTTGATGCTCCTTCTCACCCGAGAACCTCCTGGTTTCCGTGACAACCCTGGAGGTGTTTGGTCTCCAGTTAGACATTCTGGTCCAAGTCCAGTGTAAGGCAGGTTAGATCTGGCAGACAGTGGTTCTGGTTCAGCCTCTGGTTCTGATTAAGGTTCTGGTTCAGGGTCTGGGTCAGGGTCTGGTTCAGGTTCTGGTTCAGCCTCTGGTTCTGATTAAGGTTCTGGTTCAGGTTCGGGGTCAGGTTCTGGGTCAGGCTCTGGTTCTGGTTAGGGTTCTGGGTCAGGCTCTGGTTCTGGTTAGGGTTCTGGGTCAGCAGAGAGACAGGCAGGATTGTAGATCTTCACCGTCTCGTCCCAGGAACAGTCCACCACCTGCAGACAGACCAACAGGTTAACGGGTCCAACAATCTGTTCAGACCAGAAACCACAGTTCATTATTGATGAACAGATCATCAACATTGATGAACTGATCATCATTGATGAACTGATCACCATCATTGATGAACTGATCATCATCATTGATGAACTGATCATCATTGATGAACTGATCATTGATGAACTGATCACCACCATTGATGAACTGATCACCACCATTGATGAACTGATCAGCACCATTGATGAACTGATCACCACCACTGATGAACTGATCACCACCATTGATGAACTGATTACCACCATTGATGAACTTATCACCATCATTGATGAACTGATCATCATCATTGATGAACTGATCACCACCACTGATGAACTGATCACCACCATTGATGAACTGATCACCATCATTGATGAACTGATCACCACCATTGATGAACTGATCACCACCATTGATGAACTGATCACCGTCATTGATGAACTGATCACCACCATTGATAAACTGATCACCACCATTGATGAACTGATCATCATTGATGAACTGATCATTGATGAACTGATCATTGATGAACTGATCAGCAGATGTCAGACCTCTAAAAGCAGCTATCCCGTCAGTCTGCTAGTCTGAGACATCCAGATGTGTTCAGGTGTGTTCAGAGTTAATGACATCACTCTGACGGACGGACATTTAAAGATTCTCAGCTCTCTTAAACCAAAGGAAGCTCAGCTCTTCTGGCTACAGCGCTGCAGAAAGAACTCAAACACCACCTGGTGGTTGGAGGTGGAATTACAGAGTGACAACGAAGACCGTAGGACCGTTGGAGCGACGTGGTTCTGGTTTGTTGGAGACCAGAGACCAGAACCATGTTGGAGGAGACCAGGCCCACTGAAGCACGGTGGTGGAGGGGTCATGCTTGGGGACCTGGAGAGCAGCTAGTTTCACCTGCAAGGTCTTACTCCCTCCTCCTCCTCCTCCCCCCCCTCATCCCCCCATCCCGTCCATGAATCAGTTACAGAGCGTTTAAGCATGAGTAAGCAGAGTATCCAGGCAGTGAGTCAGAGGAGGAAACCCGTCTTTAATTAACTTTAACAGCTCGTTGTGATGCCGAGGCTGCAGCACTGCAGCAGGAGGAGGGAAGGTGAGGAAGCTCAGGAGAGGAAACAAGGAGGCAGGAGAAGAGAAAGGCTGCCAGGGAATTTAAAGGGAAGCAAAGGTTCAAAGTCTCAGGAATGTTTCATGTCTGTGAATAATGAGGAGAAGATGAATAAAGCAGAACTAATTAAAATACAAATAGGCCCGTAGTTGCATGTTCTCTGAGGGAACGAGTTCAAAACTGCTGTTATCTGACCACACCACAAACCCATAAACGTTGTCAGTGTTCTGGTAATTATTATTCATTAAGGGGTTTTCTGGAAAGTTCTGAGTCGTCTTCAAAAGTCAAAACGGTCCATACACTGCTGTTTATAAAGGTATTAAAGACACCTGTTCCCAGAATCCTGCTGGTCCACCAGAAAACTGTCCTCGAGGTCAAAGATCAGTGGATATGATGGACACATCTGAGCTGAATCCAACGGCCTACAGCCGCTGGCTGGAAGGTCACAGGATCGATTCCCAGCACCTTCACATACCTGGAATGATGTTTTCCACCAGCACCAGTAAATGTGGGTAGTAAGACCACTGCAGTTTCCTCTCCACCCGACCACTAGAGGCTGCGGTTCCTCTACTGACCACTAGAGGCTGCGTTTCCTCCGACCGACCACTAGGGCTGCTGCGGTTCCTCCCCGACCACTAGAGGCTGCTGCAGTTCCTCCAATGACCACTAGAGCTGCGGTTCCTCCACCGACCACTAGAGGCTGCGGTTCCTCCAATGACCACTAGAGACTGCGGCTGACCAGACGGTTCCTCCACCGACCACTAGAGGCTGCAGTTCCTCCACCGACCACTAGAGGCTGCGGTTCCTCCCACCGACCACTAGAAGGACCACTAGAGGCTGCAGTCCTCCACTAACCGACCACTAGAGGCTTTTCCTGACCACTAGACTGCCTTCCACCGACCACTAGCAGGCTGCGGACCACTAGAGGCTGCGGTTCCTCCACCGACCACTAGAGGCTGCGGTTCCTCTAACCGACCACTAGAGGCTGCAGTTCCGCCAGACCGACCAATAGAGGCTGCGGTTCCCTCCACCGACCACTAGAGAGGCTGCGTCTTCCTCCACCGACCACTAGAGGCTGCGGTTCCTCCACGACCACTAGAGGCTGCGGTTCCTCCACCGACCACTAGAGGCTGCAGTTCCTCTAATGACCACTAGAGGATGCTAGTTTCCTCTACCACTTGACCACTAGAGGCTGCAGTTCCTCTGATGACCACTAGAGCTGCAGTTCCTCTGATGACCACTAAGGCAGCAGTTCCTCCTGACCACTGAGACTGCGGTTCCTCCACCGACCACTAGAGGCTGCAGTTCCTCCAATGACCACTTGAGACTGCGGTTCCTCCACCGACCACTAGAGGCTGCAGTTCCTCCAATGACCACTTGAGACTGCGGTTCCTCCACCGACCACTAGAGGCTGCAGTTCCTCCACCGACCACTACAGGCTGCCGTTCCTCCACCAACCACTAGAGGCTGCAGTTCCTGTAACGACCACTAGAGGCTGCAGTTCCACTACCGACCACTAGAGGCTGCAGTTCCTCTAATGACCACTAGAGGCTGCAGTTCCTCCACCGACCACTAGAGGCTGTGGTTCCTCCACCGACCACTAGAGACTGCGGTTCCTCCACCGACCACTAGAGGCTGCAGTTCCTCTAATGACCACTAGAGGCTGCAGTTCCTCTACTGACCACTAGGTTCTGGCTCCACACTGTTCTGGTGTCCAGTAACTAATGGTTATAGGACGTTTCAACTCGATGCCTTTAAGAGCAAACACATACCGTAATAAACTTCTAACCTAAACATCTGTGAGAAATCCTGAAAGGGTTTCAATGAGACATCAAAAACTTGGATAAGTGAGCAGCCAACCACTGAGCATTTAGTTTACGATGAAAAGAAGCAATTTTTCATGAAAAATCTTTTTTGCAATTTTGCAACTTTGTTTAAAATATGCATTAACAGAATGGTAAAGGACTTTAAAGTTAAAAATTTCAGAGGTCACAAGTCCTGAATGACTTCCAGACTGATCCAGAGAAGTTATCCCCTCGCTTCACCCTCTCCTGTGGAAAGATACCAGCTCTGATCTCCAGATCCAGATCTCCAGATCCAGGCTGATCACTGACTGCCTGGATCAGCCTAAAATAATCTAAAAACCAGTGGCCTTTTCACGTCCACGCCTCCTTTCATCCAACACAACTGGACAACCAACACATCAAAGAGGGAGTCTGAGAGGAAGAGACGTCCCAAAATCTGAAAGAGTCCATGAGGATCAGTTCCTGAAATACACATCATATCAAAGCCACTTGTCCTCTTAGACCAGCAGACGCATCACTTCCTGTTTCCTGCCTCGAAAGAGAAACTTTGCTTGTTTATCAAACCGATGATGTAAGAAAATAACGGCTACTCGACAAGGCTAGGCCACAAGAACCAGCACAGAATAACAGCTCCTCAGGTCCAGATTCAGGTTCAGGTCCAGCACAGAAGAACAGCTCCTCAGGTCCAGATTCAGGTTCAGGTCCAGCACAGAAGAACAGCTCCTCAGGTCCAGATTCAGGTTCAGGTCCAGCACAGAAGAACAGCTCCTCAGGTCCAGATTCAGGTTCAGGTCCAGCACAGAAGAACAGCTCCTCA
The DNA here is from genome assembly GCA_018398805.1 of Hirundichthys speculiger. Lineage (NCBI taxonomy): Eukaryota > Metazoa > Chordata > Actinopteri > Beloniformes > Exocoetidae > Hirundichthys > Hirundichthys speculiger. The sequence continues at coordinate 233,229 of JAGFBZ010002565.1, read as the reverse complement.
GGTCTAGATTCAGGTCCTGGTTCAGGACCAACACAGAAGAACAGCTCCTCAGGTCTAGATTCAGGTCCTGGTTTCAGGACCAACACAGAAGAACAGCTCCTCAGGTGTTCAGGCCAACACAGTAGAACAGTCCTCAGGTCTAGAAGGTCCTGGTTCAGGTCCAGCACAGAACACAGGTCCTAGATTCAGGTCCTGGTTCAGGACCAACACAGAAGAACAGCTCCTCAGGTCTAGATTCAGGTCCTGGTTCAGGACCAACACAGAAGAACAGCTCCTCAGGTCTAGATTAAGGTCCTGGTTCAGGTTCAGGTTCAGCACAGAAGAACAGCTCCTCAAGTCTAGATTCAGGTCCTGGTTCTGGACCAACACAGAAGAACAGCTCCTCAGGTCCAGGTTCAAGTCCTGGTTCAGGACCAACACAGAAGAACAGCTCCTCTGGTCCAGATTCAGGTCCTGGTTCAGGACCAACACAGAAGAACAGCTCCTCAGGTCCAGGTTCAAGTCCTGGTTCAGGACCAACACAGAAAAACAGCTCCTCAGGTCCAGGTTCAGGTCCTGGTTCAGGACCAACACAGAAGAACAGCTCCTCAGGTCCAGGTTCAAGTCCTGGTTCAGGACCAACACAGAAGAACAGCTCCTCAGGTCTAGATTAAGGTCCTGGTTCAGGACCAACACAGAAGACAGTCGGTTCACCAAAACAGAAGAACAGCTCCTCAGGTCCAGGTTCAAGTCCTGGTTTAGGACCAACACAGAAGAACAGCTCCTCAGGTCTAGATTAAGGTCCTGGTTCAGGTTCAGGTCCAGCACAGAAGAACAGCTCCTCAGGTCCAGATTCAGGTCCTGGTTCAGGACCAACACAGAAGAACAGCTCCTCAGGTCCAGGTTCAAGTCCTGGTTCAGGACCAACACAGAAAAACAGCTCCTCAGGTCCAGATTCAAGTCCTGGTTCAGGACTGTTGTGTCAGAAATTGCATTTTGAGCTAAAGTGCTGTGTCATGAGTCCATGACTTCTGGTCTCGATTCCTGCGTGTTCGAAGGCCACAGTTTTGTTATCGTTCAGGCTCCAACGAGTCTGCTAAGTTTTGACGTGGACGTCTAGAGAACTTATCCAAGGTCCTGATGTTTTCATGTGATGTTCAAATGCAACTGTTTCCTACTGAGACTGGGTCATTCTGAACCATCCGGCATTCTGTAATGACCTCTCTGAATTTGCATGCAGACTTGGAGAATAAAACTCCGTTTTGCACCTCCGTTGGTTGTCAGTGCTTTGTTTAATAACCGAATTGACTGCATCACCAGAACACAATTAGAGTATAATTGGAGTGTATTCTAATGAGTAAGACATGCCCAATTTCTGGCATAACAGTTGGCGTCCCTTTGGCTTTTACTTGTTTTTCTGTGCTTTGTCTGCTGGTTCCAGTCGCTGCGGTCCTGATCGGTGAGAGAAAGCTCTTTTTGGCCGCAAATTCCATAGGTTTTGGGGAAATCCGGTCTCGTGATGGGAGCCGCAGCGACTGGATGGGGAAAGGCGGATGAACGACCGAACCACTGTTCTGGTGAGTGAGATTTAATTTTGTCTGTCTGATCACTGAGCTGCGGCGGCGGAGCGGTGCTGATTTTGTCTGTTTGGGGTACCCGGGGGTTTGTTTTGTGTTGTTTTCGTCTGCATGGTGTTTTCCGAGCTGTTCTGTGCCCTGTGAGCCGCGCTGCCTCGTCTGTGGGTCTCTGGTCCGTGGGGTGCGAGCACCGGAGTTTTCTGTCGCTGTTGGGTGCCGACCCCTGGTGCGGGTGTCGTGTTGGACAGCCTGTCATGCTGCCGTTTTCTGGTGTTACTAGCCGGTGAGCTAGGCTGCTTGAGTGTGCGCGTGGGGCTTGCACCTCGATGACAGAAGTGGGAATTTGTGTGTGAATAGTGGAGCTATCTAGGCTCTATAGGCAAAGAGTTGGCATAAGCAGTTGCCGCGATCCGGTGACGATCGGATCTAGTGTGGGCGGCTAACGAGGCTCGGAACCAGAAGTAGGTGCAGTTGCGGACTTAAGTCTTGAAAGAAAAAAAAAAAAAAAAGATTTTAGTTGTGTTTGGACCGGACAGAGGCGCTGGGCTCATGGGGGCGGGCTGTTTGTGGAATAATTCCTGATTTAAAGTATGAGTATGATGCTGGTTAAAGCAATAGGATGGCTTGGATGATTGCCTTTTGATGTTATGAAGTTTGGCAGTTGAATGTACAAACTAAATTAAAAGATTTCTGACGATGCGCGTTCTCGATAATCTGGGGAGACAATGCGCGGGCGCGAAGCGAAGAAGAAGCGGCGGTTTAAAGGAAAAAAAAAAGGAGACAGATAAGCGCTGCGGTCTGAGCATGCACTGGGGAACCAGAGGCACTGTAGATTTTGGGAAAGAGGCAAGTTTGGTTCGTTCAGAAATTTAGTCATTTTAGGAGTTTCTATGTAACAGTGTTATCAGACTGATTGGGAAAAACTGTCTGGCGCAGTAAGGTTCCGCGTGCGGAATTTGACTGAACTTTATCTTTCATTTCCTCTCCCTTTCTTAACCCGAATCTGGCCCTTCACTCGCGTGTACATAGCAGATACAACATGACAACTGCACATCTGCTTCACCCCGAAAAGTTCTGGAGTGAACTGTTTCGGAGGCGCGCTGAAGGCGCGCGGGGAGAGGCAGCCTCCTGCGCGTTCCAGAGACTGCTGCGCGCTCCACTGCTGCAGCTGGAGCCTGCTGCGCGCTCACGTTTGGAAGAACTGAACTGATTTTTGCTGTGCATAACAATGTCTCTCAGCCCACAGCGGACAGCCGACACCGCCGTGGTGGACCTGGTCAGAGATGAGGGCTCTGACGTCCGTCTTCAATGTGATGGGAACTTGGTCAGCAGTGTTCAGCAGTCCGGCAGTGTGCTGGAAAAGTGGGAGGCGCCGGCAGCGGATTGACAGAGTGACACCATGGACTCTGCCGTGGACGAGGGGTGGGGCCAGGTGACACGTCACTTACCACACGTACTGATACACAAGAATGCAAATACTGATAAGACACCGCAACACATTTTTCCCTCTGTCTTTGGCTCTTTTGCAACGAAGAACTGCTTGCTAAGTTTTTCTGTCGACACTATGGCGTGTCTGGAAAAAGGTACTACACCTTTTCACCAATTCAATTTATGATCCAAATCATTTCAGTCATAATATTCGCCTCAAATAATTTTGCCTGTCTCTGATTCCTCAGTCACCTTGCTAATGGACTGCATCCATACCGAAGTTAATTAATTTGTAAATTCTGCCTCAAGGTAATTAAGATGAAGATGAAGATCACTTGGTTTGTCCATTCTTCTGCCAACAACACTAACCATTTTTGTGTGTGTATTTGTCTATTTTATGTTTATAAGAAGGAACATGGTAAAATAAGAAACTGATATCACAATATTATACTGGTCTACGCATTGTAGTGCGTGCCAGTGGCACTGACTCTGAGTCAGGGTAATTGGTAACTGCTTGTGATTGTTGTATTATGTGTTGTCTGCAGAAGTGTGAATGTTTCAGACGACTCCGACTCTCGACGTGCTTTGACGACAACGTGGGCTCCTTTGACTGACTGTGTGAGCAGGAGACCCTACTGTTCTTTTTACAGTGCAGACAGAAATGCATATCGTGTGTTGTTTCATTCTAAGTGATCACGTGTCGCGCTGTGTTCACCTGGAGGGCGATGTGGGTTTCTGCCTGCTGATCGTGAATTGGGCCAATTACCAACATTCCAGAACGTTACAACGACGACGTTGGGAGCACAAGGTCCATGCGATGTAGGTTTGATCAAGAATGTCGAACCGGTTGTGATCACTAAAAAAATCTGATATTAGGCTGTGTCAGCAATAATATCCAACAGTAATTCAGCAATATTGACAGAGGAGGCAGTGATGGGAGTTTACACCTGTTTTTTAGATCTTTGCGCGCTGCAGGTGTGATTGTCCATGCCCTGATTCTCCAATCCAAACACTGATGTTGTCGATTTGGCTAAGTTTTTCCGGTGTTCGACTACAGGTGAACCTTGGACATTCACCCGTCTTGTCAAGGTTTGCTGTGAACAGAAACCGGTGATGTCCTTTGTAGGGATGGGTTCTGATTGTCAGGTGTTTGGTTTGGATTGAATTGAAAATACTTTATTGATCCCTTGCGGATTAATAAATTTAATTTAATGCGAAATATTGAATTGAAAAACTTTAATAATCCCAGAGGGGAAATTGGCTCGTTGCAGCAGATACAAAATATACATAAATAGACAGGGCAATAAATAGATAAATAATAAATAGAAAAGAAAACAGGTGCAAACTGTAATAATAAAACTGTAATAATGAATGAATAAATAGCTTGCAGTGCTTAGCAACCTCAAAAATATGGCTTGGCAACCTCAAAGCAACCCCAAGAATGGAGACTTTTAAAAATGAAAATCTTAATTGTGTTAATAAGTAAATGGTTGACAAATTTAATTTAAAATTAATTTCATGTGTTTTGCTTTAAAGTAAAATAGAAGGAAAGACAATTAAACGATGAGAGCTGGCCTGCGGGGTCACGCGAAGTCAGCTTGGGAAATAAAAACCGGGGCCGTTAGGAAAGTGACATCAAAATGGAGGCTATCTGTTGAAGCGTAAGTCTGCCAGATCCTACTGATGTGAACTTATGTGAATATTAACTGGTAAAATGTGAAGAACAGGTTATTGTTAAATGATTTGTAGTCTAGGCTGTTAATATACATTTCTCACTGCTGTGAAAAGCGACATGACTATATGGTAAAATTATAATAACGAACTTCAATTCGACTTTTTGTCTGTTTCATGGCTTGCGCGCTAGTTTCAGATAGCGCTGATTCGAATAAGGAGGCCGGTGATGACATGCATATCCAATTTACGCTATTTAATTGGTATTGCAATTAAATTGTCCAGCAACTCCATACAACTGTTTAGCAACAACTAACAACTGCGATGAAAATTTTTGCTGCCGCCATTGTTCATCCTATAAAAGACCGTTGCATCCGTTAAAGTTAGACATTAGTTCTCTACATATAAAATAAGTAATTAACACTTTAAATACTGCACCATACCAAGAATGAAATAATATATAAGAATAACAAAATAGATAAATAACTCTGGCCCACGTGTGCGAATCCAATGTACAAAAATTTCAAATAAGAGATTACCCCTGTCTAATAGTAAAAGAAAATATGTTAAACGGACATATAGAATACTATAGATTTTACAGATTAAAGTGTTGGCTGTATAGTGTGATGGCCACTGGCAGGAATGACATCTGTTCTGTTACAAGAACATGAAGCCTGTGGCTTATTTTTCTGGTAAGCTGGATCCAGATCCAACGTGGATCTCCACGTTGTTTGTGAGCTGTGGCTGCTCACGTGTGATCTGGTAAGTTATGCTGTTTTGACTCTTTGGGTATACATGCCGTGTCTATGACACTGTTGGAGCAGAAAACGTCACATTGTCTGCTGCTAGGTGGGTTTGGTACTAAAAACAGTTGCCTTTAACTGTTCAATTCCATCTGAAACAGTTCTTTTTTATTTTGACTGTATAAATCCAGCCACTTTCATGCCCAGGTCCAGAGGACAGCGTACCTCACGATTGTGTGGCTGTGATTAATGAATTCTGGCTCGCTTCACATCATTGTTCGGCCCAAGCAGCTAAACTAGTGGCTTTGACTGAAGCATCAGATTGGCGAAGGGGTTAGAGCGTCACGATTTACACGGACAGCAGGTATGGGTTTGGTGTTTGTCATGAAGGTGGATGCTCTTTGGGGGCCGTCTTCCTGCCCAGTTTCCGTAGCTGTGTGTATGTTAACGGGCCTGATCGTATTTCCGCAAGGCAACGCTCATGCAGATGCGGCTGCGAAGGCTTGTTCTCCTGTTAACTGTTCTCTCGTCTCTGCAGTGGCTTCGTGCGATGCAATCTTTCTCCTCCCCGGCTGAGAATGGTTGTGGCAGCGGGACGGCTGTGGTCTGGGTGATGGCGTGTGGCGTGCAGGTGACTCAAAGCCGTGTTTGAGAGTGGGTCCTGATGCGGGACCTGCTTCAGAGGCGCTAGAGGAACGGAGCAGTGGGACGGTCTTTTCCAGGTTCTGCTAACGACCCACACTGCTGTTAACATAGCGGAGCGGGCGACCTGGACTCACACCTGCCCCTGCAAACAGCTCCTGATCCAGCTTCTGGCTGCTGGATCCCCAGGTTCCTTGGTATCTCAGGCTTCTGGACCTGTTTTGTGCCTCTGAGCACACATACACGTACACATGCATGCACGTACACACACTACACGTAACATACTGCACATACACATATGCACACACACACCTGAGCTTGGACGGAAGGGGTACTAGAAAATAAGAAGAAAAAAAAGGAGGAAAAAGAGAGACTCATGTTTTCCAACCAGACTGTTACATCACATATTCTTCATCCCACACTGCTGAGCGAGAAGAAGTTGGATCCTCCAAGGCTTCCACGAGGGGAGTGGGGGGGTCCGGGAGGGGGTGAATGTAATATGAAATATGACTATAATTGGTTTTTGTTTCGTTTATGTTGTTTATTCATTTATGTTTTATGTTATCATTTTCCTGTGTTTTGGTTTCATACTCAGTGCCAGGAACATGGCGACAGCCATGATCTGCTTGAGACGTGTCCATTCCTGACTATTTGGGTTGTTTGATTTATAATACGAAATTCAAATGTTGTAACTCAGAGCGTTTACATCTTGGTTACAGCAAGTCCTTCATAAGTCCAACACTTTGTGAAGCTCCTGTTGTTTTCTCGTTCGTGTTCTCCTGTGGGCAGCTTCTGGAACAGCGTTTGTGGTCTCGCTAGAAGGACGCATGTGGAGTTCAACGTCGAGATAATAGTGAGGGGTGTCTCCACCCTACTTGTCATCTTTAAATATCTCTGAGCTTCTCATTTAGGTTAACAATTTGGATGTTACTGATAATTCTCAGGTTTATCAAAACTTTTATGGGCATTTATGATTCGTTGACTCATCATCATGTTAAATTATTAGTTAATAATTAGTTAATTATCCCTGTTATCTTGTTTCCTAGCGTGAGGGTCTAGCCTCATGTTAATCACGTCTCAGTGGGGCAAGTTCTTAGGGGTTTAGTTCCTCGGAGGGGTACTATGAATTGGTCGGCCAGGTTGGCAATCTGGCGTTTGATTGAACCTTTGAACCTTACATCCTTAGCCTCAGAGGGGGTTTGGGATGTCACAATGGAGATGCAGCACCACAGGGACTCAGCGGAGCCCTGGGGGTTTGGATCTTGGACATGGCTGACCTCAGGCTCCTGGTACTCATGTTTGTTTTTGAAAGTGTTTACTCCATTTCTGTTTGTTTTGGTTCTGTGTTTTTATTTTCATGTGTGATTCCATGGTTACGCCACATGATGCTAAAAGCAATGACAACATTTCTTGCATGATCAGAGGTCTGATTTGTTCCCCGACATCAACTGGGTTGCACCTCGGGTGCTTCTGAAATTGAATGTTCTTGCTTTAGATAGTCTTGTGGCCTTTTTTCCCACTGGGTTTTTGGCCTAGTCTAGAGTAGATAGTCTCTAGAAGGTCTTTTGCCGTTCCCCTTATTTTCGGAATCTGACAATCTAAATTGTACTAAAATTCAAAATTCAAATCTAAATTAATCACTTTAATCATTTTAACCATCACTGATCCAATCTGTGCGCAAACGGAAACATAGCTGGGACGGGTGTTTGGCCACTAGAGGGATCACATTCAATAGAGTACTGCGCTTCATTATTCCCTGTTTAGCTCACAGTTGTGGGCAGGCCCTTTGGCGGGAACAGCGCGCTCTACTGCTGTGATCTAGATAAGCTTTTCATATATGCAAAGAAATGAGTGCAAATACAAAGTAGGGATTGTTGTGTCAAATTGCATTTTGAGCTAAAGTGCTGTGTCATGAGTCCATGACTTCTGGTCTCGATTCCTGCGTGTTCGAAGGCCACAGTTTTGTTATCGTTCAGGCTCCAACGAGTCTGCTAAGTTTTGACGTGGACGTCTAGAGAACTTATCCAAGGTCTGATGTTTTCATGTGATGTTCAAATGCAACTGTTTCCTACTGAGACTGGGTCATTCTGAACCATCCGGCATTCTGTAAGACTCTCTGAATTTGCATGCAATTGGAGAATAAAACTCCGTTTTGCACCTCCGTTGGTTGTCAGTGCTTTGTTTAATAACCGAATTGACTGCATCACCAGAACACAATTAGAGTATAATTGGAGTGTATTCTAATGAGTAAGACATGCCCAATTTCTGGCATAACAAGGACCAACACAGAAAAACAGCTCCTCAGGTCCAGGTTCAGGTCCTGGTTCAGGACCAACACAGAAGAACAGCTCCTCAGGTCCAGGTTCAAGTCCTGGTTCAGGACCAACACAGAAGAACAGCTCCTCAGGTCTAGATTAAGGTCCTGGTTCAGGTTCAGGACCAACACAGAAGAACAGCTCCTCAGGTCTAGATTCAGGTCCTGGTTCAGGACCAACACAGAAGAACAGCTCCTCAGGTCCAGGTTCAAGTCCTGGTTCAGGACCAACACAGAAGAACAGCTCCTCAGGTCTAGATTAAGGTCCTGGTTCAGGTTCAGGTCCAGCACAGAAGAACAGCTCCTCAGGTCCAGATTCAGGTCCTGGTTCAGGACCAACACAGAAGAACAGCTCCTCAGGTCCAGGTTCAGTCCTGGTTCAGGACCAACACAGAAAGAAACAGCTCCTCAGGTCCCAGATTCAAGGTCCTGGTTCAGGACCCAACACAGAAGAACAGCTCCTCAGGTCCAGGTTCAAGTCCTGGTTCAGGACCAACACAGAAGAACAGCTCCTCAGGTCTAGGATTCAAGGTCCTGGTTCAGGTTCAGGACCAACACAGAAGAACAGCTCCTCAGGTCTAGATTAAGGTCCTGGTTCAGGTTCAGGACCAACACAGAAGAACAGCTCCTCAGGTCTAGTTCAGGTCCTGGTTCAGGGACCAACACAGAAAGGCTCCTCAGGTCAGGCTGGTTCAGGACCAAACACAGAAGAACAGCTCCTCAGGTCCAGGTTCAAGTCCTGGTTCAGGACCAACACAGAAGAACAGCTCCTCAGGTCCAGGTTCAAGTCCTGGTTCAGGACCAACACAGAAAAACAGCTCCTCAGGTCCAGGTCATTCAGGTCCTGGTTCAGGACCAACACAGAAGAAACAGCTCCTCAGGTCCAGGATTCAAGGTCCTGGTTCAGGACCAACACAGAAGAAAAACAGCTCCTAGGTCTGGTTCAGGTTCCAGGTTCAAGTCCTGGTTCAGGAGCTCCTCAGTCCAGATTCAGGTCCCAACACAGAAGAACAGCTCCTCAGGTCCAGGTTCAAGTCCTGGTTCAGGACCAACACAGAAGAAACAGCTCCTCAGGTCTCAGGTTCAGGTTCCTAGATTCAGGACCAACACAGAAAAACAGCTCTCCAGTCCAGGTTCAGTTCAGTCCTGGTTCAGGACCCCAAAAAACAGAAGAACAGCTCCTCAGGTCCAGATTCAGGTCCTGGTCCAGGTATCTCCTATTAAACACCTCCAGCCCAGACAATTTCACAACTATTAAAACCTGGAGTCATGTGACCAGAAGCAGGATCCTGGATTTAAGGACCATCTTGAAGAAAAAAGAAAAAAGTCCAGCTGTCTGGATTCAAATCTTTGAGAGTTACCATGGTTACCAGGACCTGGAGGACCAGTGGACATCTTCAAGTTCCTGCTGTTCATAGTAGATCTACAAACTGAATCATGGGGTACTTCGTACTGGCATATTCAAGATTTCCTTCTTGTTAAATAATTCATGGCTCAGACACAAAGATGTTCAGGTGCTGTGTTGTTCTGGTCTTTGGTTGGTCCATGCAGACCTCAACCAACTGCTCCTCCACGTAAAAATACTCTCTGGTTGTCAGGGTTACTGGTTTTTACCAAGAAAAATCCCTGAAGCGGCACACAATCCAAAAAGAGTAAAAAGATGAGCAGGTAAACCATGATGAGCAGAGCTGTGGAGATCATCTCCTGACAGCGTGGGTGTGCCCTACCTGGTTGGGGATGTGCAGGTTGAAGTCCAGCCCACAGACGAACTCTGAATGATGCTCCACGGTGTCCAGGAGAGGCTGATTTCTGCTGTAGTCCCAGAACCTGCACACACCAACAGGGACAGACATCTGAGTCAGTGCTGCTCAGAGGAGGAAGAAGAACTGGGAGCACCTCCACTGGGAGCACCTCCACTGGAAGTAACCTCCACTGGGAGCACCTTCACTGGAAGTAACCTCCACTGGGAGCACCTTCACTTGAAGTAACTTCCACTGGAAGTAACCTTCACTGAAAGTAACCTCCACTGGGAGCACCTCCACTGGAAGTAACCTCCACTGGGAGCACCTCCACTGGAAGTAACCTCCACTGGAAGTAACCTCCACTGGGAGCACCCCCACTGGAAGTAACCTCCACTGGGAGTACCTCCACTGGAAGTAACCTCCACTGGAAGTGATCTCCACTGGAAGTAATCTCCACTGGAAGCATCTCCAGTGGAGGTAACCTCCACTGGGAGCACCTCCACTGGAAGTAACCTCCACTGGAAGTAACCTCCACTGGGAGCACCTCCACTGGAAGTAATCTCTACTGGTAGCATTTCCACTGGGAGCACCTCCACTAGAAGTAACCTCCACTGGTAGTAACCTCCACTGGGAGCACCTCCACTGGAAGTGACTTCCACTGTAAGTAACCTCCACTGGAAGCACCTCCACTGGAAGTAACCTCCACTGGAAGTAACCCCCACTGAAAGTAACCTCGACTGGGAGCACCTCCACTGGAAGTAACCTCCACTGGGAGCACCTCCACTGGTAGTAACTTCCAGTGGATGTAACCTCCACTAGGAGCACCTCCACTGGAAATAATCTCCACTGGGAGCATCTCCACTGGAAGTAACCTCCACTGGGAGCATCTCCACTAGGAGCACCTCAACTGAGAGCACCTCCACTGGGAGCACCTCCACTGGGAGCACGTCCACTGGGAGCACCTCCACTGGAAGTAACCTCCACTGGGAGCACCTCTACTGGATGTAACCTCCACTCGTAGCACCTCCATTGGACGTAACCTCCACTGAAAGCAGCTCCACTGGAAGTAATCTCCACTGGGAGCACCTCCACTGGGAGCACCTTCACTGGGAGCACCTCGACTAAAAGTAATCTCCACTGGAAGCACCTCCACTGGGAGCACCTCCACTGGAAGTAATCTCCACTGGGAGCATCTCTACTGGAAGTAACCTCCACTGGGAGCATCTCCACTGGGAGCACCTCCACTGGGAGCACTTCCACTGGGAGCACCTCCACTGGGAGTAACCTTCACTGGAAGTAACCTCCACTGGGAACACCTTCACTGGAAGTAATCTCCACTGGGAGCACCTCTGCTGGAAGTAACCTCCACTGGGAGCACCTCCGCTGGAAGTAACCTCCACTGGGAGCACCTCCACTGGAAGTAACCTCCACTGGGAGCACCTCCACTGGAAGTTATCTCCACTGGAAGTAACCTCCACTGGAAGTAACCTCCAACGAGAGCACCTCCACTGGAAGTAATCTCCACTGGAAGTAATCTCCACTGGAAGCACCTCCACTGGAAGCAATCTCCACTGGGAGCATCGCCACTTGAAATAACCTCCACTGGGAGCATCTCCACTAGGAGCACCTCGACTGAGAGCACCTCCACTGGGAGCACCTCCACTGGAAGTAACCTCCACTGGGAGCACCTCCACTGGGAGCACCTCCACTGGGAGCGCCTCCACTGGACGTAACCTCCACTGGGAGCACCCCCATTGGAAGTAACCTCCACTGAAAGCAGCTCCACTGGACGTAACCTCCACTAGAAGAACCTCCACTGGGAGCACCTTCACTGGGAGCACCTCCACTGGAAGTAACCTCCACTGGAAGCACCTCCACTGGGAGCATGTCCACTCAAAGTAACCTCCACTGGAAGCACCTCTACTAGGAGCACCTCTACTGGAAGTAACCTCCACTGGAAGCACCTCCACTGGGAGCACGTCAACTGGAAGAACCTCCACTGGAAGCCCCTTCACTGGGAGCATCTCCACTGGAAGCACCTCCACTGGGAGCATCTCCACTGGGAGCACCTCCACTGGGAGTAACCTCCACTGGAAGCACCTCCACTGGAAGTAACCTCCACTGGAAGCACCTCCACTGGGAGTAACCTCCACTGGAAGCACCTCCACTGGAAGTAACCTCCACTGGAAGCACCTCCACTGGAAGTAACCTCCACTGGAAGCACCTCTACTGGGAGCACCTCCATTTGGAGCACCTCCACTGGGAGAGCCTCGACTGGAAGTAACCTCCACTGGGAGCACCTCCACTGGAAGTAACCTCCACTGGGAGCACCTCCACTGGAAGTAACATCCACGGGGAGCATCTCCACTGGGAGCACCTTCACTGGGAGCACCTCCATTTGGAGCACCTCCACTGGGAGAACCTCCACTGGGAGCACCTCCACTGGAGGTAACCTCCACTGGGAGCATCTGCACTGGAAGAACGTCCACTGGGAGCAACTCCACTGGAAGTAACCTCCACTGGGAGCACCTCCACTGGGTGAACCTCCACTGGGAGGACCTCCACTGGGAGCACCTCCACTGGGAGAACCTCCACTGGGAGGACCTCCACTGGGAGCACCTCCACTAGGAGAACCTCCACTGGGAGAACCTCCACTGGGAGCACCTCCAGGTCTACTCCTCCAGCCACTGCTGCAGCTCCAGGACCACCACGCCAGCCTTTCAGCCTGGCTGGTTCAGTTTCTGAGTTGCTGAGGAGCAGATCTGTTCTGCTGGGGGTCTTGAACCAGGACCAGTGACTGCAGCTGACCAGGCCCAGACCATCACCCTCCACCACCCTGCTTCACACTGGTCTGACGGGTCACTGCTGAAATTCCCACCACGGGAACTTTTGTTGGAAAAAGTACATTTGTGACATAAAATCCCAATTTGTGTCATAAAAGAACAATTTTAACAAAATTACAAGTTTTTGACAAAAATCTCAATCTTTCTGCTGACTGCATGACTTTTGTGGAATTTAAGACTACTGCTTCTGATGGTGAAATAGCCGCACAACTTCTGCTGGAAGGACACCTGTCAGGTGAGAGGTCAAAGGGGGAGGAGCTTGAGCAGCACCTTGAGTCTACCTGACTATGTGTCTGATGAAATGTTGAGTCATATCATTGTTAATAAGATTCATAAACCATGAAACAGATGCACTGCTTTGACAATTTGTTCTGTGAAACAGGATCATCTAAACTGACATCACTGGAGCAGAATGGACAGAACCAGGAGAACTGCTGCTGCAGATGGAAAGAAGAAAGGAAAGGAGGAAGGAAAGCAATCTCGAATATGAGGCTATGAAAAAATAAAGATGAACAACTAAAAGAGCAGAGTTAAGTGCCTGCAGGCCGCTGGCGGCTGTGGCCAATCAGACTAATTGAAAGGCTGTTTCTCTTCCTGGTCTGTTTCTATGACAGCCCTGACGCAGCAAACACTCCAGACTCATCCACTTTACAAACGTAATTAAATCATTTCAGGACGAGCTGCAGCTCCCATTCACATCCATTAGGCCAGTATTAATACTGGACCCCCAGCACAGTCACACTGGAGCGGATCCAGTATTAATACTGGACCCCCAGCACAGTCACACTGGAGCGGATCCAGTATTAATACTGGACCCCCAGCAGTCACACTGGAGCGGATCCAGTATTAATACTGGACCCCCAGCACAGTCACACTGGAGCGGATCAGTATTAATACTGGACCCCCAGCAGTCACACTGGAGCAGATCCAGTATTAATACTGGATCTGCTCCAGTGTGACTGTGTTGTGGGTCCAGTATTAATACTGGACCCACAACACAGCCACACTGGAGCGGATCCAGTATTAATACTGGACCCCCAGCACAGTCACACTGGAGCGGACCCAGTATTAATACTGAACCCCCAGCACAGCCACACTGGAGCGGATCCAGTATTAATACTGGACCCCCAGCACAGTCACACTGGGAGTCACACTGGGACCCAGTATTAATACTGGACCCACAGCACAGTCACACTGGAGTGGACCCAGTATTAATACTGGACCCACAACACAGCCACACTGGAGCGGATCCAGTATTAATACTGGACCCACAGCACAGTCACACTGGAGCGGATCCAGTATTAATACTGGACCCCCAGCACAGTCACACTGGGGCGGACCTGGATTCATGGGAGTCTGGGGAGCATCAGGACCAGACAGTGTTAAAGACTGAAGGAGCTGCTGGATCAGGTTCCTATGTGATCTATAGGAAGGACCTGCTGCGTCCACCAGGAGACCACAACCGGCTTCTACCGTCCACACAGGAACCGCTACAGGCTGCTGTTCCTCTAAAGACCATTAGAGGCTGCAGTTCCTCCACCGACCACTAGAGGCTGCAGTTCCTCCACCGACCACTAGAGGCTGCAGTTCCTGTAATGACCACTAGAGACTGCAGTTCCTGTAAAGACCACTAGTGACTGCTGTTCCTCCACCGACCACTAGAGGCTGCAGTTCTTCTACACCGACCACTAGAGGCTGCAGTTCCTGTAATGACCACTAGAGGCTGCAGTTCCTGTAATGACCATTAGGGTCTGGCTCCATCAGTGAGTCAGTCTTCATTCAGCAGAGATAAACAGCTCCAGTTCTACTTGTTTTATTTAGTCATGTTTTTCTTTCCAGCTGGGTTAGGGTTAGGCAGCTGGAGCTACTTAACCTTCTGAGAAACTTGTCCTCTGAGTTGTTAATTATCAGGAGCTTCCATGCTGACGTTCAGTAACATCTCCAGAGATGTCTTCTCCATCCTGGCCCAAACCAGGCTGATAGATCCATCAAACTCACCTCCTTCAGGCATAAACCACCATTCTGGAAACTATAGACCCACTACAGGTCTGTCATCAGCTGCTGAGCCTAAACCTGATGAGATCAGGTGGTTTCCAGAAGCTGCTCCACCTCCAGATGAACACCTCTAACAGCAGTGGTGCTGACTGGGTGATCTGGCATCCATGTTTGAATTTAATAAATAAAAGGTGAAGAAGAAAGTCAACAGAAGAGATTCAGAAAAAACTGCATCCTGGAATAAATACATTTAATGGTGCTGTGATGCAGTTCTGAGGCTCAGTGAGCTGAGATCAGTGGGGGAGCATGTGTGGGGGGGGCATGTGTGTGTGTGGGGGAGCATGTGTGGGGGGGGCATGTGTGGGGGGAGCATGTGTGGGGGGAGCATGTGTGGGGGGGGCATGTGTGGGGGGAGCAGGGTGGGGGGGGCATGTGGGGGGGGGCATGTGTGGGGGGGGCATGTGTGGGGGGGGCATGTGTGGGGGGGGCATGTGTGGGTGGAGTATTTATCACTCGTCGCTCGGAGCCATTCATCCAAACTCAATGAAGTGCAGTGGCCTTAAAAAGGATCTGAGCAGAAATGAATGTCCATCCAGGGAACTAAGTCCTGCAGCCATGACGGGCCTCCTCCAGGAGCAGGGCTGTGATTGGCTGCAGGGTAGTTGACTCCTCCTCCCTGAAGAGCTGATGGACAGCTGGGACATTTTCAGTGAAGACACATTCAACAGAAAGAACATGAAGCTCCACTGAGGTTCAGCTGACCTGTGATCCACCTGACCAGGTACCTGTGTTCATCCAGGTACCTGTGTTCATCCAGGTACCTGTGTTCATCCAGGTACCTGTGTTCATCCAGGTACCTGTGTTCATCCAGGTACCTGTGTTCATCCAGGTACCTGTGTTCATCCAGGTACCTGTTTTATCCCGGTACCTGTGTTCATCCAGGTACCTGTGTTTCATCCAGGTACCTGTGTTCATCCAGGTACCTGTGTTCATCCAGGTACCTGTGTTCATCCAGGTACCTGTGTCTATCCAGGTACCTGTGTTCATCCAGGTACCTGTGTTCATCCAGGTAGCTGTGTTCATCCAGGTACCTGTGTTCATCCAGGTACCTGGACAGGCCACCAGTTTGAAAATTAAAGCCACCTGAGCTGATGACTCTTAATTTAAACAGGAAATTGGTGTTAAGCGCAGACGCTGGGAGAACACGTTATCTAGAACAAACATGAAAGTAATGAACGTTTGTGTTTTAATTCTGACTGGAGCATTAAAAGTTAAATCATCCATTAAAGTGTTGATATTTGTGACATCTGGACTGATAACTGGTGAATTTTAACCCTAAATCTGTTTAATAAGAGTCACCAGCTGAAGGAGCCTTAAATCTGAGACCGAACCCAGACCAGACGTTTGGACGTTGGAGGTGTTGAAGGACGGAGGTCCAGGTCCAGGTCCAGGTCCAGGTCCAAGATTCAGGTCCAGGTTCAGGTCCAGGTCCAGGTCCATGTCTAAGTATCTGGTCCAGGTTCAGGTCCTGGTCCAGGTCCAGGTCCAAGATCAGGTCCAGGTCCAGGTCCATGTCCGAGTATACCTGGCCAGGTCCAGGTCCAAGTCCAGGTCCAGGTCCAGGTCCTGGTCCTCCTGGCTGTCACCACTGATGATCCTCATTGGGACCAAGATCAGGATGTGACTCAGCCTGGACCTGGACCAGATACTTGATCATGGACCTGGACCTGGACCTGGACCTGGACCTGATACTCGGACATGGACCTGGACCTGGACCTGAACCTGGACCTGATACTTGGACATGGACCTGGACCTGAACCTGGACCTGATACTTGGACATGGACCTGGACCTGAACCTGGACCTGATACTTGGACATGGACCTGGACCAGACACTTGGACATGGACCTGGACCAGATACTTGGACGTGGACCTGGAACTGAACATGGACCTGATTCTTGGACCTGGACCAGATTCTTGGACCTGGACCAGATACTTGGACATGGACCTGAATCTTGGACATGGACCTGATTCATGGACCTGGCCATGGACCTGATACTTGGACATGGACCTGAAAGTTCCAGTCTTGAGTCCATGTTGTCCCTGCAGGTGCTTGTGGACCAGATACTTGGACATTGATCTGGACCTAAACATGGACCTGATTCTTGGACCTGGACCTTGACCAGAGACCAGTGAGCCATAGATCAGTGAGACACAGATCAGTGAGACAGAGACCAGTGAGACAGAGATCAGTGAGACAGAGACAGAGACCAGTGAGACAGAGATCAGTGAGACAGAGACCAGTGAGACACAGATCAGTGAGACAGAGACCAGTGAGACAGATATCAGTGAGACAGAGACCAGTGAGACAGAGACTAGTGGGACAGAGATCAGTGAGACACAGATCAGTGAGACAGACCAGTGAGACAGAGATCAGTGAGACAGAGACTAGTGAGACAGAGACTAGTGAGACAGATCAGTGAGACAGATCAGTGAGCCAGTGAGACCAGTGAGACAGAGACAGTGAGACAGAGACAGAGACAGTGAGACAGAGACTAGTGGAGACAGAGATGAGACAGTGGACAGAGACACGAGATCAGTGAGACAGAGACCAGTGAGACGTGAGACAGATCAGTGAGACAGAGATCAGTGAGACAGAGACAGAGATCAGTGAGACAGAGACCAGTGAGACAGAGACCAGTGAGACAGAGACCAGTGAGACAGAGACCAGTGAGACAGAGATCAGTGAGACAGAGACCAGTGAGACAGAGACAGAGATCAGTGACAGAGACAGAGAGACCAGTGGGAGAACAGAGATCAGTGAGACAGAGACCAGTGAGACAGAGACCAGTAAGACAGAGACCGGTGAGACAGAGACCAGTGAGACAGAGATCAGTGAGACAGAGATCAGTGAGACAGAGACCAGTGGAGACAGAGACCAGTAAGACAGAGACCAGTGAGACACAGATCAGTGAAACAGAGATCAGTGAGACAGAGACCAGTGAGACAGACATCAGTGAGAGACAGTGAGACAGAGATCAGTAGTGAGACAGAGATGAGACAGTGAGACAGAGACAGAGACCAGTGAGACAGACATCAGTGAGACAGAGACCAGTGAGACAGAGATCAGTGAGACAGAGACCAGTGAGACAGAGACCAGTGAGACAGAGACCAGTGAGACAGAGACAGAGACGTGACAGAGAGACAGAGATCAGTGAGACAGACATCAGTGAGACAGAGACCAGTGAGACAGAGACCAGTGAGACAGACATCAGTGGGACAGAGACTAGTGGGACAGAGACCGGTGAGACAGAAACCAGTGAGACAGACATCAGTGGGACAGAGACCAGTGAGACAGAGACCGGTGAGACAGAGACCAGTGAGACAGACATCAGTGAGACAGACATCAGTGAGACAGAGACCAGTGAGACAGACATCAGTGGGACAGAGGGACGATGGATCACTGAGGATAAATGATGCTCCAGATCTACCTGAGAGCTGTGGGCTCAGGTTTGTGTGTGCAGGTGGATCACGTCTAGTGTTTGTGCAGGTGTGTTTGCACAGCGACACACTAAGACTTGAGATTTAATAACCTGGATGACTGACGGCTACACCTGCAGCAGGTGTTGGAGCAGCTCTGGTGTAATTTAACAACACCTCCAGTATTTAGATGTCCATAAAAGAAATGAAGTCACGTCTCACGCTGATGAAGTCATCAAACTGCAGAGGAGACCACAGCGGCGTGACCAGGTGCACCTGCTGTTAACGTGGTGATTACAGGTGATTAGAGGCTCGCTGCTTCAGACCAGAACCTCCCTGTAACTGCTGTTCAGAACCAAACACAGAAAACTGCTGGTTAATCTGTGATCCTGCCAGAGAACGAGGCGTTTTAATGAGATCAGATCCGCTGCAGTGAAGCCTGTTATCACCGCAGCCGAGTAAAACTCATTATTAACCCACGGAAACGATCTGAGGAGCCAAAGATAATTAAATTAAATTAATCAGCTGACAAACTGCAGAGAAATTAGAAACAGAGCTTTCAGCTCAGCAGGAGTGAATACGTGACTCAGGTGAGCCCTCAGGAGACAACACACCTGGAAACTCAGGAACTGCAGCCCCACATCTGCTGTAGAACACTGCTGGTGTTCAACACAAGAAGAACCTGAAGCAGGAGAGAAAGGACCTGAAGGAGGAGAGGAAGAGGACGGAAGAGGAGAGAAAGGAGAGGAAGGACTGAGGAGAGGAAGGAGAGGAGAGGAACCTGAAGGAGAGAGGAGAGGAAGACCTAGGGGGAGAGAAGCAGGAGAGGAAGGACTTGAAGGAGGAGAGGAAGGACCTGAAGAGAGAGAGGAGGACTGAAGGAGGAGAAGAACAACCTGAAGGAGGAGAGGAGACCTGAAGAGAGAGAAGGAGGAAGGAGGAAGCCTGAAGAGGAGAGGAAGACCTGAAGCAGGAGAGGAAGACCTGAAGCTGAAGGGAGGACCTGAGGAGAGGAAGGACCTGAAGGAGGAGAGGAAGGACCTGAAGGAGGAGAGGAAGGACCTGAAGACCTGAGAGGAGGAAGGTGAAGGAGGAAGGAGGACCTGAAGGAGGAAGGACCTGAACGACCTGAAGAGGAGAGGAAGGACCTGAGGACCTGAAGGAGAGGAAGGACCTGAAGGGAAGGAGAGGAAGGACGTGGAAGGGAAGGAGGAGAGAAGAGCAGGAGGAGGAAGGACCTGAAGGAGGAGGAGAGGAAGGACCTGAGAAGGAAGTGGAGAGGAAGACCTGAAGCAGGAGAGGAAGGACCTGAAGGAGGAGAGGAAGGACCTGAGAGGAAGGGAGGAAGGACCGGACTGAGGAGAGGAAGGACTTGAAGAGAGAGGAAGACTGAAGGAGGCGAGGAGGAGCTGAAGGAGGAGAGGAAGGAGAGGAAGACCTGGGAGAGGAAGGACCTGCAGCAGGAGAGGAAGGACCTGAAGGAGGAGAGGAAGGACCTGAAGCAGGAGAGGAAGGACCTGAAGGCAGGAGAGGAAGGACCTGAAGGCAGGAGAGGAAGGACCTGAAGGAGAGAACCTGAAGGAGGAAGGAAGACCTGAAGAGGAGAAGGAGGATCTGAAGCAGGAGAGGAAGGACCTGAGGGGAGAAGACAACCTGAAGGAGGAGATGAAGGACGACGAGGAGGAGCTGAAGAGGAGAGGAATCTGATGAAGGAAGGAGAAGGAAAAGGACCTGAAGGAGGAGAGGAAGGACCTGAAGCAGGAGAGAAGGACCTGAGAAGGAGGAGAGGGAAGACCTGAAGGAGGAGAGGAAAACCAGGAGGAGAGGAGAAGGACCTGACGGACCTAGGAGGAGGGAAGGACCTGAAGAGAGAGGAAGGACCTGAAGGAGGAGATGAAGGACCTAAAGGAGAGAAGGACCTGAAGGAGGAGGAAGGGCTGACCTGAAGGAGGAGAGGAAGGACCTGAAGAGGAGGAAGGATCAAGGGGAGAGGAGGTGAAGGAGGAAGGACCGGAAGGAGAGAGGAGAAGAGAAGGACCTGAAGGAGGAGAGGAAGGTGGAGAAAGAGGAAGTGAAAGGAGGAGAGGAAGGACCTGAAGGAGAGGAGAGAAGGAGATGAGGAGAGGAAGGAGGAGAGGAAGGAGGCCTGAAGGAAGGCGGAGGAGAGGAAGGACTGAATGAGAGAGGAGAGGAGGACCTGAAGCAGGAGAGGAAGGACTAAGGAGGAGAGGAAGGACTGAAGGAGGGGAAGGAGAAGACCGAAGGAGAGGAAGGACCTGAAGGAGGAGAGGAAGGAGTGAAGGACGGAGAAGGAGGAGAAGAAGGACCTGAAGCAGGAAGGAAGGACCTGAAGCAGGAGAAGAAGGACCTGACGGAGGAGAGAAGGGCAGCAAGAGAGGAAGGACCTGAAGCAGGAGAGGAAGGACCTGAAGGAGGAGAGGAAGGACCTGAAGCAGGAGAGGAAGGACCTGAAGGAGGAGAGGAAGGACCTGAAGAGAGAGGAGGACCTGAAGAGGAAGGACCTGAGGAGGGAGGAGGAAGGACCTGAAGGACCTGAAGCAGGAGAGGAAGGACCCAGGAAGGAAGGACCTGAAGCAGGAGAGAAGGACCTTGAAGGAGGAGAGGAAGGACCTGAAGCAGGAGAGGAAGGACCTGAAGGAGGAGAGAAGGACCTGGAGGAAGGAGAAGGGAGAGGAGAGACTGAGGAAGGACCTGAAGGAGGAGAGGAAGGACCTGAAGCAGGAGAGGAAGGACCTGCAGCAGGAGAGGAAGACCTGAAGCAGGAGAGGAAGGACCTGAAGGAGGAGAGGAAGACCTGAAGGAGGAGAGGAAGGACCTGAAGCAGGAGAGGAAGGACCTAAAGTAGGAGAGGAAGGACCTGAAGCAGGAGAGGAAGGACCTGAAGCAGGAGAGGAAGGACCTGCAGCAGGAGAGGAAGGACATGCAGCAGGAGAGGAAGGACCTGAAGCAGGAGAGGAAGGACCTGCAGCAGGAGAGGAAGGACCTGAAGGAGGAGAAGAAGGACCTGAAGGAGGAGAGGAAGGACATGCAGCAAGAGAGGAATGACCTGAAGCAGGAGAGGAAGGACCTGAAGGAGGAGAGGAAGGACCTGAAGGAAGAGAGGAAGGACCTGCAGGAGGAGAGGAAGGACCTGAAGGAGGAGAAGAAGGGCCTGAAGGAGGAGAGGAGGACCTGCAGCAGGAGAGGAAGGACCTGAAGGAGGAGAGGAAGGACCTGAAGCAGGAGAGGAAGGACCTGCAGCAGGAGAGGAAGGATCTGAAGCAGGAGAGGAAGGACCTGAAGGAGGAGAGGAAGGAGCTGAAGCAGGAGAGGAAGGACCTGAAGGAGGAGAGGAAGGACCTGAAGGAGGAGAGGAAGGACCTGAAGCAGGAGAGGAAGGACCTGAAGGAGGAGAGGAAGGAGCTGAAGCAGGAGAGGAAGGACCTGAAGCAGGAGAGGAAGGACCTGAAGGAGGAGAGGAAGGACCTGCAGCAGGTCTGAAGGAGCATCCTGACAGCAAACATCACAGCACCAAGCAGGGCAGATGATCCCACTGACCCAGAGACTATTTCCAGCTGTTCTGGACCAAAGAGGGAAGAAGGGGAAAGTCCTCAACCGTCCCAACAGACGGTTCTTCTCTGTAGTCAGAAGCTCAGGTACAACCAGGAGACCCTCAACCAGGGACTCAACACAAAAGTAGTCAACAACTCTGAACATCTCTGGTGGTTACTGCACCACAAACACCTGACCTTTAATGAAGATGGATGTAGCTGTACATGGACCAGGTGTCTTAGTGAACCAGATGTGAGACCAGAACACTGCAGGTGTCTTAGTGAACTAGATGTGAGTCCAGAACACTGCAGTGTTTTAGTGAACCAGATGTGAGACCAGAACACTGCAGGTGTCTCAGTGAACCAGATGTGAGACCAGAACACTGCAGGTGTCTCAGTGAACCAGATGTGATACCCGAACACTGCAGGTGTCTTAGTGAACCAGATGTGAGTCCAGAACACTGCAGGTGTCTCAGTGAACCAGATGTGAGACCAGAACACTGCAGGTGTCACAGTGAACCAGATGTGAGTCCAGAACACTGCAGGTGTCACAGTGAACCAGATGTGAGTCCAGAACACTGCAGGTGTCTCAGTGAACCAGATGTGAGACCAGAACACTGCAGGTGTCTCAGTGGACCAGATGTGAGTCCAGAACACTGCAGGTGTCTCAGTGAACCAGATGTGAGACCAGTGTTTCTGAGACCAGGACTTCAGGGCTTCAGTGTTGTTCTTGGAACTGGAACAGGAAACTGATGCCAGTCCATCGTCCTCACTAAGGTAGTGATTCTGGGTTGAGTGTGTGTGTGTGAGAAAGAACTTAATGAAATTAAAACTCAGCAGAGTAACGGAGCCAATGAAAGCTTGGATCAATAAACTATAACAGCCAGCTCCATCCCCCAACCTTCCTCTTTTCCCTGTGGACTTACATCCCTCCTTCTCCTTCTGTCCATCTGACACATTCACTACTAGCAGTTTATTTCAGCGTCACCCTTCTTTCACTCATCCTTTCATCTTCCTGTCAGTCCATCTTCACCTGAGTCATGATGTCATCCAACAAAAACAGATGAGCTGAACTTTCTGCTGCTGGACTGTTTCAGTAACAACGATCTGGTCTGCAAACCAGCTTCTCCAGCTCACTGGAGTCCTGCAGACTACTGGGAGACATGGAGGCTGGGACAGGACAGGACCGGACCGGACCAGTCAGGACAGGACACAGGTCAGGACAGGACAGGTCAGGACAGGACAGGACAGGACAGGACAGGACAGGACAGGACAGGACAGGCAGGACAGGGCAGCACAGGACAGGACAGGACAGGACAGGGCAGCACAGGACAGGACAGGTCAGGACAGGACAGGACAGGACAGGACAGGACAGGACAGGACAGGACGGGACAACGGACAGGAACAGGACACAGGACAGGGCAGCACAGGACTGACAGGACAGGGGCAGCACAGGACAGGACAGGTCAGGACAGGTCAAGAAAGGACAGGACCGGACCGGACCGGACCGGACCGGACGGACGGACAGGTCAGGTCAGGTCAGGTCAGGACAGGACAGGACAGGACAGGACAGGACAGGACAGGACAGGACAGGACAGGACAGGACAGGACAGGACAGGACAGGACAGGACAGGACGACAGGACAGGACAGGACAGGATAGGACGGACAGGACAGGACAGGACAGGACAGGACAGGACAGGACAGGACAGGACAGGACAGGACAGGACAGGACAGGATAGGATCAGGACAGGACAGGACAAGTCAGGAAGGACAGGACAAGGTCAGGACAAGACAGGACAGGACAGGTCAGGACTGGACCGGACAGGACAGGAAAGGACAGGACAGGTCAGGACCGGACCGGACCGGACCGAACCGGAAAGGACAGGACAGGTCAGGACAGGTCAGGACAGGTCAGGACCGGACTGGACCGGACCGAACCGGAAAGGACAAGACAGGACAGGACAAGTCAGGACAGGTCAGGACAGGACAGGACAGGACAGGACAGGACAGGACAGGACAGGACAGGACAGGACAGGTCAGGACAGGACCGGACCGGACCGGACAGGACAGGTCAGGACCGGACTGAACCGGAAAGGACAGGACAGGACAGGACAGGTCAGGACAGGTCAGGACAGGACAGGACAGGTCAGGACAAGACAGGACAGGACAGGTCAGGACTGGACCGGACCGGACCGGACCGGACAAGACAGGTCAGGACCGGACCGGACAGGACAGGACAGGACAGGACAGGACAGGACAGGTCAGGTCAGGTCAGGTCAGGACCGGACCGGACCGGACCGGACCGGACAGGTCAGGACAGGACAGGACAGGACAGGACAGGTCGGGACAGGACAGGTCGGGACAGGACAGGTCAGGTCAGGTCAGGACCGAACAGGACAGGACCGGACCAGACAGGACAGGACAGGACAGGTCAGGACCGGACAGGTCAGGACAGGACAGGTCCGGTCAGGACCGGACCGGACTGGACCGGACAGGACAGGACAGGACAGGACAGGACAGGACAGGACAGGACAGGTCGGACAGGACAGGTCGGGACAGGACAGGTCAGGTCAGGTCAGGACCGGACAGGACAGGACCGGACCAGACAGGACAGGACAGGACAGGTCAGGACCGGACAGGTCAGGACAGGACAGGTCCGGTCAGGACCGGACCGGACCAGACAGGACAGGACAGGACAGGTCAGGACCGGACAGGTCAGGACAGGACCGGACCGGACCGGACCGGACCGGACCGGACCGGACAGGACAGGTCAGGTCAGGTCAGGACCGAACAGGACAGGACCGGACCAAACCGGACAGGACAGGACAGGTCAGGACCGGACCGGACCGGACAGGACAGGTCAGGACAGGACAGGACAGGACAGGACAGGACAGGACAGGGGACAGGACAGGAGGACAGGACAGGTCAGGTCAGGACCGGACAGGACCGGACAGGTCAGGTCAGGACCGGACCAGACAGGTCGGGACAGGACAGGTCAGGTCAGGACAGGACAGGACAGGACAGGACAGGACCAGGACAGGACAGGACAGGTCAGGTCAGGACCGCACCGGACTCAGCCACAGTTTTGTTTCCTTGTCAGATTTCTTCATTACAAACAAACACAAAGGATGAACTGACCATCAAACAAAAACATAAAGCAACAAGGTGCAGATATGAGCATCAGCACTGAAGTGTGACAGAAAGCTGTTGGAACATCTTCCACTCATTTCATCTCCTGCTGTTCTACAGAAAAACATCACAGGACTGATCTCACCTGACAGTGAAGTCATACGAGCAGGACGCCAACACCGCCGTCCTGAACGGAGAGAACTGTGGGACAATCAGCAGAAGAAGACATGAGTCCATCTGTTTCAACTTCACATCAAAGTGAAAGAACTTCATTAGTGAAGCAGATAAACATCAATCAGAAGAGCCAGTTAACGTTCTTGTGTGGTTTTTATTTTTACCGTAAACTGCAGAGAAACCAGCTGAATCCAACAGGATTCATTTTAAATGATAATCGAACAGGGTGACTGAGGAAGATCTCCATAGAGATGGGATGGTTCCTGGGGTGGTTCCTGGGATGGTTCCTGGGATGGTTCCTGGGGTGGTTCCTGGGGTGGTTCCTGGGATGGTTCCTGGGGTGGTTCCTGGGGTGGTTCCTGGGTGGTTCCTGGAGTGGTTCCTGGGATGGTTCCTGGGGTGGTTCCTGGGATGGTTCCTGGGGTGGTTCCTGGGGTGGTTCCTGGGTGGTTCCTGGGATGGTTCCTGGGGTGGTTCCTGGGATGGTTCCTGGAGTGGTTCCTGGGATGGTTCCTGGGATGGTTCCTGGGGTGGTTCCTGGGATGGTTCCTGGGGTGGTTCCTGGGATGGTTCCTGGGGTGGTTCCTGGGGGTTCCTGGGATGGTTCCTAGAGTGGTTCCTGGGATGGTTCCTGGGTGGTTCCTGGGGTGGTTCCTGGGATGGTTCCTGGGGTGGTTCCTGGGATGGTTCCTGGGATGGTTCCTGGGGTGGTTCCTGGGATGGTTCCTGGGGTGGTTCCTGGGATGGTTCCTGGGATGGTTCCTGGGGTGGTCCCTGGGATGGTTCCTGGAGTGGTTCCTGGGATGGTTTCTGGGATGGTTCCTGGGATGGTTCCTGGAGTGGTTCCCAGGATGGTTCCTGGAGTTGTTCCTGGGGTGGTTCCTGGGATGGTTCCTGAGGTGATTCCTGGGGTGGATCCTGAGGTGGTTTCTGGGTTGGTTCCTGGGACGGTTCTTGGAATGGTTCTTGGGGTGGTTCCTGGGGTGGTTCCTGGGATGGTTCCTGGGGGGGTTCCTGGAGTGGTTCCCTGGAGTGGTTCCTGGGGTGGTTCCTGGAATGGTTCCTGGGGTGGTTACTGGGGTGGTTCCTGAGGTGATTCCTGGGGTGGATCCTGAGGTGGTTTCTGGGTTGGTTCCTGGGACGGTTCTTGGAATGGTTCTTGGGGTGGTTCCTGGGGTGGTTCCTGGGATGGTTCATTGGAGTGGGTCCTGGAGTGGTTCCTGAGGTGATTCCTGGGGAGGATCCTGAGGTGGTTTCTGGGTTGGTTCCTGAGGTGATTGCTGGGGTGGATCCTGAGGTGGTTTCTGGGGTGGATCCTGGGGTGGTTTCTAGGTTGGTTCTGGGGTGGTTCCTGGGACGGTTCTTGGGATGGTTCTTGGGATGGTTCTTGGGGTGGTTTCTTGGGGTGGTTCCTGGGGTGGTTCCTGGGGTGGTTCCTGGGGTGGTTTCTGGGGTGGTTTCTGGGTTGGTTTCTGGGGTGGTTTCTGGGGTGGTTCCTGGGACAGTTCTTGGGACTGTTCCTGGGGTGGTTCCTGGGATGGTTCCTGGGACAGTTCTTGGGACGGTTCCTGGGATGGTTCCTGAGATGGTTCATTGAAGTGGTTCCTGGGGTGGTTCCTGAGGTGATTCCTGGGGTGGTTCCTGAGGTGGTTCCTGGGGTGGTTCCTGGGGTGATTCCTGGGGTGGATCCTGAGGTGGTTTCTGGGTTGGTTCCTGGGGTGGTTCCTGGGGTGGGTTTCTTGGGATGGTTCCTGGGGTGGTTCCTGGGATGGTTCCTGAGGTGGTTCCTGGGGTGGTTCCTGGGATGGTTCCTGAGGTGGTTTCTGGGGTGGTTCCTGGGGTTCCTGGGTGGTTTTCTGGGGGTTCCTGGGGTGGTTGGTTTCCTGGGGTGGTTCCTGGGGGTTCCTGGGTGGTTTCCTGGGATGGTTCCTGGGGTGGTTCCTGGGATGGTTCCTGGGATGGTTCCTGAGGTGGTTTCTGGGGTGGTTCCTGGAATGATTCCTGAGGTGGTTCCTGGGATGACAGCAGCAACCCAACCTGATCAGACCACCACCTCGGGAAGGTGGACTTGAGGTCCTACAAGGATGGAAGATGAGAGTTCCTCTACTGACGAGTTGGTAGCTCTAAAAGTGAGTCAATGTCAGTCTGTTCAATGAAAGTGGATCTGGTCTGGTTCTAGATCCAGTTCAGAGCTGGTTCCACTTTCTAGAACAGATCCCGAACAGAACCAGGTCATGACATCATCGTCCTCATCCTTCACTGAACTCAGGTTGGTTGAGTAAGAGACCACGGTCCTCAGAGGACCCAGATACCAGAGTTCTCATTCAGAACCAGAGTCTGACCAGGTTCTGGTTCTGGTTCTGAAAGGTTCTGGACGCTCACCGCTGTGGTGACCCACGCTGCTACAAACTGGTTCAGTGGATCCAGAAAGTCCAGCAGGTGGAACTGAGACACCAACAACATCTGCTCATGAAGATACAAACTCTGCTGGACCATGGTGGTCTACAGGAACCACTGCTGCTGCTGGGTTCTGGTTCTGGTTAGGGTTAGGAACCACTGCTGCTGGGTTCTGGTTCTGTTCCTTCATGTCTTCTGCACCAGCTGAACACAGACCTGGTTTTAATGTGCTGGTCTCGGTCTCCTGGTTGCTGAGGTAACCCCTCACCCCTGATGGAACCGGTTCTTGCTTATGGACCAGTTCTGGTGCCAGTGTAGCAGCAGTTCTCCTGGATCTGAACCAGTTCCTTCTTCCCTGGATCTGGAGCTGAAGTGGAACCAGACTGACGAGAGCGAACTGACAACCACGTTACAGGAAATGACAGATTGTGGCCGTAAATTTAGGGTGAAGTTTGGAGTCTCGGTGCAGATTCATGACTGGGACTATTTTTAGTAACTGGGTTGTGTTTGGAGAGTCCACACATTCATATCCAACGTGTGTGTGTGTGTGTGTGTGTGTGTGTGTGTGTGTGTGTGTGTGTGTGTGTGTGTGTGTGTGTGTGTGTGTGTGTGTGTGTGGGGGGGTCTCATTAAGGCCATTAAAGTGGGTGTTTTGATGCTGTCATGACTCAAACTGCAAACACACACTTTCTCTCAGTGCTGACGACACAGAGGTTGGTGTGGCTGCTCCGATCGATGAGCAGCTGATGGTATCGGCAGATATTTGACCTAAAGGTTCTGCAGCGCTGAGCTCTCCAGACCCAGACAAAGTTCAGCCTCTGACGTAAGAAGAACAAATCCACCGTGAACCGTCATGGCAACGTAGAGATGATGCCGGCAGAGATGAGGCAACCTGCTCCAAGATTTCAGGGAACCCAGTAGCCTCAGACCAGTCTGCCTAGTCTCCAGCAACCATGGTAACCCTGACCCCTAACCCCTGACCCCTAAACCTCAGACTAACCCCTAACCCCTGACCCTAACCCCTAACCCCTAACCCTCAGACCCCTAACCCCTAACCCCTAACCCCTAACTAACCCTAACCCTAACCCCTAACCCCTAACCCCTAACCCCTAACCCTAACCCTCAGCCTAACCCCCTAAACCCCTAACCCCTAACCCCTAACCCCTAACCCCTAACCCCTAACCCCTAACCCTAACCCTAACCCTCAGCTAACCCCTACCCCTAACCCCTAACCCCTAACCCCTAACCCCTAACCCTAACCCTAACCTCAGACTAACCCCTAACCCCTAACCCCTAACCCTCAGACTAACCCCTAACCCCTGACCCCTAACCCCTAACCCCTAACCCCTAACCCTCAGACTAACCCCTAACCCCTGACCCCTAACCCCTAACCCCTAACCCTAACCCTAACCCTAAACCCCCTAACCCCTAACCCTAACCCTCAGACTAACCCCTAACCCCTGACCCTCAGACTAACCCCTAACCCCTAACCCCCTAACCCTCAGACTCAACCCCTAACCCCTACCCTCAGACTAACCCCTAACCCCTAACCCTAACCCCTAACCCTAACCCCTAACCCTCAGACTAACCCTAACCCCTAACCCCAGACCCCCTAAACCCCTAACCCTCAGACTAACCCCTAACCCCTAACCCCCAGACTAACCCTAACCCCTGACCCCTAACCCTCAGACTAACCCCTAACCCTCAGACTAACCCCTAACCCCTGACCCCTAACCCAACTAACCCCTAACCCCTGACCCCTAACCCTCAGACTACCCCTACCCCTAACCCCCAGACTAACCCCTAACCCTGACCCCTAACCCTAACCCTCAGACTAACCCCTAACCCTACCCCTGACCCCTAACCCCGAACCCTAACCCCTAACCCCTGACCCCTAACTCCTAACCCTCAGACTAACCCTAACCCCTGGCCTCTGACCCCTAACCCCTAACCCCAGACTAACCCCTCCCCTAACCCCTTACCCCTAACCCTCCTAACCCCTAACCTCAGACTAACCCCTAACCCATGACCCCTAACCTCTGCCCCCTAACCTCTAACCCTAACCCTAACCCCTGACCCCTACCCCTAACCCTCAGACTAACCCCTAACCCCTGACCCCTAACCCCCTAACCCTCCCTAACTAACCCAGACTAACCCCTAACCCCTAACCCTCAGACTAACCCTAACCCTCAGACTAACCCTAACCCCTGACCCCTAACCTCTGACCCCTAACCTCTAACCCTTAACCCCTAACCCCTGACCCCTAACCCTCAGACTAACCCCTAACCCCTAACCCCTGACCCCTAACCCCTAACCCTCAGACTAACCCCTGACCCTAACCCTCAGACTAACCCCTAACCCCTGGCCCTCTGACCCCTAACCCCTAACCCTCAGACTAACCCCTAACCCCTGACCCTAACCCTCAGACTAACCCCTGACCCCTACCCCTGACCCCTGACCCCTAACCCTCAACTAACCCTGACCCCTGCCTCTGAACCCCTAACCCCTAACCCTCAACCCTAACCCCTAACCCCTGACCCCTAACCCTCAGACTAACCCCTGACCCCTAACCCTCAGACTAACCCCTAACCCCTGACCCTAACCCCTGACCCCTAACCCTCAGACTAACCCCTACCCCTAACCCTCCCTAACCCCTAACCCCTGACCCCTAACCCCTAACCCTCAGAATAAACCCTAACCCCTAACCCTGACCCCTAACCCCCTAACCCCTAACCCCTGACCCCTAACCCTCAGACTAACCCCTAACCCCTAACCCTGACCCCTAACCCTCAGACTAACCCCCCTAACCCCTGACCCCTAACCCCTAACCCCTAACCCTCAGACTAACCCCTACCCCTAACCCCTGACCCCTAACCCCTAACCCTCAGACCCTAACCTAACCCCAACCCCTGACCCCTAACCCCTAACCCTGACCCTAACCCTAACCCCTAACCCCTGACCCTAACCCCTAACCCCTGACCCCTAACCTCAGACTAACCCCTAACCCCTGACCCCTAACCCTCAGACTAACCCCTAACCCCTGACCCCTAACCCTCAGACTAACCCCTAACCCCTGACCCCTAACCCTCAGACTAACCCCTAACCCCAACCCTAGCCTGAGGAGGATCACAGCATCACCTCTGCTTAGTCTTCTTCTTCCTTACTAACCATTTTCACGAAGAGGTCACCACGTGATCTCGTACGCCATCTTGTAGCGCCTTATCGCGTAAATCAGCGGCCATCTTGGTAAGGGACGAGATTAACGCGTGACCTCGTCCGCCATCTTGGAACCCTCCTCACACTATTAAGCCATCTTAGTTTATCACACACACACCCACACACACATACACACACACACAGTTCCCCAGCATACATGTATATAAGTCAACACTTTTCCATTTAATGTTTATTTGCTTGTGTTAGTCTAGTCGTCCTTTAGTCAGTAGATATCAGGATCTTGATTCAAGTGTTCATCTTAATACTTATGTTATGATATATTCTAATGAGAGAAGTTGTTTGTGGTTATTTTACACAGTTTTGTAACATTTTAGAGGTC
Organism: Hirundichthys speculiger; assembly: GCA_018398805.1. Lineage (NCBI taxonomy): Eukaryota > Metazoa > Chordata > Actinopteri > Beloniformes > Exocoetidae > Hirundichthys > Hirundichthys speculiger. The sequence goes on along the minus strand of JAGFBZ010002565.1, from coordinate 202,009 downwards.
TGTGCTGGACTCACACCTTCTCTGCTGCTCTATAGCGCCACACCTGGTCACAGCTGGAACAACAGCCATTTAGAGACCGATTGTGCCGTTTAGTCTTTGTTTCCTGGTTTATCAGGTGGTGACCCGTTTCAGTTTATTAACTTTGTTAATACCTTTTTGGTTAGTAACAGCTGTCTCTTAAGACAGTTGGTAATAACCCCCTTCATGACTAAACAAGCTTCGTTTATACACAACATAACTGCTGCACAGTGACCGACTTTAAGACACCACCGCTTAAGTTGATCACCTTATAGGCACAACAATGTGTCCACATCTGGAATACATTTCCCATCATCCACCAGCAGGAACCGGAGGAGTAGAACTTCAGGAAGTAGTTTGGAGACAGCTACTTTTTTATCGAGTTTTTATCTGAGAACATGGCTCTACTAACTTCTAATCTAGATTTAGACAGAGACTCTCTAGATATCTCCTCTGAGGTGGACGGTTTTCGTTCGAACCTTGAGTCTGCGGATGGCGTAGGTGTGTCCCAGCAGGTGACTGACGGGCTGTCGGACGTTCCTCAGGTCCCAGACACTCACACGCTGCAGTCCACCGAGCCGGTGGCCACGATGTTCTGCAACAGAAAACTGTTTCAGGACCAAAGACAGCAGTCCAGGAGTGTTTCTGTTTCACCTGGTTAAAGCATGAGGCTACAAGAACAAGAATCTGAGACTCCAAACAAGAGCCGCCGTCATGAAGGAAAGGGTCAGGCTTAAGGGGTTAGGGTTAGGGTTAAGGGGTTAGGGTTAGGGTTAAGGGGTCAGGGGGTTAGGGTTAGGATGTTAAGAGGTTAGGGTTAAGGGGTTAGGGTTAGGGTTGGGCTAGGGTTAAGGGGTTAGGGTTAGGGTTAGGTTAGGGGTTAAGGGGTTAAGGGGTTAGGGGTTAGGGTTAAGGTTGGGGTTAAGGGGTTAGGGGTTAGGGGTTAGGGTTAAGGGGTTAGGGTTAGGGTTAAGGGGTTTAGTTGGGGCTAGGGGTTAGGGGTTAGGGGTTAGGGGTTTAGGGGGTTAAGGGGTTAGGGTTGGGGTTAGGGGGTTAGGGTTAAGGGGTTATGGTTAGGGGTTAAGGGGTTAAGGTTGGGGTTAGGGGCTAGGGTTAAGGGGTTAGAGGGTTAGGGTTAGGGTTAGGGGGTTAGGGTTAGGGGGTTAAGGGTTAGGGGGTTACGATTAGGGGGCTAAGGGGTTATGGTTAGGGGTTAAGGGGTTAGGGTTGGGGTTAGGGGGCTAGGCTTAAGGGGTTAGGGAGTTACGGTTAGGGAGTTAAGGGGTTAGGGTTAAGGGGTTACGGTTAGGGGGTTAAGGGGTTAGGGTTGGGGTTGGGGGGTTAGGGGGCTAAAGGGTTAGGGTTGGGGTTGGGGCTAGGGTTAAGGGGTTAGGGTTAAGGGTTTAGGGTTAGGGGGTTAGGGTTAAGGGGTTAGAGTGTTAGAGGGTTAGGGTTAAGGGGTTAGGGATAGGGGGTTTGGGTTAGGGGGTTAGGGTTATAGGGTTGGGGTTAGGGGGTTATGGTTAGGACAGAAACCTGCCAGATACCTGGTCATATTTGCACCAATCACAGCTCAGGATCTCTGCCTTGTGCGCAGAAACAGCCAATCGGCACGCTGCACTTTTCACATCCCAGATTCTCAGCGTCCCGTCACCTGGGAGAAAGACAGAGGAGGTTTACCCAGAATGCCCTGCTGCGCTGACCCATTATTTCACATTCAGATTTTCCTGTGATGATGTCACAGTGACGTGGAGAAGTTTTTAATCTTGTTAGTTTGTGTAGAAGCGTTATCAAATAACCCGTAGAGGTCTGAACCCATCAAAACTGCAGACCATCAGTAATTTAACACAAATGAACCAGATGTGCGCTGGTCCGCAGCATCCAGCTGTGGGCTAACACAACGCCAAGAGGGAACGACAAAGAGTCGTTTCTCCTGAATGGAGAAAACCAAACAGCTCAGAGCCGTTGACCAGCACGGTGGTGGTGGTGGGGGGAGGTGGTGGTGGTGGTGGTGGTGGTGGGGGTGGGGTACATTCTGCTACCAAAGCTGAAGAAGAAAACACGCTGGACCATGATGCACCATGTTCATGGTCTGATGCACCATCGTCACGGTGCTGTCAGGCCTTATTACATTGCTCTGGTCCAAGTTACTAGATCCTTCCAGGGGTGGGCGTCCTCAGTGGATGGACGTCCTCAGTAGATGGACCTGAAGATCAGAACCTCCAGGCCTCCAGAGCAGGTTAGATGTTCAGCAGCAGTCAGAAGAAGACTGAACCAGTCTGGTCTGGAAGCGTTTCCATGGAAACATGACTGAGGTTCACTAAACTGCACCTGAACAATCCAGCAGACTTCTGGAACAATGTCCTCTGGACAGATGAGACCCGGCTGGTTGTCCAACTACAGGACCTGGACACCGGGATGGACCATGAGCTGGACCATGAGCTGTACACCTGAGTATTCTGGTGTCCAGAGGTTACCTGGTGAGTGTACCTGAGGCGGTTCGTCAGTCTGGAAACAAGACTGGGTCCAGTGTCAGGACAACAGTCTCAAAGACAAGGTTCTGGAATGATCTAGTCAAAGTCCAGACCTCAACCTGATTGAGATGACTGGCAGAACCAGAACCAGAACCAGAGACTGATGAAGTCAGACAGGAAACCAGTGCTGAAGGACGACCTGAATCATGTGGACATACTGTCCACATGATTCCAGGTCTGAGACGAAGCAGCAGCATCACGACCGTAACAGCCAGGGGGACAGGACAGAGGACAGGAGGACCAGCAGGACAACAGGAGGACCAGCGGGACGCCAGGAGGACCGGCGGGACGTCAGGAGGACCGGCGGGACGTCAGGAGGACCGGCGGGACGACAGGAGGACCGGCGGGACGACAGGAGGACCGGCGGGAGGACAGGAGGACCACCGGGACGACAGGAGGACCGGCGGGGACAGGAGGACCGGCGGGACGACAGGAGGACCGGCGGGACGACAGGTGGACCGGCGGGACGACAGGTGGACCGGCGGGACGACAGGTGGACCGACAGGACGTCAGGTGGACCAGCAGGACGTCAGGAGGACCAGCAGGACAACAGGGGGACCAGCAGGACGTCAGGTGGACCAGCAGGACAACAGGAGGACCAGCAGGACGACAGGAGGACCAGCGGGACGACAGGAGGACCAGCAGGACAACAGGGGGACCAGCAGGACGTCAGGTGGACCAGCAGGATGACAGGAGGACCAGCAGGACGTCAGGAGGACCAGCAGGACCAGCAGGATGACAGGAGGACCGGCGGGACGACAGGAGGACCGGCAGGACGACAGGAGGACCAGCAGGACGACAGGAGGACCAGCAGGACGTCAGGTGGACCAGCAGGACTTCAGTCTCCGAGGACAACGCTCCTCCTGCTGTCCGTCCTCCAGCCCTCATCAGTCCCGTTCAGCCTCAGGTTCGTCCTCGACGGTGAAAACCGTCCGGTGCTTCTGGTGACAGAATGATATCGACTGGTGCCTGATGACTTGGATGAAGGTGGAGGATGAAGATGGAGGGAAACACTCTGCTGATTGGCTCATATTGATCCGTTCTGACCAATCAAGCTGGAGTCATCAGCTTCTGGACCGGAACCTTTATGACACCAGAGGAGACTGTTAACAGGAGAAAACACCTGCAGGTGATTTATTCAGAACTAAAGCAGAAGCTCGTCTCTAAACGGAGGAAGCTTCCTCACAAACTGAACATCTGCTGCAGATAATCTCTTCCTCTTCCATTTGCATTTCAAAACATCATCCCGTTTCGTTTAATTTCCAGAGTGGAGGCTGACTGCGATCACGACGAGTGTGTAGGAGAGCGTGAAGAAGAGCGTGAAGAAGAGGCTTCGACAGCAGAGACAGAAATTCAGCCAGAAATTCAGAGACATTTACAGGATTGTTTCCACCGGCAGACGGAGATCAGCCACCTTCACAGCTCAGCTCTGCCTGGAGGAACAGAGCAGCAGAGCAGCAGAGCAGTAGAGCAACAGAGCAGAGCAGTAGAGCAGTAGCAGAGCAGCAGAGCAGCAGAGCAGAGCAGAGCAGAGCAGAGCAGCAGAGCAGTAGAGCAACAGAGCAGAGAGCAGTAGAGCAGAGCAGCAGAGCAGCAGAGCAGTAGAGCAGTAGAGCAGCAGAGCAACAGAGCAGAACAGTAGAGCAGTAGAGCAGTAGAGCAGAGCAGTAGAGCAACAGAGCAGCAGAGAAGCAGAGCAGTAGAGCAGCAGAGCAGAGCAACAGAGCAGCAGAGCAACAGAGCAGAGCAGCAGAGCAGTAGAGCAGTAGAGCAGAGCAGCAGAGCAGAGCAGTAGAGCAGTAGACAGCAGCGGCGCTGCCGAGTCACGACAGAGCGGCGCTGCCGAGCCAGACAAGCGGCGGCGCAGAGTGCCGACCAGAGCGGCGCTGCCGAGTCACGACAGAGCGGCGCTGCCGAGTCACGACAGAGCGGCGCTGATGAGTCACGACAGCAGCGGCGCTGCCGAGTCACGACAGAGCGGCGCTGCCGAGTCACGACAGCAGCGTCCACAAAGCCAAACGATGTCTGCAGCAGACCAAACCAAGGGTCCACTCCAACCAAGGGAGTGGGTGGTTCCTGATTCTACCAGGAACCAAGGAGAAGAAGGTTCTGCAGATGATTCTAGTCGTGGAAACGAGGAAAGAAAACAGTTGTGAACATGAAAATAGTGATGAGAAATTAAACTCGGAGGAATTCAGCTCCTCCAGGTTTGATTCGCTACACAGCAAACGAAACAACAAACACACTTGTCTCCCACTGAAGCTGGAGGTGGAGATGGTGTCTGGATCTGAACCAAACTGAGAAGAGAAGAGAAGAAGAGCGAGACAGAGAGGAGCATGGGAAAGCCTGATAAGCTGAAGGAACAAAGACGCCATCACCCTGCTGCCTTCTGGACCTTCACGTCTGTCTTCAAAGCTCCAGCAGACTCCAGTCATCTGGAGTCCTAACATAGAGCCAGGAGGGACGTCTCCAGGAGGGGCGTCTCCAGGAGGGACGCCTCCACCAGGACGTCTCCAGGAGGGGCGTCTCCACCAGGACGTCTCCAGGAGGGGCGTCTCCAGGAGGGGCGTCTCCAGGAGGGACGCCTCCAGGAGGGACGCCTCCAGGAGGGACGCCTCCACCAGGACGTCTCCAGGAGGAACGTCTCCACCAGGACGTCTCCAGGAGGGACGTCTCCAGGAGGAACGTCTCCAGGAGGGACGTCTCCAGGAGGAACGTCTCCAGGAGGAACGTCTCCAGGAGGGACGTCTCCAGGAGGGACGTCTCCAGGAGGGGCGTCTCCAGGAGGGGCATCTCCAGGAGGGACGCCTTCACCAGGACGTCAGTGTTGACGCCCACCAGAGTTGACTGAGTCTCTATTTCTGAAAGGTTCACAGCTGCTCTTTTTTGTTTTGTTTTGTTTTTTGTTTGTTTGTTTTTTCATGTAAATCTTGATAAAGTCGTATTAAAATGGTTATTTAAACACAACAACAGGGACTTTTTTACACAAATAGACTGGTCCATGTGGGAAACACTGACTGGAAACCAGTCCGACTTACAGCCAGTAAACTGGACCAGACTCCCGGAGACCCCCACAGGACCCCCGAGGAACCTTCTCCAGGTCCACTAACACATGTGGACTGGTGGGCGGAGTCCTGTCGGCCCCCAGGACCCCCGAGGAACCTTCTCCAGGTCCACTAACACATGTGGACTGGTGGGCAGAGCCCCGTCGGCCCCCCAGGACCCCCAAGGAACCTTCTCCAGGTCCACTAACACATGTGGACTGGTGGGCAGAGCCCCGTCGGCCCCCCAGGACCCCCGAGGAACCTTCTCCAGGTCCACTAACACATGTGGACTGTGGGCGGAGTCCCGTCGGCCCCCCAGGAACCTTCTCCAGGTCCACTAACACATGTGGACTGGTGGGCGGAGCCCCATCGGCCCCCCAGGACCCCCGAGGAACCTTCTCCAGGTCCACTAGCACATGTGGACTGGTGGGCGGAGTCCCGTCGGCCCCCCAGGACCCTGGTGAAATAAAAATACATCCACATATTCAGGAGCCTTTGTGACTTTCAGGGAAAAGCTTTTCAGCAGTTCTCCAGAGATAAAGGACATATTTGTCTGGTGGTCTGCAGTTCTGGTGCTGCTGGATCTGAACATGTGGATCAAACACCAAACATGTGATATTCGGTTGAAAAGCAGCCTTTTCATGGAGCTGAATCACTGTAAGCTGTTTCTAAAGCAGACCGGCCCGGTTCACGGCGCTGCTCCACTGAGTCAGCTGACATTACAGGGAACAAAGCAATTTCAAGACGGAGTAATGAAAGTAATGAAAGGTCCATTTCCTTCATTACGGGCCTCTGAACAGCACCGCTGACACAGTTCTGCAGAACACTCAGAACCGCACCATTACATCCACAATTCAGCTGTCAGGCTCATCCCACATGTCCTCCGTGTACTTCCTGTCTGATGGCAGGCTCCGCCCTACAACAGCGTACAGATGGATGGCAGCGTTAACAGTCTGACATGATGAATGCTGGGTAATTTAGCAGAAAATCAGCTCCAACACATCCTGGACCAGCTGACACCTTCAGGATGTTTTCACAGCTGGCTGGCTCAGAAAAACGGCCGCCGTGCGACCAGAGAGCTTATTGATCGCTAACCGCCTGCTAATTACCGCCATGACCTGCAGCAGCGCTCTGGGATGGGAGGCAGCCCCCCCATCAAACCACCCCCAGCCCCACCAGCCCCCCCATCAACACTGCCCCCCCATCAAAACCGCCCCCCCCCCCCGTCAACACTAGCCCCCATCACACCTCCCCCCCCATCAACACTGGCCCCCCCATCAACACCACCCCCCCATCAACACGGCCCCTCCCATCAACACAGGCCCCCCCATCAACACCAGCCCCCCCCATTAACACTGGACCCCCCATCAACAACAGCCCCTCCATCAACACTGGCCCCCCCATCAAAACACCAGCCCCCCCATCAACAACAGCCCCCCCTCAACACATCCCCCCCATCAACACGGCCCCTCCCATCAACACAGGCCCCCCCCATCAACACCAGCCCCCCCCATCAACAACGCCCCCCCATCAACACTGGCCCCTCCCATCAACACCGCCCCCCCATCAAACCGCCCCCCCCACTGGATCCCCCATCAACAACAGCCCCCCCATCAACACTGGCCCCTCCCATCAACACAGGCCCCCCCATCAACACAGGCCCCCCCATCAACACAGCCCCCCCTCATCAACACTGGCCCCCCCATCAAAACCGCCCCCCCATCAACACCACCACCCCCCCCCCCCCAACACCAGCCCCCCCATCAACACCAGGACCTGATCTGAACTGAGCAGCACCTCTACAGAACCAGGACCTGATGCTCAACTGGGCAGCACCTCTAGAACCAGGACCTGATGCTGAACTGAGCAGCACCTCTACATGAACCAGGACCTGATGCTGAACTGGGCAGCACCTCTAGAACCAGGACCTGATGCTGAACTGAGCAGCACCTTTACATGAACCAGGACCTGATACTGGACTGAGCAGCACCTCTAGAACCAGGACCTGATGCTGATCTGAGCAGCGCCTCTAGAACCAGGACCTGATGCTGAACTGGGCAGCGCCTCTAGAACCAGGACCTGATGCTGAACTGGGCAGCGCCTTTAGAAGCAGGACCTGATGCTGAACTGAGCAGCGCCTCTAGAACCAGGACCTGATGCTGAACTGGGCAGCGCCTCTCCATGAACCAGGACCTGATGCTGAACTGGGCAGCGCCTCGAGAACCAGGACCCGATGCTGAACTGAGCAGCACCTCTAGAACCAGGACCTGATGCTGAACTGGGCAGCGCCTCTAGAACCAGGACCTGATGCTGAACTGGGCAGCTCCTCTAGAACCAGGACCTGATGCTGAACTGAGCAGCGCCTCTAGAACCAGGACCTGATGCTGAACTGAGCAGCGCCTCTAGAACCAGGACCTGATGCTGAACTGGGCAGCGCCTCGAGAACCAGGACCTGATGCTGAACTGAGCAGCGCCTCTAGAACCAGGACCTGATGCTGAACTGAGCAGCGCCTCTAGAACCAGGACCTGATGCTGAACTGGGCAGCGCCTCTAGAACCAGGACCCTGAACTGAGCAGCGCCTCTAGAACCAGGACCTGATGCTGAACTGGGCAGCGCCTCGAGAACCAGGACCTGATGCTGAACTGGGCAGCGCCTCGAGAACCAGGACCTGATGCTGGACTGGGCAGCGCCTCTAGAACCAGGACCTGATGCTGAACTGGGCAGCGCCTCTCCATGAACCAGGACCTGATGCTGAACTGGGCAGCGCCTCGAGAACCAGGACCTGATGCTGAACTGAGCAGCACCTCTAGAACCAGGACCTGATGCTGAACTGAGCAGCACCTCAACATAAACCAGGACCTGATGCTGAACTGGGCAGCACCTCTGGAACCAGGACCTAATGCTGAACTGGGCAGCACCTCTAGAACCAGGACCTGATGTTGGACTGAGCAGCGCCTCTAGAACCAGGACCTGATGCTGAACTGGGCAGCACCTCTAGAACCAGGACCTGATGCTGAACTGAGTAGCACCTCTAGAACCAGGACCTGATGCTGAACTGAGCAGCGCCTCTAGAACCAGGACCTGATGCTGAACTGAGCAACGCCTCTAGAACCAGGACCTGATGCTGAACTGAGCAGCGCCTCTAGAACCAGGACCTGATGCTGAACTGGGCAGCGCCTCTCCATGAACCAGGACCTGATGCTGAACTGGGCAGCGCCTCTCCATGAACCAGGACCTGATGCTGAACTGGGCAGCGCCTCTAGAACCAGGACCTGATGCTGAACTGAGCAGCGCCTCTAGAACCAGGACCTGATGCTGATCTAAGCAGCGCCTCTAGAACCAGGACCTGATGCTGAACTGGGCAGCGCCTCTAGAACCAGGACCTGATGCTGAACTGCAGCGCCTCTAGAACCGACTGATCTGAAGAGCAGCGCCTCTAGCAGACCTGATGCTGGACTGAGCAGCACCTCTAGAACCAGGACCTGATGCTGAACTGAGCAGCGCCTCTAGAACCAGGACCTGATGCTGAACTGAGCAGCGCCTCTAGAACCAGGACCTGATGCTGAACTGGGCAGCGCCTCTAGAACCAGGACCTGATGCTGAACTGAGCAGCGCCTCTAGAACCAGGACCTGATGCTGAACTGGGCAGCGCCTCTAGAACCAGGACCTGATGCTGGACATCCAGCAGTTTTTATTTCTCCAGAGGAAGAAAGGTTTCTGCTCTCTGCAGCAGGTTTTCAGTAAAAAGGTGTTTATGTGCAAATCTCTAAACAGATTAAAGCAGATTTCATAAATGAGGACTGAAGACTTCAAAGCAGGAAAAGGGAGCTGAACATCTTGATTCCACATGTTGAACCTCGGTGGGTTGTTTCTTTCTTGAATCCTCACGTTTATCCGTGGTGTCTGGAAGCAGAGGAAGCTTCCAGAGGCCACAGACACACCTGACTGCTGCTCAGTGAGGCTGGGGGGCGGGGGGGGATTGGGGGACAAACACCTTTGTCCTCATGGACTCCTGCTATCAATTATTTAACCAGAAGCTCCCTCCAACAATGATCCAACGCCAGCGGCTGAAAACACACTGAAGAGAGTTCAGCATCTGTCACAGGGAGAGCAGACAGATAACAGAGATGATACACAGTCACCATCACTGAAGCATCTCAGGTGGACCGGTTCCGGTTCCACGATCAGGAACAGTCTAAACTATAGTGTGTAGATGCTAATAGTTACAGCTACAGTTAGTCTAAACTATGGCGTGTAGGGGCTAATAGTTACAGCTACAGTTAGTCTAAACTATGGCGTGTAGGGGCTAATAGTTACAGCTACAGTTAGTCTCAACTATATAGCGTGTAGGGGCTAATAGTTACAGCTACGTTAGTCTAAACTATAGCGTGTAGGGGCTAATAGTTACAACAGCTACAGTTAGTCTAAACTATGGCGTGTAGGGGCTAATAGTTTACAGCTACAGTTAGTCTAAACTATGGCGTGTAGGGGCTAATAGTTACAGCTACAGTTTAGTCTAAACTATGGCGTGTAGGGGCTAATAGTTACAGCTACAGTTAGTCTAAACTATGGCGTGTAGGGGCTAATAGTTACAGCTACAGTTAGTCTAAACTATGGCGTGTAGGGGCTAATAGTTACAGCTACAGTTAGTCTAAACTATTAGCGTGTAGGGGCTAATAGTTACAGCTACAGTTAGTCTAAACTAAACTATGGCTTGTAGGGGCTAATAGTTACAGCTACAGTTAGTCTAAACTATGGCGTGTAGGGGCTATAGTTACAGCTACGTTAGTCTAACTATGGCGTGTAGGGCTAATATTACAGCTACAGTTAGTCTAAACTATGGCGTGTAGGGGCTAATAGTTACAGCTACAGTTAGTCTAAACTATGGCGTGTAGGGGCTAATAGTTACAGCTACAGTTAGTCTAAACTATGGCGTGTAGGGGCTAATAGTTACAGCTACAGTTAGTCTAAACTATGGCGTGTAGGGGCTAATAGTTACAGCTACAGTTAGTCTAAACTATGGCGTGTAGGGGCTAATAGTTACAGCTACAGTTAGTCTAAACTATGGCGTGTAGGGGCTAATAGTTACAGCTACAGTTAGTCTAAACTATGGCGTGTAGGGGCTAATATTTACAGCTACAGTTAGTCTAAACTATGGCGGTGTAGGGGCTAATAGTTACAGCTACAGTTAGTCTAAACTATGGCGTGTAGGGGCTAATAGTTACAGCTACAGTTAGTCTAAACTATGGCGTGTAGGGGCTAATAGTTACAGCTACAGTTAGTCTAAAAAACTATGGCGTGTAGGGGCTAATAGTTACAGCTACAGTTAGTCTAAACTATTGCGTGTAGGGGCTAATAGTTACAGCTACAGTTAGTCTAAACTATGGCGTGTAGGGGCTAATAGTTACAGCTACAGTTAGTCTAAAACTATGGCGTGTAGGGGCTAATAGTTACAGCTACAGTTAGTCTAAACTATAGGCGTGTAGGGGCTAATAGTTACAGCTACAGTTAGTCTAAAACTATGGCGTGTAGGGGCTAATAGTTACAGCTACAGTTAGTCTAAACTATAGTGTGTAGGGGCTAATAGTTTAGCTACAGTTAGTCTAAACTATAGCGTGTAGGGGCTAATAGTTATAGCTACAGTTAGTCTAAACTATAGCGTGTAGGGGCTAATAGTTATAGCTACAGTTAGTCTTAACTATGGCGTGTAGGGGCTAATAGTTACAGCTACAGTTAGTCTAAACTATGGTGTGTAGATGCTAATAGTTACAGCTACAGTTAGTCTAAACTATAGTGTGTAGATGCTAATAGTTACAGCTACAGTTAGTCTAAACTATAGTGTGTAGGGGCTAATAGTTACAGCTACAGTTATAGTGTGTAGGGGCTAATAGTTACAGCTACAGTTAGTCTAAACTATAGTGTGTAGGGGCTAATAGTTTAGCTACAGTAGTCTAAACTATAGTGTGTAGGGGCTAATAGTTATAGCTACAGTTAGTCTAAACTATAGTGTGTAGGGGCTAATAGTTATAGCTACAGTTAGTCTAAACTATAGTGTGTAGGGGCTAATAGTTATAGCTACAGTTAGTCTAAACTATAGTGTGTAGGGGCTAATAGTTATAGCTACAGTTAGTCTAAACTATTGTGTGTAGGGGCTAATAGTTATAGCTACAGTTAGTCTAAACTATAGTGTGTAGGGGCTAATAGTTACAGCTACAGTTAGTCTAAACTATAGTGTGTAGGGGCTAATAGTTATAGCTACAGTTAGTCTAAACTATAGTGTGTAGATGCTAATAGTTATAGCTACAGTTAGTCTAAACTATAGTGTGTAGATGCTAATAGTTATAGCTACAGTTAGTCTAAACCAGGGGTTCCCAACCCCCAGTCCGCGGACCGGTACCGGTCCGCAGAGCTGTTCCTGCCGGGCCGTGAAATGGCTCATAATTTTTTTTTATTTGTTAAAAACCATTTCGGCCGGCCGCGGTCGCGGTCGGCCCCCCCCCCGCAGCCGGCCGCAGGTGTCTATGAGCGGCCCTGTGAAGGCCTGGCGGCTCAGCCCCTGACACTGCGGTGCGGTGCGGTGCGGCTGCCACCCGTCCCGTAAAATACGGAATTGTCCTTTATTTGAGAAAAAAATGTTGCGTCCCGTATTAGTTCAATACGGGAAGCGATTTGTCCCGTATTTTCATTAACGCCCCATACACACGTCTGTCACACAAACATCAACACTAAATTTAACAATAATGAACAAAATAAAACAGAGGAACAGAGGAAACATTTAGGCCAGCAAAATCTTTGTGGTGGGACAACAGGACCTGCTGCGCTCTGTGCCCATATCTTTATATGTGTGTGCCAATCCATCTTGTCACTCTCAGTGCCTGCCCCTCCCCACGCTGTCACGGTTTGCCTAGTTACCACAGACGCCGGTGCTGCGCTGCTACCCGTCCCGTAAAATACGGAATTGTCCCTTATTTTCATGTCTGGAAGGTGGCAACCCTAGCGGTGCCTTCCCGGACAGTGCACAGGTGCCGTGCAGGTTAGGTGCAGCGTTAGCCTACAAAGAGATGAGTGGACCTCAGCAAACCTCTATGAGCCGCTTTTTCGCGGGTTGTTCGAGTAAAAGAAGCAGTGAGGAACAAGTGGAAAATGCTACCAAAAAAAAAAGCAAACAGAACTTCACTCGCAAGTACGACAACTCCTATATAAAATATGGATTTGTTGCAACGGGCGATTCGGAGGTGCAAAACCCATTGTGTGTTTTGTGTGGAGAAACGCTGGCCAATGAAGCAATGAAGCCATCCAAACTCCAAAGGCACTTAACTACAAAGCATCCTTCTCACAAGGATAAACCAGTGGATTTTTTTGAGAGGAAAAAACGTGAGCTGGATTTGCAGAAGCAAGTTTTAAAAGCCACAACATCAGCTAACGTAGCTGCAACAAGGGCTTCATATCTTGTTGCTCACCGGATTGCTAAAGCTAAAAAAGCCCTTCACAATTGGAGAGGAGCTAATACTACCCGCTGCTAAAGACATATGCCTCGAACTTTTGGGGGGGAAAGCAGCTGAGATGGTGGGAAAGGTTCCACTTTCCAACAATACTGTTGCCAGGAGAATTGACGATATTGCTGAGGACATTGAGGGACAATTGCTGGACAGAATAAAAGCATCTTCGTGGTACGCAATACAAGTGGACGAATCCACGGATGTTGAAAGTAAGGCAATAATGTTGGTGTACGTCAGATATGTGCATCAGGATGAGGTGCATGAAGATTTACTTTGCTGTCTTTCACTTCCGAGCTCAACCACAGGCTCAGAGCTGTTCAGAGTGTTGAAGGAATACGCTGCAGGCACACTGGACTGGTCATTTTTGTGTCGGGGTCTGTACTGATGGGGCAGCCGCGATGACGGGCCGGTTGTCGGGGTTTACTGCCAAGCTGAAAGAAGTGGCGCCGGAATGTGAGGCCAACTCACTGCATGATTCACCGCGAGATGCTGGCAAGCAAGAAAATGTCCCCTGAACTCCACACAGTCCTGAACGACACAATACGGGTCATTAACTACATCAAAGCCCATGCCCTGAATTCGCGGATGTTTGAGTTATTGTGCGAGGACATGGATGCTGATTACAGGCGCCTTCTTCTACATACAGAAGTTAGGTGGCTGTCAAAGGGAAAAGCGTTAAGCAGAGTGTTCGAGTTGAGGGAGCAGTTACAGAAATTCCTCTGCGACCGATGTTCACCATTGGCAGAGCACTTCAGCGACGAGAGCTGGCTCTTAAAACTCGCATATTTGAGTGACATGTTCATGTCCCTGAATGACTTGAATCTGTCCATGCAAGGGAGGATGGCCGATGCATTCAAGCTGGCAGATAAAATCGCGGGTTTCAAAGCCAAACTGGCAACCTGGGCACGGCGCGTCAAGCGGGGTGTTTTTGACATGTTCAGCAACTTGTCCAGCCTTTTGGAAGAGCCGGCTGGACTTGGCGAGTTGATACACAGCCACCTGACATCTCTGTCTGATGCGTTTGAGCGCTATTTCCCATCTGCAAAGGACCCGAGGAATGGCAAAGGATGGATGCGCGATCCATTCCGCAATGACGATGGTCGAGACCGGCTCCCATCAAAACAAGAGGACCAGCTGATTGAGCTCCGGAATGACGGAGGACTGAAAACACTCTTTGATGCAACATCACTGTCATCCTTCTGGATCAAAGTATCGGGAGAATACAACGAGATCAGCACTCTCGCTCTTAAGACGCTGCTCCCCTTCCCAACGTCATATCTGTGTGAGGCCGGTTTTTTCTTGCCATGACCGCCACTAAGACCAGACTTCGAAGCAGGCTGAATGTGGGGAATACCCTGCGCGTCTCACTGTCTCCCATCACGCCCAGGTATGATGTGCTTGTGGCCGGCAAACAGGCCCAGGGGTCTCACTGACTCTGATTTCAGTAAGCTGATGCCATAAAGTGGGTCCTGTTTTTGTTTTTGTTTAGTTTTATTGTATCCTGGTTTGAACTGTATGGATGCATGTTGTTAATGGAACCACAAGAAGCTGAGAGCAGCTGAGAAACTGTATCAATACACTGTCAATCAATGACCAGTTTATGATCACATACAAACTGTTCTGTTTTTGTTGGTCTGGTCAGGTGTTTTCTTGTGTGGTTTGGTCTAAGATTTGACAAATTTTGTAAACCCTGTTATCTACATTTAGCTATTAGAAATGATAAGCTGACATTACTGTTATGTGCCTATTGAAATAACATCTCTCACAAAACAAAGAGGCCTAAAAATCTATTTTTGAAATCTTTTACATTGAAATAAGCTGTTTATTTTCATTTAAAAAGCGTTCGTCGCCACCTGTTGGTAAAAGAACTGTAAAAGAATGATAGCAATTTGAAGTAAATTGTTTGTTCTTCAATAAAGTTAACATTAATTGCCAACCGGTCCCTGAATTTCTTTTTTATGCTTTTGCCGGTCCTTGGCACAAAAAAGGTTGGGAACCCCTGGTCTAAACTATAGTGTGTAGGGGCTTAAAAATGCAAAATCCTGACGTGTCCCTTTTTTGGTTTGACCCTTATGGTTGACGTGCTTAAATCAGAAACAGAGTCCACGATTCCTTTTTGTTTAATTTATTGTCCATGTCTTCGTCAATAAAGATATACTCAAAGTAAAACTTTCTTACCGGTGGCAGGAACAGAAGCGTCAAGGAGCAAGTGGGCACATTGCTATCAAACAATTCCAGAAATAAACTTGGTTATACTTATTCCAGCGGTAAAAAAACCGTGTGTCTACTAAACCAAAAAAGAGCAGCCCTCACATACTGCCTTTGACATACAGTCATGGAAAAAATTATTAGACCACCCTTGTTTTCTTCAGTTTCTTGTTCATTTTAATGCCTGGTACAACTAAAGGTACATTTGTTCGGACAAACATAACGATAACCACAAAGATTGCTCATAAGAGTTTTATTTAAGAGCTGATATCTTACCATTTTCCATGGTTTTCTTGATTATAACCTAAATCACTTAAGTTTTTACATCAATAGCTATGGCGTTGTACTGCCAAAAACACTGCTTTTATGCATTCAGTGTTTTCTTTTCTGTCTGTTTTAGTCACATGATGACGTTTAGTGGTACCAGGTATTAAAATGAACAAGAAAGTGAAGAAAAAATGGTGGTCTAATAATTTTTTCCATGACTGTATATATACACACACACAAACCAGCTGAAAGACCTGTGGCTGCAATCAGCTACATGACGATCAGCTGGTAGTCATGACACCATCTCTGACAATCAGCTGATCGTCTGGCTGTAGGTCTTGGCAAGTCTGATGAACAAATAATTCAGTCAATCAAATTTTCAAGAAATAAAGTAATAATTTAAACAATGCTTCAAGTTTCAAAATTATAACTTTGGCTCCAACATCCCGGCCCCTAATTGACATAGAATCTCTCATGGCAATTACAAACAATACACAATGGAGCCAATACAGGTCAACAACATTCCCCCTTTTTGTTTTGTTTTTTGTTTTTTTGTCAATGATGAGTCCATATCATGTGATGCCCATCTCCTCTTCAATGTGTGAGTAAACAGTCCGTGGGTGCAGTGAGTGTGTGAACAAAAAAGAAGCTTGTTACAGTCCATTAGTGGTCTCCAACAGCAGAACAAGCTTTGTGATGGGTCGACAGAGTGTGGTGGTCTTGGTCCGCACCTGCACCTGTCGTACAAATCCTCGAGTATCTGGTGTGACTCCAACGACTTGTCCCATAATCCAGGAGTTTCTTGGTGCAGTGTCATCGATGATGAGGACAATGTCTCCTCTACTGTAGTTCCGTCTTTTCCTGGTCCATTTTTGTCGTTCTTGGAGGTCAGGTATGTACTCCTTTGTCCACCGTTTCCAAAATAAATCTGCCATATATTGTACTTGACGCCACCTTCTTCGTCCATAACAGTCATTTGGGAAATACACCTGGTGGCAGGAAAGGCTTCGTTTTGTGCAGCAAAAGATGGTTTGGTGTAAGTGGCTCCAAATCTCCAGGGTCATTAGACACTTTAGTTATAGGCCTGTCATTTATGATCCCCTCCACTTCACAGAACAAGGTGGTGAGCCCTTCCTCATCAAGCGTTTGTTGCTGCATTAAGGCACTGAGAATGCGTCGAATAGTTCTTATTTGTCTTTCCCAGATACCTCCATGATGTGAACCTGACGGAGGGTTAAACATCCACTTTATGCCTTTGTCCAGAAGTTTGTTTTGGATTTGTGTGTGATTTAAACCTTGTAGTGATTCTTTCAGCTCACGTTCCGCCCGAACCAGATTGGTCCCATTGTCTGATCTCATCACCTTAATAGGGCCTCTTCTTGCAACAAACCTCCTAATGGCGTTAATACACGAGTCGGTGTTGAGACTGTGCGCAAGCTCCAGGTGAACGGCTCTGATGTTCAAACAGGTGAAGATCACGCCGTAACGCTTGATTGTGGCTCTTCCCCTTTTCAATTCAAATGGGCCAAAAAAGTCCACACCCACATTTGTAAAAGGTGGATCATCTGGTGTGACACTTTCCACTGGCAAGTCTGCCATGAATTGCTCTCCCTTCATGCCACTTAGTTTTCTGCAGGTGACACATTTTGAGATGACCTTCCAGATGGCAGAATTTCCACCAGGGATCCAATATTTCTGCCTCAAGCGGGAGAGTGTGTGAGTCCTTCCACTATGTCCAACATCCTCATGAACATGCCTGATGAGAATTTGGGTCACGTGATGATTTGTGGGTAGAATGATTGGATTTTTGGCCTCAGCTGGCATTGCAGACCTCATCAACCTACCACCAACTCTGACCAAGTTATCCTGTATGACGGGTGAAAGTTTATGAAGGTGACTGTTCCTTTTTATTCCAGTTCCTTTCTTTAGTGCGTTCACCTCATCCATAAAAGATCTAGATTGACAAAACTCAATGATCGCCGCCTCTGCCTCTTGTAAATCTTTGACAGAGAGGGGTTCCTTTTCATAGCTGCTGCTCTTTAAGCGGGCTCTCAGTACAGCTTTTAGACGCAAGACCCACGCAACAGCTTTCTTGAGGCGGTGCCATTGTGAGTAATGCATGAGCAACTTATAGATTGTATCACTGCAGTCCTCAGGGGTGCTAACACTTACTGCAAGTACCTTCACTTCTGGGTCGCTGAAAGTGAGGGTCAACTCTGGACTTTTTGTCCAATGGGACTCTGGCTGAAGCAGAAACTGTGGTCCTGACACCCAGAATCGATCCCTCAGAAAGTTGCTTGCAGACACACCTCTTGACACACAGTCAGATGGATTCATGCAACCATTCACATATCTCCATTGGGAGGCCTTTGTGGTGGCTCAAATAACCGCAACCCTGTTGGCCACAAATGTTTGGAATCTTGATGTTTCATTTAGTACGTACTTTAGGACGGAAGTGCTGTCAGTCCAAAACACAGAGGGTTCGAGTGGTAGTTCGAGTTCGTCCTGCATCATTCTGTCAATCCGGACAGCAACAGTGGCAGCGGTTAGTTCCAGTCTTGGGATAGTGACAGGTTTGAGTGGAACCACCCTGGCCTTAGCCATGATGAAAGAGCAATGAACTGTGTGGGCTTTATTCATCAATCGAAGGTAAGACACTGTACCACAACCACTTTCACTTGCATCCCCAAAATGGTGGAGCTGTGCTGAGACCGGTTGTCCAAAGTTGCACGGCATGAAACACCTTTTCACTTTGTAGTCCTTTAGCAAGTGGAAGTCATGTGACCACCTGACCCATCGCTCTTCGAGTTCTTTTGGGATTCTTGCATCCCATCCAAGTCTCATACCAGTTAACTTTTGCAGAATTTGCTTAGCAGGACGGATGACAGGAGCCAACATGCCGAGAGGGTCGTAAATGGAGCTCACCATAGACAAGATACCTCTTCTAGTGAGTGGCTTTTCCAGTATGTCAATTTTAAACTCAAATGAATCAGTCTCAGTACACCACTGTACACCTAAGGCTCTTTCTACAGGCAGGACATCTTGATCAAAGTCCAGGTCTTTCATTTCTTTTGATCGACTATTCTCTGGTATTGAGAGAAGCAGGGTTCTGTTGTTGCTGACCCATTTGTTCAGCTGGAAACCACCTTTGCTGCACAAAGCCAGGAGCTCATGGGCGATTTTTATTGCCTCCTTCTCGTTTCCCACTGATTTTAAGCAGTCATCCACATAAAAGTTCCTCAGCACAGTGGAGATTATGTCAGTGCTGAATTCATTCATATTGTCTCTGGCACATTGTTGCAAGGCAAAGTTTATCAGCTAGGTGAGGATGTAGCACCAAAAATGTGCATGACCATCTTGTACTCCTCCAACTCGCCATCAAGGTTTCCATCAGGCCACCACAGGAATCGGAGTAAATCAGTATCATTCTCTGGCACCTTGACCTGGTGAAACATGGCCTCTATATCTGCCATGAATGCAACACTCTTCTGCCTAAACCTAGTGAGGACACCAACCAGGCTATTTGCCAAGTCTGGACCTTGTAGTAGACGTGCATTCAGAGATGTGCCCTGATAGGATGCTCCACAATCAAACACAACGCGCAGTTGGATGGTAGACTCCATGGTGAGGTATATACCTGATCCTTTTGCTTTGACTTGTTTTAGTCTTTTGTTCAGATGTTATTTTGGTTGCAAAGCCTTTATTCAGCATATTAGCCATGAAGTCTTTGTACTCTTGGTAGAATTTGTAAGTCCGCAGAAACTTCCGTTTTATGTTTTAAGCCCTTTGTTCAGCCACACAGCGATTGTTTGGAAACTCAAGTCCTTTATCCTTCAATGGCAGTCCAATAGAATAGTGTCCATCCACGAACTTGGCACTCTTTGAGACACTTTCTCGAAACCTGTGATCCTCCATAGACATTTCTGCCCGTTCCTTATGTCGATGTTCTGGGAAGTCCATTTTAATTTGCTGCTGCAACAAGTCTTCAATTTTTTATGACTGAAATTCTGTTTGCAGTCATGACAGGATATCCATTATGTTTGACATCCATTTTTCTTAATGGTCCATTTATTGTCCAACCTAGGACAGTTTTAACAGCGTACGGGCCATTTCCTCAGCTGTTAATTACTTTCCATGGCTCTAAAGCTTTAGGCACGTTGCATCCAAACAGCAATCCAACATCCGAGTCAACTTTAGGGATTTTAACTTCTTTTAAGTACGGCCATTGATCCACATCTTCCTGGGACGGAATGTTCTCCTTTTTTACTGGGATTTTATTTTGTGTGAATACATGAGGAAGTTCCACATACTGCTCATTATCCAGGCCACAAATTTCCAAGTCCCAAGCGATTGATGTTTTAGTGGACTCCTCCTTGTTCATTGTTCGCAGAAGTATTTCTGCCTTTCGTCCTGTTATTTGAAGCTGCTGGAGGATCGCTTCTGTGCAGAAGGTGGCAGTACTGCCTGGGTCTAGAAAGGCATATGTTGTTATTGTGTTGCTACCTTTTTTGTTTTCACCTTTACAGGAACAACAGCTAAGGTGCCTTCAGGCTCACCGGCCCCAGTATCCTTCCCTCGTCCACTTTCATCCGTATCCACCAATGCACTGGATGCGTTTGTAACAGTCCTCTCCTTTCCTTTGTTGACGATATGAAGGAGAGTAGGGTGATTTAATTTACATTGTTTGCAGGTGAGCCTCTGCTTGCATCCTTTACTCATGTGTCCTTTCTCCAGACACCCAAAACAGAGTCCTCTAGCCTTGAGAAATTCCAACTTCTCTTCATGTGTTTTCTTGAGAATTTGTAGGCAAGCAGCAAGCTTGTGTTCTCCCTGACAATATGCGCACAGGTTTGATGGCGATTTGCTAATATGCTTTAAGGTTGGTGGAGATACTGTTGTGACACTGGTGACAAATCCACTCTTACTTTGATTAGTTTTCATAGCAGGTACAAAGGTGTAGCTTGGTTTAATCATGGGATGGTCCTTTAAATTTCCAAACACTGGGTGTGACAGAATCCTTGCCTGTTTGTCAACAAAGTGTACCAGATCTTTAAATTTGGCTCGCCTTTTCTCTTTGTCTTGTACATCACAAGCTTTAACCCTCCACTTTTCTTTCATCGTGCGTGGGAGTTTAGAGAGAACAGCCCTCATGTTAGCTGGATAATCCATTTCCTCCATATATTCCACTGTGTCCATTGTATTAAGACAACTATTGAGAAACACTGAAAATGCCTTTAAAGCTTCTGGGTCTTCAGGTTTGATAGGTGTCCAAGTTGTGGCTTTGTCAAAGTAGGCCATAGCGATCTGGTATTCATCCCCATAATGATGTTTTAGTAGTCTTTTTGCCTCTGTATATCCCCTGTCCGCTTGCATGTATTGACAACTACGGACGAGCTGTCTTGGTTGGCCGACAGTATACTGTTCCAGAAAGTACAGCCGGTCTTTGCTGTTCTCAGTCCTTTCCTCAATACCATGTTCAAACGCTCAAATAAAAAACTGATAATCCAAAGGATTTCCATTAAAAGTGGGGATGCTGAGTGGAGGTAATGAAGAGTTTCTGTTGCTTTACAAGTGTTTCTGTGATCACATTCTGCCTTTCCATAATGTCTACCAGGTTACTCATGCCAATTGTCCGTACACTTGAAGTACTGGAGCTTGATGTAGAAGGTGTCTGCTGACATTGGTAGTTTGTACCTCCTGGCATGTATTGCGTGTCATTGATGGCAGCGGAAGTAACAGCCGGAGCAACGGCTTGAGAGCTTACTTCAACTGGACCAACATCTTCAGCGGCAGGTTGGGTCTCCCTGATTGTTTGCCTGTTTAGTTTTGTATGTGCAGGAGCTGGCTCCAGGGTTGTACCTGGAAGCGGGGACCCGCCGTGAGAGTGCACGTCACTCGGCTCACTATATGGGTCCTCAATTAATCCATCTTCAAAATAGTCATTCATCCCATCTCCTGAAGGGAGTGGGGCACCATGTAGTTGTTCAAACTTCTTAATGATATTCAGTTTTGCTGTGTTAACCTCCATTTCTGTTTCCAGCTCCAGCTGTTCCCTTTTTGCCTTTAAGTCAGCTTCCTCCTTTTCCAGGGCTTGTTTCTTAGTCAGCAGGGCTGCACGTGCCAACAGTTCAGCCTTTTGTCCTTCTAGCTTGAGCTTCGCAGATGCAACAGAAGATCGTGTGGACTTCCTTGAGGACGTACTCCTTATATCTGAAGCACTGTCCCTTATTGTTAATTTTGATTTAACATCTTTTCCTTCGGATGCATTGTACACAGGAGCAGCCGCAGTCCATTTTGTCACTTCTTCTGTGAATTCCTTTATAGCAGCTGCCTTAGGTTTATACCATTCAACTTGATCAGTTTCTCCTTCTTTTGCATCCTGGGTGCTCATTAAATCCAGAACAAAGTCATTCAATTCTTCCATCTCCTTGCATAGTTTAATAAACTCATTTTCCATTTTGGATTTCACAACTTCGACGTTACATACATTTTCCATCAATTCCTTGATTTCATTCTTCTTTCTTGTTAATGCACCCAATTTTGCACTCCTTGATGATTTCACTTTCCTGAGTCTCTCCTCAAACACATTCTCAATGTCACTGTCCAAGCTCTCCAGACCTTCACTTTTCTTTGCCTCCATTTTGTTTTGATTCCAAGACCTCCTTTTGTATCTCACTTTACTGTTTCCAAACGTCTGATGAATTGCAGTTCTTTATGTATCTGCTTGTGTTTGTCCAGACCAGTTTCCATATACTTCTGAAATTCCCCTTGAATTTGCATCCTTTGAATGCACCATCATTAACACAGATGACAGCGGATCCCAGCAGAGCTGATCACGTGATTCATTCATTCATAAACAAAAGGAGACATGGATGCAGACGGTGAGAAAAAGAGGTGAGTGGGTTGATAGGCAGTTTGCCAGACTGTTTCAGGTTTTGAGACCACAGACCAAACACAAGCTGTACAGCTCTTAAGCAGCGGGGGTTTTTGACGGTAAAAATGCAAAGTCCTGACGTGTCCCTTTTTTGGTTTGAGCCTTATGGTTGACGCGCTTAAATCAGAAACAGAGTCCACGATTCCTTTTTGTTTAATTTATTGTCCATGTCTTCGTCGATAAAGATATACTCAAAGCAAAACTTTCTTACCGGTGGCAGGAACAGAAGCGTCAAGGAGCAAGTGGGCACATTGCTATCAAACAATTCCAGAAATAAACTCGGTTATACTTATTCCAGCGGTAAAAAAAACGTTTGTCTACTAAACCAAAAAAGAGCAGCCCTCACATACTGCCTTTGACATATATATACACACACACCAACCAGCTGATAGACCTGTGGCTGCAATCAGCTACATGACGATCAGCTGGTAGTCATGACACCATCTCTGACAATCAGCTGATCGTCTGGCTGCAGGTCTCGGCAAGCCTGATGAACAAAGTTCAGTCAATCAAATTTTCAAAAAATAAAGTAATAATTGAAACAATGCTTCAAGTTTCAAAATTATAACTTTGGCTCCAACAGGGCTAATAGTTATAGCTGCAGTTAGTCTAGACTATAGTGTGTAGATGCTAATAGTTATAGCTACAGTTAGTCTAAACTATAGTGTGTAGATGCTAATAGTTATAGCTACAGTTAGTCTAAACTATAGTGTGTAGATGCTAATAGTTATAGCTACAGTTAGTCTAAACTATAGTGTGTAGATGCTAATAGTTATAGCTACAGTTAGTCTAAACTATAGTGTGTAGATTCTAATAGTTATAACTATAGTTGTAGTAGCTCAGACTAGAGTATTTCGTCTTAATCACAGCTTCATCATAGCTATGCTGCTATAGGCCTACGCTGCAGGGGGACGCCAACATGATCTGCTGAGTGGTGTCTCCACTGCTCTTCTCCTTTTCCTTCCCTTTCCTCCTCCCTTCCTCCTCCTCCAGCTCATTCCATAGTTAATTAGCAGCACCTCGTTACTGTAACTGGGCTCCATTTTCTTTCCTGTCTGGTTCCTCTAGACGACTTGGATTTTCAGGCGCTATGCCAATAAATTCAGAACAAAATGCCTCTGGATGCCGATGAATAGACATCCAACCAATCAGAGAAAGGAGGCATGTGATGTGGGCGGAGCTACAACCAGACAAGTATCAACAATGGACATCTAGAACATCTGCAGACAGTGGTATGAATCATGGATGGTCCTGGAGGACTCAGAGCATAAAGCCCGCTTTGATTTCCTCCGGTATGTTCTGTACCGGTATGTTCTGTACCGGTATATTCCGTATCAGTATGACTGTACCGGTATGTTCTGTATCAGTATGTTCTGTATCGGTATGTTCTGTACCGGTATGTTCTGCACCGGTATGACCCGTACCGGTATATTCTGTATCGGTATGTTCTGCACCGGTATGACCCGTACCGGTATGACCCGTACCGGTATGTTCTGTATCGGTATGTTCTGTACCGGTATGTTCTGTACCGGTATGTTCTGTACCGGTATGTTCTGTACCGGTATGTTCTGTACCGGTATATTCCGTATCAGTATGACTGTACCGGTATGTTCTGTATCGGTATGTTCTGTATCGGTATGTTCTGTACCGGTATGTTCTGCACCGGTATGACCCGTACCGGTATGTTCTGTATCGGTATGTTCTGTACCGGTATGTTCTGCACCGGTATGACCCGTACCGGTATGTTCTGTATCGGTATGTTCTGTACCGGTATGTTCTGCACCGGTATGACCCGTACCGGTATGTTCTGCACCGGTATGTTCTGTACCGGTATGACTGAAGTTACAGCAACGAACCCAGTAACATCCAAACTACCGCTCCATCCCACTAGAACCAACCAAGACCACAAGATGACAAAGAAAATACTAAAAACAGGCGAAAAAGAAACTGGAACCAAAAGAACGTAAAAATGTGAACTAACTTCCCCAATCTCGCAACAACTGAATCATAGGCAACTGGACTTAGATTTGTCTAGAAGACGTTTCGCCTCTTATCCAAGCGGCTTCATCAGTTCTCAACGCAACAGTCTGACTAGTCCGCACTAGTCAGACAAACAGTGGAGTATGACTCTGGTTTTTAACCTCTGTGGAGGTGTGCACCCACCACTTCCTAAAGACAATACTTCGTTAGTGGAGTTTGGACCCTCTTCAGGGTCGGAGGAACAGGGATGTTTCTGGTCCACAGGACCACGTAGACCTCCGGACTCTTGAGGGTCGGAGGAACAGGGATGTTTCTGGTCCGCAGGACCATGTAGACCTCCGGACTCTTGAGGGTCGGAGGAACTGGGATGCTTCTGGTCTCTGGAACATGTAGACCTCCAGACTCCTGAGGGTCGGAGGAACCGGGATGCTTCTGGTCCACAGGACCATGTAGACCTCCGGACTCTTGAGGGTCGGAGGAACAGGGATGTTTCTGGTCCGCAGGACCATGTAGACCTCCGGACTCTTGAGGGTCGGAGGAACTGGGATGCTTCTGGTCTCTGGAACATGTAGACCTCTGGAACATGTAGAACCAGAGACTGAATAACAAGGACTGAACTAAACTAAACTCAGGTTGCTCAAAGAAGCATAACGACAGTCGTTCACTGTTAACCACACCTGATGCCCAACGACTGTTGTCCACCAGTGGCCCCACCCACCCCTAACGACTGTCCTTTCACTGGTGTGGCTCTCCTGACCCAAACAAAGAGTCCAGTGAAACTCCACTAACGAAGTATTGTCTTTAGGAAGTGGTGGGTGTACACCTCCACAGAGGTTAAAAACCAGAGTCATACTCCACTGTTTGTCTGACTAGTGCGGACTGGTTTAGACTGGTTTAGACTAGTCAGACTGTTGCGTTGAGAACTGATGAAGCCGCTTGGATAAGAGGAGAAAAGTCTTCTAGACAAATCTAAGTCCAGTTGCCTATGATTCAATTGTTGCAAGAATGGAACTTATCTGGATAAATGAGAATATCCACAGACTAACTTCCCCAATAAACCTAAATACTAAATAATAAATATAAATAATAGTAAACCTAAACATCAGAATATCAGATAATTCCTTTTTTGTGAAAAGCACCAGTGTGATATTACTGTAACCCAGAAGAAAGAAGACTGTGGTCCATCCGAGCCTGAAGACCAGCATCATGTGACTAAATCACATTGCAGTGTTTTAAATTGTTTTTGTGACAGCTGGGAGTCAAAACCGAAACAGAGATCAAAGTTTGATGGACTGCAGAGCCCTGAGCTGAAGATCGTGATCTTCTGCCTGCAGCATCTGTCAACAGCTGGACTCGGTTCAGTTTTAACTGTGAGGAGAAACAATGTTGGTGTGAAGTTGAGGTTTCCAGATAGAGCTGCATCACAGCAGGATATAAGAGGAAGAAGCTGTATCTAGCAGACGTACGTCAGGAGCTCCAACATGGTACCTCCACCTGATGACCTGCAGGTGACCTGCTGCTCCTGATCAGGTTTCAGGAGGCGGAGCTTCAGCAGAGCTGATAACAGCTGCTGCAGACCAGATAACACAGATAAACCTGAAGGTAATCTGATTAAGAGCTGGTCTGCCTCCAGCTGCTGCAGCGTCCACAAACATCTGGACCAGAACACAGCCAAGTTCAGCTTCACTTCAGGACCGGTTTCACCTGTTTCACACCTGAATGTTGCTCCCAGAGCAACCGAGGAAATAATCCTGAATGACTGAGTTTTACCTTCTGAACACTTGAGGACGTGTGAAAATAAAAACTCTGTTGTTGGTTTCTATGAAAAAGATCACAGTTTTCCAGGAAGATCAGTCGAACATGCAGCAGCACCGTCCATGAAGAAGACGTCCAGCGCCGTCCATGAAGACGTCCGGCGCCGTCCATGAAGAAGACGTCCGGCGCCGTCCATGAAGAAGACGTCCAGCACCGTCCGTGAAGAAGACGTCCAGTACCGTCCGTGAAGAAGACGTCCGGCACCGTCCATGAAGAAGACGCCGGCGCCGTCCATGAAGAAGACGTCCGGCGCCGTCCGTGAAGAAGACGTCCGGCGCCGTCCGTGAAGAAGACGTCCGGCGCCGTCCTTGAAGACAAGTTTTTCCTTGCCACTGTTTGGTATAAAGGTTTTTTTTCTCCCTACGTGGGAGTTTTTTACCTGCCATTATCATTGATTGGATTTAATTATATAATCTTAGTTGATGATATTTGCTCGGGGGTCATGCTCTGGGTCTCTGTAAAGCGCCTAGAGACAATTGTCATTGTAACAGACGCTATATAAATAAAATTGAATTGAATTGAATTGAAACCAGGTAAAACCAGGGAAACCAGGTAGAACCAAGTGGAACCAGGGAAACCAGGTAGAACCAGGTGGAACCAGGGAAACCAGGTAGAACCAGGTGGAACCAGGGAAACCAGGTAGAACCAGGTGGAACCAGGTAGAACCAGGTGGAACCAGGTAGAACAAGGTGGAACATAGTGGAACCAGGTAGAACCAGGTAGAACCAGGTGGAACCAGGTAGAACCAGGTAGAACCGGGTGGAACATAGTGGAACCAGGTAGAACCAGGTGGAACCAGGTGGAACCAGGTAGAACCAGGTAGAACCAGCCAGAACCAGATAGAACCAGTGAAACCAGGTAGAACCAGGTGGAACCAGGGAAACCAGGTAGAACCAGGTGGAACCAGGTAGAACCAGGTGGAGCATAGTGGAACCAGGTAGAACCAGGTGGAACCAGGTAGAACAAGGTGGAACATAGTGGAACCAGGTAGAACCAGATGAATCCAGGTGGAACCAGGTAGAACCAGGTAGAACCGGGTGGAACATAATGGAACCAGGTAGAACCAGTCAGAACCAGGTAGAATCAGGTGGAACCAGGTAGAACCAGGTAGAACCAGGTGGAACCAGGTGGAACCAGGTAGAACCAGGTAGAACCAGGTAGAACCAGCCAGAACCAGATAGAACCAGTGAAACCAGGTAGAACCAGGTAGAACCAGGTGGAACCAGGGAAACCAGGTCGAACCAGGGAAACCAGGTAGAACCAGGTGGAACCAGGGAAACCAGGTGGAACCAGGTAGAACCAGGTAGAACCGGGTGGAACCTAGTGGAACCAGGTAGAACCAGGTAGAACCAGGTGGAACCAGGTGGAACCAGGTAGAACCAGGTAGAACCAGAACCAGAAACCAGAAACCATAGAACCAGGTGAAACCAGGTAGAACCAGGTGGAACCAGGGGAACCAGGTAGAACCAGGTGGAACCAGTGGAACCAGGAACCAGGTGGAACCAAGTGAACCAGGTGGAACCAGGTGGAACCAGGTAGGTAGAACAGGTGGAACATAGTGGAACCAGGTAGAAACCAGATGAATCCAGGTGGAACCAGGTAGAACCAGGTAGAACCGGGTGGAACAAAGGGAACCAGGTAGAACCAGTCAGAACCAGGTAGAAAACCAGTGGAACCAGGTGGAACCAGGTAGAACCAGGAGAACCAGGTGGAACCAGGTGGAACCAGGTAGAACCAGGTAGAACCAGGTAGAACCAGCCAGAACCAGATAGAACCAGTGAAACCAGGTAGAACCAGGTAGAACCAGGTGGTGGAACCAGGGAAACCAGGTCAGGGAACCAGGGAACCAGGTAGAACCAGGTGGAACCAGGGAAACCAGGTGGAACCAGGTAGAACCAGGTAAGAACCGGGTAGAACCGGGTGGAACATAGTGGAACCAGGTAGAACCAGGTAGAACCAGGTGGAACCAGGTGGAACCAGGTAGAACCAGGTAGAACCAGCCAGAACCAGATAGAACCAGTGAAACCAGGTAGAACCAGGTAGAACCAGGTGGAACCAGGGAAACCAGGTAGAACCAGGGAAACCAGGTAGAACCAGGTGGAACCAGGGAAACCAGGTAGAACCAGGTGCAACCAGGTAGAACCAGGTGGAACATAGTGGAACCAGGTAGAACCAGATGGAACCAGGTGGAACAGGCAGAAACCAGGTAGAACCAGGTAGAACCGGGTGGAACATAGTGGAACCAGGTAGAACCAGTCAGAACCAGGCAGAATCAGGTGGAACCAGGTGGAACCAGGTAGAACCAGCCAGAACCAGATAGAACCAGTGAAACCAGGTAGAACCAGGTGGAACCAGGGAAACCAGGTAGAACCAGGTGGAACCAGGTGGAACCAGGTAGAACCAGGTAGAACCAGGTAGAACCAGGTAGAACCAGCCAGAACCAGATAGAACCAGTGAAACCAGGTAGAACCAGGTAGAACCAGGTGGAACCAGGGAAACCAGGTCGAACCAGGGAAACCAGGTAGAACCAGGTGGAACCAGGGAAACCAGGTGGAACCAGGTAGAACCAGGTAGAACCGGTAGAACCGGGTGGAACATAGTGGAACCAGGTAGAACCAGGTAGAACCAGGTGGAACCAGGTGGAACCAGGTAGAACCAGCCAGAACCAGATAGAACCAGTGAAACCAGGTAGAACCAGGTGGAACCAGGGAAACCAGGTAGAACCAGGTGGAACCAGGTAGAACCAGGTGGAGCATAGTGGAACCAGGTAGAACCAGGTGGAACCAGGTAGAACAAGGTGGAACATAGTGGAACCAGGTAGAACCAGATGAATCCAGGTGGAACCAGGTAGAACCAGGTAGAACCGGGTGGAACATAATGGAACCAGGTAGAACCAGTCAGAACCAGGTAGAATCAGGTGGAACCAGGTGGAACCAGGTAGAACCAGGTAGAACCAGGTGGAACCAGGTGGAACCAGGTAGAACCAGGTAGAACCAGGTAGAACCAGCCAGAACCAGATAGAACCAGTGAAACCAGGTAGAACCAGGTAGAACCAGGTGGAACCAGGGAAACCAGGCCGAACCAGGGAAACCAGGTAGAACCAGGTGGAACCAGGGAAACCAGGTGGAACCAGGTAGAACCAGGTAAGAACCGGGTAGAACCGGGTGGAACATAGTGGAACCAGGTAGAACCAGGTAGAACCAGGTGGAACCAGGTGGAACGAGGTAGAACCAGGTAGAACCAGCCAGAACCAGATAGAACCAGTGAAACCAGGTAGAACCAGGTAGAACCAGGTGGAACCAGGGAAACCAGGTAGAACCAGGGAAACCAGGTAGAACCAGGTGGAACCAGGGAAACCAGGTAGAACCAGGTGCAACCAGGTAGAACCAGGTGGAACATAGTGGAACCAGGTAGAACCAGATGGAACCAGGTGGAACCAGGTAGAACCAGGTAGAACCGGGTGAAACATAGTGGAACCAGGTAGAACCAGTCAGAACCAGGCAGAATCAGGTGGAACCAGGTGGAACCAGGTAGAACCAGCCAGAACCAGATAGAACCAGTGAAACCAGGTAGAACCAGGTGGAACCAGGGAAACCAGGTAGAACCAGGTGAAACCAGGCAGAACCAGGTGGAACCAGGCAAACCAGGTGGAACCAGGTAGAACCAGCCAGAACCAGATGGAACCAGTGAAACCAGGTAGAACCAGGTGGAACCAGGGAAACCAGGTAGAACCAGGTGGAACCAGGCAGAACCAGGCAAACCAGGCGGAACCAGGTGGAACCAGGCAGAACCAGCTAGGACCAGATAGAACCAGTGAAACCAGGTAGAACCAGGTGGAACCAGGGAAACCAGGTGGAACCAGGTGGAATCAGGTGGAACCAGGTGGAATCAGGTGGAACCAGGTGGAACCAGGTGGAATCAGGTGGAACCAGGTGGAACCAGGGAAACCAGGTAGAACCAGGTGGAACCACGGAAACCAGGTAGAATCAGGGAAACCAGGTAGAACCAGGTGGAACCAGGGAAACCAGGGAAACCAGGTGGAACCAGGTGGAACCAGGTGGAATCAGGTGGAACCAGGTGGAACCAGGTGGAATCAGGTGGAACCAGGTGGAACCAGGGAAACCAGGTAGAACCAGGTGGAACCACGGAAACCAGGTAGAATCAGGGAAACCAGGTAGAACCAGGTGGAACCAGGGAAACCAGGTAGAACCAGGTGGAACCAGGGAAACCAGGTGGAACCAGGTGGAATCAGGTGGAACCAGGTGGAACCAGGCAGACAACGTTCTACTCACTGACTCATCTTCTGGTTTTGTTTCTCGGTAATAAAACCTTCATCCAGGGAGTCGGAGCTGATAAACACTGATGTCAGGAGCATCAGTCAAGTTCAACCACATTCTGTCATTTATCTCCTGAAACTACTGAGGAAATAAAAGTTTCCTACCATTGATGATGCACCTTCCTTTATGTTGTCGGTTGATTCCATTGGTATTGATAAGGTATCAGTTTTGGTATCAATACCAGATCATCCCCCAGTGGTGACGGTGGGGGAAATGGACCACCGTCCAGACCCAGGAGGTCTGGGATCATCTGGCTGCAGGAACCAGGAACTCTTTGGACCTTCAACTCTGTCATCAGGATCTGAACGATGACAAACTGCCAGAACCTTCTATCTATCTGAGCTTCCACAGTGGCTCAACTCAGATTATATCTCCCAGTTTAAATTGTTGGACCAGCAGGAGCATCTTCCCAGTTAGAAAGTCTCTGATGAGATTTCCGCTCGCTGTCTCAAACTGATTAAAGGTTATCAGCCAGCTTGTATGAGCGCTCTGGCAGAGCGACGCTGAGCTGAAGATCTGATTCCTGCAGCGCATCCATCAGCAGAGCAGCTCCACCCCGCTGATGAAGTTAACCAGCACCATGAGATGATCGAAACTCTGCTTCAGGCCACAAACTCCTCCAGTTAGTCGTCCTGAGTACGAGGACAATGTCCTGATAGTAACAGGAGGACATTAGCAGCAGAGACTCACCTAGGACAGTTTCAGACCGAAGCACCGAGTCCAGAAGAATGAGGTCACAGCTGGACCTCCATGACATCATCATGGGAGTCCAGAAGACCGAGGTCAAAGCTGGACCTCCATGATATCATCATGGGAGTCCAGAAGACCGAGGTCAAAGCTGGACCTCCATGACATCATCATGGGAGTCCAGAAGACCGAGGTCACAGCTGGACCTCCATGACATCATCATGGGAGTCCAGAAGACTGAGGTCAAAGCTGGACCTCCATGACATCATCATGGGAGTCTAGAAGACTGAGGTCAAAGCTGGACCTCCATGACATCATCATGGGAGTCTAGAAGACCGAGGTCACAGCTGGACCTCCATGACATCATCATGGGAGTCCAGAAGACCAAGGTCACAGCTGGACCTCCATGACATCATCATGGGAGTCCAGAAGACTGAGGTCAAAGCTGGACCTCCATGACATCATCATGGGAGTCTAGAAGACCGAGGTCAAAGCTGGACCTCCATGACATCATCATGGGAGTCCAGAAGACCGAGGTCACAGCTGGACCTCCATGACATCATCATGGGAGTCCAGAAGACCAAGGTCACAGCTGGACCTCCATGACATCATCATGGGAGTCCAGAAGACTGAGGTCAAAGCTGGACCTCCATGACATCATCATGGGAGTCTAGAAGACCGAGGTCAAAGCTGGACCTCCATGACATCATCATGGGAGTCCAGAAGACCGAGGTCACAGCTGGACCTCCATGACATCATCATGGGAGTCCAGAAGACCGAGGTCACAGCTGGACCTCCATGACATCATCATGGGAGTCCAAAAGACCGAGGTCACAGACGGACCTCCATGACATCATCATGGGAGTCCAGAAGACCGAGGTCACAGCTGGACCTCCATGACATCATCATGGGAGTCCAAAAGACCGAGGTCACAGACGGACCTCCATGACATCATCATGGGAGTCCAGAAGACCGAGGTCAAAGCTGGACCTCCATGACATCATCATGGGAGTCCAGAAGACCGAGGTCACAGCTGGACCTCCATGACATCATCATGGGAGTCCAGAAGACCGAGGTCACAGCTGGACCTCCATGACATCAACATGGGAGTCCAGAAGACCGAGGTCAAAGCTGGACCTCCATGACATCATCATAGGAGTCCAGAAGACCAAGGTCAGAGCTGGACCTCCATGACATCATCATAGGAGTCCAGAAGACCGAGGTCAAAGCTGGACCTCCATGACATCATCATGGGAGTCCAGAAGACCGAGGTCACAGCTGGACCTCCATGACATCATCATGGGAGTCCAGAAGACCGAGGTCAAAGCTGGACCTCCATGACATCATCATGGGAGTTCAGAAGACCGAGGTCACAGCTGGACCTCCATGACATCATCATGGGAGTTCAGAAGACCGAGGTCACAGCTGGACCTCCATGACATCATCATGGGAGTCCAGAAGACCGAGGTCACAGCTGGACCTCCATGACATCATCATGGGAGTCCAGAAGACCGAGGTCACAACTGGACCTCCATGACATCATCATGGGAGTCCAGAAGACCGAAGTCACAGATGGACCTCCATGACATCATCATGGGAGTCCAGAAGACCGAGGTCAAAGCTGGACCTCCATGACATCATCATGGGAGTCCAGAAGACCGAGGTCACAGCTGGACCTCCATGACATCATCATGGGAGTCCAGAAGACCGAGGTCACAGCTGGACCTCCATGACATCAACATGGGAGTCCAGAAGACCGAGGTCAAAGCTGGACCTCCATGACATCATCATAGGAGTCCAGAAGACCAAGGTCAGAGCTGGACCTCCATGACATCATCATAGGAGTCCAGAAGACCGAGGTCAAAGCTGGACCTCCATGACATCATCATGGGAGTCCAGAAGACCGAGGTCACAGCTGGACCTCCATGACATCATCATGGGAGTCCAGAAGACCGAGGTCAAAGCTGGACCTCCATGACATCATCATGGGAGTTCAGAAGACCGAGGTCACAGCTGGACCTCCATGACATCATCATGGGAGTCCAGAAGACCGAGGTCACAGCTGGACCTCCATGACATCATCATGGGAGTCCAGAAGACCGAGGTCACAGCTGGACCTCCATGACATCATCATGGGAGTCCAGAAGACCGAGGTCAAAGCTGGACCTCCATGACATCATCATGGGAGTCCAGAAGACCGAGGTCACAGCTGGACCTCCATGACATCATCATGGGAGTCCGGAAGACCGAGGTCAAAGCTGGACCTCCATGACATCATCATGGGAGTCCAGAAGACCGAGGTCAAAGCTGGACCTCCATGACATCATCATGGGAGTTCAGAAGACCGAGGTCACAGCTGGACCTCCATGACATCATCATGGGAGTCCAGAAGACCGGTCACAGGGGACCTCCATGACATCATCATGGGAGTCCAGAAGACCGAGGTCACAGCTGGACCTCCATGACATCATCATGGGAGTCCAGAAGACCGAGGTCAAAGCTGGACCTCCATGACATCATTGGTTTGATTATACAGTCAGGAACAAATACGAACACTTGTGAACAAACACGAGGAAGTCTGGAGTGATCCCTGCATCATCATCATCATCATCATCATCACGCTGCAACATGGATGGACAGAACAACGATGGACCTCAGGATCTCATCCCCAACCCTCACCTGGACCATCACTCCACCTCCACCATGGTCCACTCCATCCACAACAGCGACATCAGCAAACCGCTCACCCACATGACGCCACACCCGCCGTCTACCATCTGTACCGTGAACACCAGGATCCATCTGTGAGGAGAACACCTCCAAAGAGCAGGACACCATCAAATGTGAGGTTAGGATGATGAACGGCAGTCAGGTCCAGACCCGCTGAAGACGACGAGCTTCTGACAGTTACCTGCAGAAACTCCTTGGCTGTGCAAACCAACGGCTGCAGCAGGTGTCCAGGTGGTGGTCTGAGACCAGCAGGTGTCCAGGTGGTGGTCTGAGGCCAGCAGCTGTCCAGGTGGTGGTCTGAATCCAGCAGCTGTCCAGGTGGTGGTCTCAGACCAGCAGGTGTCCAGGTGGTGGTCTGAGACCAGCAGGTGTCCAGGTGGTGGTCTGAGACCAGCAGGTGTCCAGGTGGTGGTCTGAGGCCAGCGGCTGTCCAGGTGGTGGTGTGAGACCAGCGGGCGTCCAGGTGGTGGTCTGAGACCAGCAGGTGTCCAGGTGGTGGTCTGAGACCAGCGGGCGTCCAGGTGGTGGTCTGAGACCAGCGGGTGTCCAGGTGGTGGTCTGAGACCAACGGGTGTCCAGGTGGTGGTCTGAGGCCAGCAGGTGTCCAGGTGGTGGTCTGAGACCAGCAGGTGTCCAGGTGGTGGTCTGAGACCAGCGGGTGTTCAGGTGGTGGTCTGAGACCAGCGGGTCTCCAGGTGGTGGTCTGAGACCAGCGGGTGTCCAGGTGGTGGTCTGAGACCAGCGGGTGTCCAGGTGGTGGTCTGAGACCAGCAGGGTGTCCAGGTGGTGGTCTGAGACCAGCAGGTGTCCAGGTGGTGGTCTGAGACCAGCGGGTGTCCAGGTGGTGGTCTGAGACCAGCAGGTGTCCAGGTGGTGGTCTGAGACCAGCAGGTGTCCAGGTGGTGGTCTGAGACCAGCGGGTGTCCAGGTGGTGGTCTGAGACCAGCAGGTGTCCAGGTGGTGGTCTGAGGCCAGTAGGCGTCCAGGTGGTGGTCTGAGACCAGCAGGTGTCCAGGTGGTGGTCTGAGACCAGCAGGTGTCCAGGTGGTGGTCTGAGGCTGGAAATCAGCGTTTTTATTGTGTCACTATTTATTTAAATATAAATCGATAAAACCCAGTTTTATTCAACACAAAGGTTTTACGAGGATCAGTTTCACCCTGATGATCATCTGCAGGTGTTCACACCTTGAAGAAAGCAGATGTTTGTTGGTCTGAAGCAATCAGGAATGTGTTAACAGAAGGCCAAGAAAGTAAGACACCAGCAGAGGTTTTAGAGGAGCAGCTGGACACCATCAAAGACATTTATCTTCTCAGGACTGGACGTCCCAGCAGATCCAGCCCAAGATCAGGCCATAATCAAACCCCGAACCCGAACCCTAATGCTCGGAGAAAGAGCTCCAGAACCTCCAGGCCTCGCTGAGCAGGTCAGATGGTCCGGTCCAGGACAGCAGTCAGAACCAGACTGAACCAGACTAAAGATCAGGTTTTAAGGTTCAGGTTTAGGAGGCTGACTCTAAACTCTAAACACTCATAGTTTCTTCTTCGCCGCAGAACTATCACATCCAAATGTTTCCTAGTTGTGAATCTTTTTTTTTATTTTTCCTAATAAAATAAATAAGTTGTGAATCTTTAACGTGGTCACAGAAACTGAACGGCCTGAAGGAAACAGTGTTTCACAACACCAGGACAACACCAGGACAACACCAGGACAACACCGCCACCTGGTGGCCAGACCGCAGAAGCTCCACACATCACAGCTGGATGCTGATGGAGGAACCTGGTTCCAGCTCACCTGAGGCAGAAGCAAAGCATCCTGGGATGTGAGGAGACCAGATGGTGCTGTAGATGACCCCCTGGTGACCTCTGAGCGTGCTCAGTGATCTGCTGAGAGCTGGATCCCACTGCAGGACACAAACATACAGAACTAGTGAAGATCACACTGAGGTTGTCATATTTGGACCTGTCGGGTCACGTCATAACTCTGGCTGGGGGTTAGCCCTCTGGCTAACACCTGGTTCTGGTCCTGGAGTCACCTTTGACCTTTGAACCTGTCTGGTCACTCTGGTGGCATCAGCCATCCTGGATTCCTGGGAACTCCCAGATGACAGTCAACATCACTGCCAGGAAGACACCAGGACACCAGGACACCAGGATCCCAGGACACCAGGACACCAGGATCCCAGGACACCAGGACACCAGGGCACCAGGCACCACACCAGGACACCAGGACACCAGGCACCACACCAGGGCCCAGGGCACCAGGGCACCAGGGCACCAGGGCACCAGGGCACCAGGACACCACCAGGCACCAGGACACCAGGACACCAGGGCACCAGGGCACCACACCAGGCAGGGCACCAGGACACCAGGACACCAGGACACCAGGGCACCAGGGCACCAGGGACACCAGGGACACCACCAGGGGGGCACCACACACCATGCACCAGGGACACACCAGGGCACCAGGGCACCAGGGCACCAGGGACACCAGGGCACCACACCAGGGCACCCACCAGGACACCAGGACCACCAGGCACCAGGGCACCAGACCCAGGACCACACCAGGACACCACACCAGGACACCAGGCCACACACCATGATCACCAGGACACCAGGCCACCAGGGCACCACCAGGGATCACCAGGACACCACACCACCAGGGGCACCAGGCACCACCCCCACCACCAGGCACCAGGACACCAGGCACCACCAGGGACCCCACCAGGGACACCAGGACACCAGGACACCAGGGACACCAGGGCACCAGGGCACCAGGACACCAGGACCACCAGGACACCACCCACAGGGACCCCCCAGGACACCAGGACACCAGGGCACCCAGGACCAGGACACCAGGGCACCAGGACACCAGGACCACCAGGACACCAGGACACCAGGACACCAGGGCACCAGCCCAGGCACCAGGACCACCAGGGCCACACCAGGGCACCAGGGCACCACCAGGACCACCAGGACACCAGGGCACCCAGGGACCACCAGGACACCAGGGACCCACCAGGCACCAGGGCACCAGGGCACCAGGACACCAGGGACACCAGGGCACCAGGGCACCAGGCACCACCAGGGCACCAGGACACCAGGGACACCAGGGCACCAGGCACCAGGCACCACCAGGCCCAGGGCACCACCAGGGCACCAGGGCACCAGGGACACCAGGCACCACCACCAGGACACCAGGACACCAGGACACCAGGACACCAGGACACCAGGACACCAGGGACACCAGGGACCCACCAGGACCACCAGGGACACCAGGACACCAGGACACCAGGGACACCAGGGCACCAGGGCACCCACCAGGGCACACCACCAGGGACCCACACCAGGACACCAGGACACCAGGACACCACACCAGGACACCAGGCCACCAGGACCACCAGGCACCCACCAGGGCACCACACCAGGGCACCACACCCACCAGGACCACCAGGACAGGACACCAGGACACCAGGACACCACCAGGGCACCAGGGCACCAGGACACCAGGACACCACCACCAGGACACCAGGGGACCCCCAGGACACCAGGCACCACCAGGACACCAGGACACCAGGGCACCAGGGCACCAGGACACCAGGACACCAGGCACACCATGACACCAGGGACACCAGGGACACCACCAGGCACCAGGACACCAGGGCACCAGGGCACCAGGGCACCAGGACACCAGGACACCCAGGCACCACCAGGACCCAGGACACCAGGACACCAGGCCACCAGGACACCAGGGCACCAGGACACCAGGACACCAGGGGGACACCAGGACACCAGGCACCACACCAGGACACCAGGCCCACCAGGACACCAGGGCACCAGGACACCAGGCAGGACACCAGGACACCACACCAGGCCCCCAGGGCACCAGGGCACCAGGACACCAGGACACCAGGACACCAGACACCAGGGCACCAGGGCACCAGGACCAGGACACCAGGACACCAGGACACCAGGACACCAGGGACACCAGGGCACCAGGGCACCAGGCACCAGGACACCAGGGACACCACCAGGACACCAGGACACCAGGGCACCAGGGCACCACCAGGACACCAGGCACACCAGGACACCAGGGCACCAGGGCACCACACCAGGACACCAGGACAACCAGGGCACCAGGGCACCAGGGACACCAGGACACCAGGACACCAGGCACACCAGGGGACACCAGGGCACCAGGCACCAGGACACCAGGGACACCAGGGCACCAGGGCACCACCAGGCACCACCAGGACACCAGGACACCAGGCACCCACCAGGGCACCAGGCACCACACCAGGACACCAGGACACCAGGACACCACACCACCAGGACACCAGGACACCAGGGACACCACCAGGCACACCAGGGCACCAGGACACCAGGCCCCCAGGACACCAGGACACCAGGGCACCAGGCCCCCAGGACACCAGGTCACCAGGACACCAGGACACCAGGCCCCCAGGACACCAGGACACCAGGGCACCAGGCCCCCAGGACACCAGGTACACCAGGCACCAGGCCACCAGGGCACCAGGACACCACCAGGACACCAGGACACCAGGGCACCAGGCCCCCAGGACACCAGGACACCAGGGCACCAGGGCACCAGGGCACCAGGGCACCAGGGCACC
This sequence comes from Hirundichthys speculiger, assembly GCA_018398805.1. Classification (NCBI taxonomy): domain Eukaryota; kingdom Metazoa; phylum Chordata; class Actinopteri; order Beloniformes; family Exocoetidae; genus Hirundichthys; species Hirundichthys speculiger. The sequence goes on along the minus strand of JAGFBZ010002565.1, from coordinate 163,324 downwards.
AGGGCACCAGGGCACCAGGGCACCAGGACACCAGGACACCAGGACACCAGGACACCAGGGACACCAGGACACCAGGACACCAGGACACCAGGGCACCAGGACCACCAGGACACCAGGGCACCAGGACCCCAGGACACCAGGACACCAGGACACCAGGACACCAGGACACCAGGGCACCAGGGCACCAGGGCACCACAGCACCAGGACACCAGGACACCAGGACCCCAGGACACCAGGACACCAGGACACCAGGGCACCAGGGCACCAGGACCCCAGGACCCCAGGACCCCAGGACACCAGGACACCACCAGGACACCAGGACACCAGGACACCAGGACACCAGGACCCCAGGACACCAGGACACCAGGACACCAGGACACCAGGACACCAGGACACCAGGACACCAGGACACCAGGGCACCAGGGCACCAGGACACCAGGGCACCAGGGCACCAGGACACCAGGACACCAGGACACCAGGGCACCAGGGCACCAGGACACCAGGGCAACAGGGCACCAGGGCACCAGGACACCAGGGCACCAGGACACCAGGACACCAGGACACCAGGACACCAGGACACCAGGACACCAGGGCACCAGGGCACCAGGACACCAGGACAGAACTGACAGTCCTTCACCGCTGGCTGGGCAGTAACGGATAGATGCTCACCACTTTAGCGGTCTGGTCCCAGGACCCGGAGACGATCAGGTCCTCTCCTCTGGTCTGACTCCAGTCCAGCGCGTACACCTGCACACAGGTTCACGTCAGCGGCCGTCTCCAGCCAGACAGGATGATGTCCGTGTGTGTGCGTTACCTCCTGTGTGTGTTCTCTGACCACCCTCAGCGGAGCGAGCTGATTGGCCGTGTCCCACAGCTGCAGGCTGCCGTCGCCACCTCCCGCCACCAGGAGGTGCTCGTTGGACTCGCTCCAGGCCACGTCGAAGAGACCGTCGCCCCAGTCCCAGCTGAAACACACCAGGACATTAAAGATGATCCAGCTGAAGATCTGTGGTTTCACACTGAAGAAACATCTGGAAACATCTGAAACCATTAAGGATGAAGTAAAGTTTATACACACGCATGTTTTAAACTGTTTAAACATAACAGCTGCTGATGGACCTAGAGCTGCTGATGGATCTACAGCTGCTGATGGACCTACAGCTGCTGATGGAGGATCTACAGCTGCTGATGGACCTACAGCTGCTGATGGATCTACAGCTGCTGATGGACCTACAGCTGCTGATGGAGGATCTACAGCTGCTGATGGACCAACAGCTGCTGATGGACCAACAGCTGCTAATGGATCTACAGCTGCTGATGGACCTACAGCTGCTGATGGACCTACAGCTGCTGATGGATCTACAGCTGCTGATGGAGGACCTACAGCTTCTGATGGCTGCTGATGGACCTACACTGATGGATCTACAGCTGCTGATGGACCTACAGCTGCTGATGGATCTACAGCTTGCTGATGGACCTACAGCTGCTGATGGAAATGGATCTATAGCTGCTGATGGAGCTGCTGATGGATCTACAGCTGCTGATGGATCTACAGCTGCTGATGGATGGCAGATGCTGATGGACCTACAGCTGCTGATGGACCTACAGCTGCTGATGGGATGACCTACAGCTGCTGATGGATCTACAGCTGCTGATGGACCTACAGCTGCTGATGGACCTAGAGCTGCTGATGGATCTACAGCTGCTGATGGACCTACAGCTGCTGATGGATCTACAGCTGCTGATGGACCTACAGCTGCTGATGGACCTACAGCTGCTGATGGACCTACAGCTGCTGATGGAGCTGCTGATGGACCTACAGCTGCTGATGGACCTACAGCTGCTGATGGACTGCGATGGATCTACAGCTGCTGATGGACCTACAGCTGCTGATGGGATCTACAGCTGCTACGCTGCTGATGGACCTACAGCTGCTGATGGACCTACAGCTGCTGATGATGGATCTACAGCTGCTGATGGATCTACAGCTGCTGACGGACCTACAGCTGCTGATGGACCCACAGCTGCTGATGATGGATCTACAGCTGCTGATGGACCTACAGCTGCTGATGGACCTACAGCTGCTGATGGATCTACAGCTGCTGATGGACCTACAGCTGCTGATGGATCTACAGCTGCTGATGGACCTACAGCTGCTGATGGATCTACAGCTGCTGATGATGGACCTACAGCTGCTGATGGACCTACAGCTGCTGATGGAGGATCTACAGCTGCTGATGGACTTAAAGCTGCTGATGGACTTAAAGCTGCTGATGGACCTACAGCTGCTGATGGACCTACAGCTGCTGATGGAGGATCTACAGCTGCTGACGGACCTACAGCTGCTGATGGACCCACAGCTGCTGATGGACCTACAGCTGCTGATGGAGGATCTACAGCTGCTGACGGACCTACAGCTGCTGATGGACCCACAGCTGCTGATGGACCTACAGCTGCTGATGGAGGATCTACAGCTGCTGATGGACCTACAGCTGCTGATGGACCTACAGCTGCTGATGGACCTACAGCCTGATGGACCCACAGCTGCTGATGGACCCACAGCTGCTGATGGAGGATCTACAGCTGCTGAATCATGGAGGTACTTGCCCACATATATTATTAAATATTTTTCTCTCTTATTTTTAAATGAAGTTTATTAAATAAATAATGTCCAGGCGTAAAAGGTCATATGTTGTCTTCTGTCTGTTATATTTGCTTCCTTCAGTGACCTGCTGTGATCAGATGATTTTTATGATGGTTCACATCAAGATCCAAAGCGGAAGATTAAAAGAGGACGAACCTTTGAGCTGAAGCTACATTTAAACATTACTGCCAAACATCAGATTTACTGAACTAAAGACAGAAGAACAACGTTCACCTTCTGAATAAAGCGACGCCGCTGTCCGTCTCATCCAGAACCAGCAGAGAACCAGAACCTGCAGACAAACACAGATCCAAAGCATGACTGTTGTCATCTCCATCATCATCTACGGTTTGAAAGTGCTTGAACTGACAATAATTCTTTAAAAGTTGGATATAACAGTTTCAGTTGAGCTGATGTGTGAATGAACGAGTGAATAAAGATGGAAAAGAAACATCCTGGTAGTTTTATTTACCAAAATTCACCTGAGCTGGCTCAAATATCCCCTTTAAAGTGATCAATCACTATTAATTAATTATAAAGCCTCTAATGAATTACAGTCATTTTGGTACATGTTCATCTAAAAACCCGTCTTTTTACTGGTCAACTGCGAACGATGTCGTGTTGCTGTAAAATCGAGGTTCTCTGCGTTTAATTCACAGAACTTTCACAAAATATTTCATATATTATAGGAAACTTTGTCATCAAACAACGACTTTATGGTGAAAAACTTCACAAACATGAAGCTTACTGATCTGAAATCAGAGCGTTTTGTTGGAAAATCACAAAATCTCAACATTCTGATGGAAAATTACGACTTTGTTGATATAAAGTTGTGAATTTCATTGTAAAAAAAAAAAAGCCTATTTTTTTTTTACATAAAATTTCACAATTAAAAGAATGTTAACTTTTGGACATCAAATAACAATATTGTTTCATAAAAACCACACTTTTTGTGGTGAAGTGACAACTTTTAGGGTCCTGCTCATTTCTGTTGAAACACCTCATCTTTTTGTTGATGCTGAAGCGGCTGCACCCCCGTCGCCCCGCTGAAGAGGCTGCTCCCCGTCGCCCCGCTGAAGCGGCTGCACCCCCGTTGCCCCGATGAAGCGGCTGCTCCCCCGTCGCCCCGCTGAAATGGCTGCACCCCCGTCGCCCCGCTGAAGCGGCTGCACCTCGTCGCCCCGCTGAAATGGCTGCTCCCCCGTCGCCCCGCTGAAGCGGCTGCTCCCCGTCGCCCCCGCTGAAGCGGCTGCTCCCCCCGTGAAACGGCTGCTCCCCCCCGTCGCCCCGCTGAAGCGGCCTCTGCACCCCCGTTGCCCCGCTGAAGCGGCTGCTCCCCTGTCGCCCCGCTGAAATGGCTGCACCCCCGTCGCCCCGCTGAAGCGGCTGCTCCCCCTCCCCCGTCGCCCCGCTGAAGCGGCTGCTCCCCCCCGTCGCCCCGCTGAAGAGGCTGCACCCCCGTCGCCCCGCTGAAGCGGCTGCTCCCCGTCCCCCGCTGAAGCGGCTGCTCCCGTCGCCCCGCTGAAGCGGCTGCTCCCCCGTCGCCCCGCTGAAATGGCTGCACCCCCGTCGCCCCGCTGAAGCGGCTGCACCCCCGTCGCCCCGCTGAAACGGCTGCTCCCCCGTCGCCCCGCTGAAGCGGCTGCAACCCCGTCGCCCCGCTGAAATGGCTGCACCCCCGTCGCCCCTCTGAAGTGGCTGCTCTCAGATTGCTCTGCTGAATTGACACTTGCCCAGTGGAATGGCACAGGGGCGGAGTTTGAGCAGCACCTGTCTACCTGTGCAGGTGTTTGGATATGATGACGGTGAGTCATGTTTGAGTTGGGGGCTGGAAGCAGCTTCGGTTGGTCTCAGATTAAATGATATTTCAGTTTCGAATCAGCTGAGCTTCATCACGTCAAGAGGAACACGTGTTGGAACACATCCACAGCTGTTCTGCAGTCCAGAACATCTGGAGTCTGTTGAGCAGCTGAATCAGACCTGGATGGACCCGTCCTGCAATAATCAGCTCTACTGGTGCTGCCCTAACCTGAACCCTAACCCAGTGGTCAACACCTCCCTGAACCAACGTTAGTGAGAAGGAGAGTGTTGACCAGTACTGACCAGTTATTCCGTAGTACTGGGAGGCAGCGCAGGCCACTCTGTTGGGGATGAACGGCGACATCTCCACAGCGTAGCCGTGACGGGCCGGACTTCTAAACACCTTCGCCATGATCAGCTGGAGCTGCAGATACAGAGAACGACAGTGAGCACAGGTGAGACGACCTGGTGAAGACACCTGAACAGCTCCTAAAGAGCAATTTATTTTAAATAAAATAACACAGTACTGTTTCAGACTGTTTCCTGGACACAGCAATGAGGTGATGGAGTCATGACAGAAATAAGAACGTAAGAACCGTCCAATCACAGCTGGTCTGAGTATTAAGAGACTACAACACGGGCTTTTACCGTGACATCATCTCACAAAAATGAAGTCAGTCCTGGATCTACGGACCTGTAGATCTACAGGACTGTAGATTTACAGGACTGGATCTACAGTCCTGTAGATCTACAGGACTGTAGATCCAGGACTGTAGATCTACAGTCCTGGATCTACAGTCCTGTAGATCTACAGTCCTGTAGATCTACGGACCTGTAGATCTACAGTCCTGTAGATCTACAGTCCTGTAGATCTACAGCTCATCAGGTCCACATTCAGGTCCAGCTGCATCTCCAGAAACTGGGACGCTCAAGTCCACAGTGAGGACACAGAGAAAAGACGGTTTTACAGAGGAGTGAAAGAAGCATCCATGTCAAATGTGAAAAACCAACATTAAACAGAGGAGGACATGTCCACAACCATGGTACCAGAACCATGGTACCAGAACCATGGTACCAGAACCAGGTAAACCACTGAATCCAACCACCCGGTCTGAGAGTCTCCCAGTAATAAACTCCAGGTCTCCCAGTAATAAACTCAAGGTCTTAGTGTAGACTGGAGGACAGAATCCCAGTAACAGACTGGTTAGTGTAGACCAGAGGAGAGAATCCCAGTAACTGACTGGTTAGTATTGACCAGAGGTTATAATCCCAGTAACTGACTGGTTAGTATTGACCAGAGGTTATAATCCCAGTAACAGACTGGTTAGTGTAGACCAGAGGAGATAATCCCAGTAACTGACTGGTTTAGAAACAATGACATGGATTTAAATAAACGCTGTTAACTGAAACATCTGTCTACTTACCGACCCGTCACAACTGACAAAACACGACTGAAACTGCTCATTTATCCACACAAGAGGAACTTCTCAGTTCAGCCAGGTTACCGGCGGGTTACCTGCAGGTTACCGGCAGGGTTAAACAGCGTTAACTGGGTTTAATTAGTTTTAATCAGGTCTAATTAACTTCTCCGCTCTCAGCTCGCTGGTCGCTTCAGTCACTTTTGCTTCCGTGTTTTGGTCAGCTGACCCCGTAACCCGGATGTAGACTTTATTCAGCAGATGTCGCTGTTTCCAAAGAAAAAAACCTCACCTTTTTGATGAATATCGAATAAAGAAGTGTTGCTTCGTCGTCCACCGCCCATAAATACAGATATTATTTTAATCAGTACTTCTGTCTGTCCTGTGAAACATCAGCAGCAGAAACACCTCTGAGGACACACCTCCGAGGAACCACGTCTGAGGAACCACCTCCGAGGAACCACGTCTGAGGAAACACCTCTGAGGAACCACCCTGAGGAAACCACTCTGAGGGAGGAGGAACCACTCTGATGAGGAAACACCTCTGAGGAACCACCTCTGACGAACCACGTCTGAGGAACCACCTCTGAGGAACCAGGTCTGAGGAACCACGTCTGAGGAACCACCTCTGAGTAACCACGTCTGAGGAAACACCTCTGAGGAACCACCCCTGAGGAACCACGTCTGAGGGACCACATCTGGGGGAACACCTCTGAGGAACCACGTCTGAGGAACCACCTCTGAGGAACCACGTCTAAAGAAACACCTCTGAGGAACCACCTCTGAGGAACCACGTCTGAAGAAACACCTCTGAGGAAACACCTCTGAGGAACCTGGTTCTCGTTCTTCCTCTGATTCAAACTGACGTCTCAAAGTGTTTCAGCTGGTTGGAAGAAGCTCATGTCTGATACATGTGAGAGACTCTGATGTAGAAACATGTCACAAGTGTTGGTATGAAGCAAATACATCTGACAAAACAACATCAATCTAATTTTCACTATTATTATTCATTTGAACAAACATGAAGCAAAAGGAGGAAATAAAATGAGGGCAATCCTAAGTACCCCCTTTCTGGGTCACGGGCTTCCAGGCCTCACTGAGGATGTTCTGAACCACCAGCAGACTTCTGGAACAACGTCCTGATGATCAGTCAATCAATCAATCAGTCAATCAATAAATACTTTATTAATCATTGTCGTCACAATGCTGGATGGATGAGATCAGGGTGATGATGATGATGATGATGATGACGATAATGATAATGATGAAGATGAAGATGATGATGAGGCTGCAGTTCCTCTACCAACCACTAGAGGCTGCAGTTCCTCTACCGACCACTAGAGGCTGCGGTTCCTCTACTGACCACTAGAGGCTGCTGTTCCTCTACCAACCACTAAAGCTGCAGTTCCTCTACCGACCACTAGAGGCTGCTGTTCCTCTACCAACCACTAAAGCTGCAGTTCCTCTACCGACCACTAGAGGCTGCTGTTCCTCTACCAACCACTAAAGCTGCAGTTCCTCTACCGACCACTAGAGGCTGCGGTTCCTCTACTGACCACTAGAGGCTGCTGTTCCTCTACCAACCACTAAAGCTGCAGTTCCTCTACCGACCACTAGAGGCTGCTGTTCCTCTACCAACCACTAAAGCTGCAGTTCCTCTACCGACCACTAGAGGCTGCGGTTCCTCTACGACCACTAAAGCTGCACTTCCTCTACCGACCACAAAAGTTGCAGTTCCTCTACCGACCGCTAGAGGCCGCAGTTCCTCTACCGACCGCTAGAGGCTGCGGTTCCTCTACTGACCACTGGAGGCTGCAGTTCCTCTACTGACCACTAGAGGCTGCAGTTCCTGTAACGACCACTAGAGGCTGCAGTTCCTCTACCGACCACTAGAGGCTGCAGTTCCTCTACCGACCCACTAAAGCTGCACTTCCTCTACCGACCACTAGAGGCTGCACTTCCTCTACCGACCACTAAAGCTGCAATTCCTCTACCGACCACTAGAGGCTGCAGTTCCTCCACCGACCACTAAAGCTGCAGTTCCTCTACCGACCACTAGAGGCTGCAATTCCTCTACTGACCACTAGAGGCTGCATTTCCTCTACCGACCACTAGAGGCTGCAGTTCCTCCACCGACCACTAGAGGCTGCATTTCCTCTACCGACTACTAAAGCTGCAGTTCCTCTACCGACCACTAGAGGCTGCACTTCCTTTGCAAACAAATCAAACACGGTGTTAGACTATTTGGAGTTGTGCTGAACATATGTTGAAAATATGTCTCTACCGACCACTAAACACTGTGCTGTGTTTGTGTGTAGCTGGGTGTGTGTGTGTGTTTGTTTCAGTGTGTGTGTTTGTGTCTGTGTGTGTCTGTGTGTGTGTGTAGCTGGGTGTTTGTGTCTGTGTGTGTCTGTGTGTGTGCGTAGCTGGGTGTGTGTGTCAGATGTTATGGCAGGCCGGGGCTCAGCTACAATAAGAGCCTGTGTAGCTGTGGCGGGGGGGCAGGAAGCACCCAGAGGGGCAGAGTGGGGCACCAAGTCGGGTCAAACACCCTGGGAGAGCAGGCCTGGGAAAACCACAGGAATGTGTGTGTGTGTGTGTGGGGGGGGGGGGGGGGGGTCACCACATTCACCATCTGAGAAGACCAGTCACAGCTGAGAGCATCTCAGAGCTTCCACACACCTGAGCACACCTGAACACACCTGAACGTGACAGACGTGGTCTAGATTCTGCTGGTGGAAATGAACTCAGGACCTGCTGAGGGTTAGAAGAACCTCCACAGGAACCTGCTCTGTTCTGATCCTGATCCAGATATAATCCAGTCCACGTTTACTCCTAAATTTATCATGAATGTGTCTTTTATATCTTAATTATCCAGGAACTCTTAAATGATGTCAACTACTGTCTAAACAGCTTCCAGCTTTTATTTTTCTCTTTCATATACAAACCTGGTCTCTAGTAATTAAATAAACTAATAACATTCAAACAAACAAGGAACAAGAAATAAAGTCATAAATGAAAGTGATATTAATGTTAGCAGATTGTTAAAATCTAGCTGGAACTGCTGTTTTAACAGTGAAAGGATCAAATTTAAGAGTCGCTACAGCAGTGATCCACATGAATGATTTAGATCTGGTTCATCCAGGATGAGACCACAACACAACTGTATTTAAAATGATAAATCAGCTCATCGTCCTGGTCTGAGATCTTAAATCTGGGGAGAGCAGAACAGAACCTGAACAGAACCTGAAGGACTGTCAAATCTGTCCACGACATCTGAAACAAGTGCTGCTGGAGCAGAGAAGAAGCCCAGAAGCTCCAAGCACCATCAGGACCCTCAGACCAGCTGACCCTGGATCAGACTCCAGATCCTCAGAGTTTCTCAGAGCCACGTCCTGGTGGAGGTCTGATCAGGGTCAGTCAGTCTGGACAAGCCCAGGAGAGAGCCTCTGCTGGAGGAGGAACCTGCAGGACCTGCTGCTGGAACAACTGCTGGACCTGCTGCTGGACCTGCTACTAGAACAGCTGCTGGACCTGCTGCTGAAACTGCTACTAGAACAGCTGCTGGACCTGCTGCTAGACCTGCTACTAGAACAGCTGCTGGACCTGCTGCTGGACCTGCTACTAGAACAGCTGCTGGACCTGCTGCTGGAACAGCTGCCGGACCTGCTGCTGGACCTGCTACTAGAACAGCTGCTGGACCTGCTGCTGGACCTGCTACTAGAACTACATCTGATCCTGCTGCTGGACCTGTTTCTGATCCTGCTGCTGGACCTGCTACTAGAACAGCTGCTGGACCTGCTGCTGGATCTGCTACTAGAACAGCTGCTGGACCTGCTGCTGGATCTCCAGCTGGACCTGTTTCTGGTCCTGTTTCTGGATGTCTTGGTGAATCTGCTGCTGGACCTGCTACTACAACTGTTTTTGGTGCTGCTGCTGGACCTGTTTCTGGACCTGCTGCTGGACCTGCTACTAGAACAGCTGCTGGACCTGCTACTAGAACAGCTCCTGGACCTGCTACTAGAACAGCTGCTGGACCTGCTGCTGGACCTGTTTCTGATCCTGCTGCTGGACCTGCTGCTGGACCTGCTACTAGAACTGTATCTGATCCTGCTACTGTATCTGCTACTAGAAAAGCTGCTGGACCTGCTGCTGGATCAGCTACTAGAACAGCTACTGGACCTGCTGCTGGACCTGCTACTAGAACAGCTGCTGGACCAGCTGCTGGACCTGCTGCTGGACCTGTTTCTGGACCTGCTGCTGGACCTGCTATTAGAACTGTTTCTGGTCCTGCTGCTAGACCTGCTGCTGGATCTCCTGTTGGACCTGCTCCTACAACAGTTTTAAGTGTAAACTTCCGACTTTGACTGGTGGACAGATGAGACAGAATCCTGGATGAGGCCTGATGCGAATCTGTCTCTGTTGTTGGACCAGTTTACCTACAAACATCAACTGATCTTTGATGTGGTATTTAATGGTTTTTTAGTCACAGCTGGGAAATCAGAGTTGTTGACTCATTAGTTACCAAACCACTACAAACAAGAAGTTAGTTGGTTGTAGCGAGTTGACTCTGACCCGAAGACTACTGCAGAAATTCAGGATGTGGCACTGGTTGACTGTTTCTAGTTAGGGCCTGGTTAGGCTCTGGTTAGGGCCTGGTTAGGGTCTGGTTTGGGTCTAGTTTGGGTCCGGTTTGGGTCCGGTTTGGGCCCGGTTTAGGTCTGGTTAGGCTCTGGTTTAGGTCTGGTTTGGGCCGGGTTTGGGTCCAGTTGAGGTCTGGTTAGGCTCTGGTTTAGGTCTAGTTAGGGTCTTTTGGGGGTCTGGTTAGGGCCTGGTTTGGGTCTGGTTTGGGTCCAGTTGAGGTCTGGTTAGGCTCTGGTTTAGGTCTGGTTTAGGTCCAGTTTGGGTCCGGTTTGGGCCCGGTTTAGGTCTGGTTAGGGCCTGGTTTGGGTCTGCTTTGGGTCTAGTTAGGGTCTTTTGGGGATCTGGTTTGGGTCTGTTTAGGCTCTGGTTTGGGTCTGGTTTGGGTCTGGTTTGGGTCTTTTGGGGGTCTGGTTTGGGTCTGGTTAGGCTCTGGTTTAGGTCTGGTTTAGGTCCAGTTTGGGTCCGGTTTGGGCCCAGTTTAGGTCTAGTTAGGGCCTGGTTTGGGTCTGGTTTGGGTCTAGTTAGGGTCTTTTTGGGGTCTGGTTCGGGTCTGGTTAGGCTCTGGTTTAGGTCTGGTTTAGGTCCAGTTTGGGTCCGGTTTGGGTCTAGTTAGGGCCTGGTTTGGGTCTGGTTTGGGTCTAGTTAGGGTCTTTTGGGGGTCTGGTTTGGGTCTGTTTAGGCTCTGGTTCGGGTCTTGTTTGGGTCCGGTTTAGGTCTGGTTAGGCTCTGGTTTAGGTCTGGTTTAGGTCCAGTTTGGGTCTGGTTTGGGCCCGGGTTAGGTCTAGTTAGGGCCTGGTTTGGATCTGGTTTGGGTCTAGTTAGGGTCTTTTGGGGGTCTGGTTTGGGTCTGTTTAGGCTCTGGTTTGGGTCTGGTTTGGGTCCGGTTTGGGTCTAGTTAGGGCCTGGTTTGGGTCTGGTTTGGGTCTAGTTAGGGTCTTTTGGGGGTCTGGTTTGGGTCTGTTTAGGCTCTGGTTTGGGTCTTGTTTGGGTCCGGTTTGGCTCTGGTTTGGCTTGGTTAGGTCCTGGTTATCTGGTTTTCAGCAACCATCATCATCATCAGCAGTTGGTCCCTTAGTTCTACAAAAATGATCAAAATGCTCTCTGAAGATGACGGTCCTGATCCGTCAGGTGCCGAGGACTTCTGTGTAGAATCAGGGAGATAATCTTGGAAAAGCCTCCTCCAGCAGCTGGATAGATCCGGTCTGAGGGTTTGATCTCTGATGGCTTCTCTGATAAACTCCACTGAACAATGAGCAGCTCTCAGCAGGCTGAAGAATCACCAGCTTTCACTGCAGAGACACAACTATGTTTTTCTCCCTCCATCCTTCTCTGATTCTGTCTGTCGTGGACTTCTGTCCACTTCAATGAGCAACCTTTCACACATAAAGATCCTTCATTCTGTCTCTGAGCGTTCGGTCCTTCTGGGCTGCAGGACTGTAACCGATGGCAACTGAAGAAAGAACAGAAGACTGTCTTCTACAGTCGTGTAAAACAGCCAGAACCTCCTCTTTTAGTCCTGATGGTGAATAAAAATCATCTGATCATAGTGGACCTCAGAACCAGGACAATACAGTCTCAGATGAATGACAACAAACAACTGATTTCACCAAGACAATAATAATAAATCAATAAAGATAACATGAGCATTCAAAAGTACCCTTTACTGCTCCCACAGGATTTAAAGTTTCATCCAGATGCTGCTGATCACCATCATTGATGAACTGATCATTATCATTGATGAACTGATCATTATCATTGATGAACTGATCACCATCACTGATAAACTGATCACAATCATTGATCAACTGATCACCATCACTGATGAACTGATCACCATCATTGATGAACTGATCATTATCATTGATGAACTGATCACCATCATTGATGAACTGATCACCATCACTGATAAACTGATCACCATCATTGATGAACTGATCACCATCACTGATGAACTGATCACCATCATTGATAAACTGATCACCATCATTGATAAACTGATCACCATCATTGATGAACTGATCACCATCATTGATGAACTGATCACCATCACTGATGAACTGATCACCATCATTGATGAACTGATCACCATCACAGATGAACTGATCACCATCATTGATGAACTGATCACCACACATGATGAACTGATCACCATCACTGATGAACTGATCACCATGATTGATGAACTGATCACCATCACAGATGAACTGATCACCATCACTGATGAACTGATCACCATGATTGATGAACTGATCACCATCACAGATGAACTGATCACCATCATTGATGAACTGATTATAATATTAAGTTAATGATATTTGCTCGGGGGTCATGATCTGGGTCTCTGTAAAGCACCTAAAGCGTATAACAGATGATATACAAATAAAATAAAATTGAATTGAATTAAATATTGGAACATAATCATATAAAATGTGAAGAAAAGTAAAGTTTTTCCAGAATAATGTGAATGACTAAACGCGAGCTGGTTTGAATGATGGGAGTCTGAGTTCTGGTCAGAGTGGAACATAACTGGAGGGAATGGGACTTTCCCAGCACCGCTGCTCTGAGACAAAACACACACTCAGATAAAGCACTGGGAGAACTGGGGGAGGCGCATCAGCTGACCGGCTGTAGGAGTGTGTCGTGGACGGCCTGCGGTGGGTGAGCAGGTCTTTCCCACACCCACTTTCCCTGTTTAGAAAGTGCCACAAATGTCAACACACGCACACTTGGAATGTGGCCCCCCACCAGTGGAACGTGTGGGGTCAGGGGGGCGGGGCCTAGGGAGCCGGGTCAGGGGGGGCGGGGCCGACGGGGGCCGGGTCAGGTTCCTGAGGAGGAGAACGTCTGCAGGTCAATGAAGAGACACAGAATCTGATCTGAGGTCTGCAGAGGATTAAACTACAGTTCCTGTTCTATATTGTTCTGATCTACTCTGTTCTGATCTATTCTGTTCTGATCTACTCTGTTCTGATCTGTTCTGTTCTGTTCTGATCTACTCTGTTCTGATCTACTCTGTTCTGATCTACGCTGTTCTGATCTATTCTGTTCTGATCTACGCTGTTCTGATCTACGCTGTTCTGATCTATTCTGTTCTGATCTACTCTGTTCTGATCTATTCTGTTCTGTTCTGATCTATTCTGTTCTGATCTGTTCTGTTCTGATCTACTCTGTTCTGATCTACGCTGTTCTGATCTACTCTGTTCTGATCTACTCTGTTCTGATCTGTTCTGTTCTGATCTACTCTGTTCTGATCTGTTCTGTTCCAAACCACGCTCTTCTGATCTGTTCTGTTCTGATCTACTCTGTTCTGATCTGTTCTGATCTGATCTACTCTGTTCTGATCTATTCTGTTCTGATCTACTCTGTTCTGATCTGTTCTGTTCTGATCTGTTCTGTTCTGATCTACTCTTACTGATCTGTTCTGATCTGTTCTGATCTCTTCTGATCTACTCTGTTCTGATCTCGCTGTTCTGATCTGTTCTGTTCTGATCTGTTCTGATCTGATCTACTCTGTTCTGTTCTGATCTATTCTGTTCTGATCTGATTTGTTTCTGTTCTGATCTACGCTGTTCTGATCTGATTCTCTCTGTTCTGATCTACGCTGTTCTGATCTGTTCTGTTCTCTGTCTGATCTGTTCTGATCTGACTCTGTTCTGATCTGTTCTGATCTGATCTGTTCTGATCTGTTCTGATCTGTTCTGTTCTGATCTGTTCTGATCTGATCTACTCTGTTCTGATCTGTTCTGATCTGATCTACTCTGTTCTGATCTACTCTGTTCTGATCTGTTCTGATCTGTTCTGATCTGTTCTGATCTGATCTACTCTGTTCTGATCTACGCTGTTCTGATCTGTTCTGTTCTGATCTGTTCTGATCTGATCTACTCTGTTCTGATCTATTCTGTTCTGATCTGTTCTGTTCTGATCTACGCTGTTCTGATCTGTTCTGATCTGATCTACTCTGTTCTGATCTACTCTGTTCTGATCTACTCTGTTCTGATCTGTTCTGTTCTGATCTACGCTGTTCTGATCTGTTCTGTTTTAAACTACGCTCTTCTGATCTGTTCTGATCTGATCTACTCTGTTCTGATCTATTCTGTTCTGATCTACTCTGTTCTGATCTATTCTGTTCTGATCTAAGCTGTTCTGATCTGTTCTGATCTGATCTCTGTTCTGATCTGATCTTTCTTCTGATCTATTCTCTGTTCTGATCTGTTCTGCTGATCTACTCTGTTCTGATCTATCTGATCTTCTCTGATCTATTCTGTTCTGATCTATTCTGTTCTGATCTGATCTACTCTGTTCTGATCTATTCTGTTCTGATCTACTCTGTTCTGATCTATTTTGTTATGATCTATTCTGTTCTGATCTACGCTGTTCTGATCTACTCTGTTTGATCTTTCTGATCTACTCTGTTCTACTCTGTTCTGATCTTCTGTTCTGATTCTATCTGTTCTGATCTGTTCTGATCTACTCTGTTCTGATCTATTCTGTTCTGATCTGCGCTATTCTGATCTACTCTGTTCTGATCTGTTCTGTTCTGATCTGTTCTAATCTGTTCTGTTCTGATCTACTCTGTTCTGATCTGTTCTGATCTGATCTATTCTGTTCTGATCTATTCTGATCTATTCTGTTCTGATCTACTCTGTTCTGATCTACTCTGTTCTGATCTACTCTGTTCTGATCTGTTCTGATCTGTTGAGCTTTAATAAATAAATAGTTAAAATCGGTCCTGATGGTAACACGGCGCCATGTTGGGGTCCTGATGGTAACACAGAGCCATGTTGGGGTCCTGATGGTAACACAGAGCCATGTTGGGGTCCTGATGGTAACAACACGGGGCCATGTTGGGGTCCTGATGGTAACAGCACTGGGCCATGTTGGGGTCCTGATGGTAACAACACGGGGCCATGTTGGGGTCCTGATGGTAACACAGAGCCATGTAGGGGTCCTGATGGTCATGTGGGGTCTGATGTAACACAGAGCCATGTGGGGTCCTATGGTGCCATGTTGGGCCTGATTACACAGAGCCATGTTGGGGTCCTGATGGTCTGTTGGGTCTGATGGTAACACGACCGATAAACGATGGGGTCCTGATGGTAACACAACATTTTGGGTCCATGGAGATTGAAATGTTGGGTCCGGGGCCATGTTGGGGTCCTGATGGTAACACTGAGCCATGTTGGGGTCCTGATGGTAACACAGAGCCATGTTGGGGTCCTGATGGTAACAACACGGGCCATGTTGGGGTCCTGATGTAACATGAGCCATGTTGGGGTCCTGGGCCATGTTGGGGTCCTGATGGTAACACAGCCATGTTTGGGGTCCTGATGGTAACAACAACAGGGGGTCCTGATGTAACACGGGCCATGTTGGGTCCTGATGGTAAACACGGGGCCATGTTGGGGTCCTGATGGTAACACGGAGCCATGTTGGGGTCCTGATGGTAACACAGAGCCATGTTGGGGTCCTGATGGTAACAGGGGCCATGTTGGGGTCCTGATGGGTAAACACGGGCCATGTTGGTGGTCCTGATGGTAACACGGGGCCATGTTGGGGTCCTGATGGTAATAGGGGGCCATGTTGGGGTCCTGATGGTAACATACGATGGGGCCAGGTTGGGGTCCTGATGGTAAACACATGTTGGGGTCCTGGGGTGTGTGGGGGTCCTGATGGTAACAACACTATGGGGGCCATGTTGGGGTCCTGATGGTAACAGGGGGCCATGTTGGGGTCCTGATGGTAACACGGGGCCATGTTGGGGTCCTGATGGTAACACGGGCCATGTGGGGTCCTGATGGTATAGGGGCCATGTTGGGGTCCTGATGGTAACAACACGGGGCCATGTTGGGGTCCTGATGGTAACACGGGGCCATGTTGGGGTCCTGATGGTAACATGGGGGCCATGTTGGGGTCCTGATGGTAACAGGGGGCCATGTTGGGGTCCTGATGGTAATAGGGGCCATGTTGGGGTCCCTGATGGTAATAGGGGGCCATGTTGGGGTCCTGATGGTAACACGGGGCCATGTTGGGGTCCTGATGGTAATAGGGGGCCATGTTGGGGTCCTGATGGTAAGGGGCCATGGGGGCCATGTTGGGGTCCTGATGGTAAAGCCACGGGGCCATGTTGGGGTCCTGATGGTAATAGGGGCCATGTTGGGGTCCTGATGGTAATAGGGGGCCATGTTGGGGTCCTGATGGTAATATGGGGGGCCATGTTGGGGTCCTGATGGTAATAACCATGTTGGGGCCTGATGGTAACACGGGGCCATGTTTGGGTCCTGATGGTAATAGGGGCCATGTTGGGGTCCTGATGGTAATAGGGGGCCATGTTGGGGTCCTGATGGTAACACGGGGCCATGTTGGGGTCCTGATGGTAATAGGGGGCCATGTGGGGTCCTGATGTAATGGGGGCCATGTTGGGGTCCTGATGGTAAGGGGCCAGTTGGGGTCCTGATGGGTAAAGGGGCCATGTTGGGGTCCTGATGGTAATAGGGTGGCCATGTTGGGGTCCTGATGGTAATAGGGGGCCATGTTGGGGTCCTGATGGTAATAGGGGGCCATGTTGGGGTCCTGATGGTAACACGGGGCCATGTTAAGGTCCTGATGGTAATAGGGGGCCATGTTGGGGTCCTGATGGTAATAGGGGGCCATGTTGGGGTCCTGATGGTAACACGGGGCCATGTTGGGGTCCTGATGGTAATAGGGGGCCATGTTGGGGTCCTGATGGTAATAGGGGGCCATGTTGGGGTCCTGATGGTAATAGGGAGCCATGTTGGGGTCCTGATGGTAATAGGGGGCCATGTTTGGGGTCCGATGGTAACACGGGGCCATGTTGGGGTCTGATGGTAAAGGGGGGCCATGTTGGGTCCTGATGGTAAATAGGGGGCCATGTTGGGGTCCTGATGGGGGGCCATGGGGTCCATGTAATAGGGGGCCATGTTTTGGGTCCTGATGGTAATAGGGGGCCATGTTGGGGGTCCTGATGGTAATAGGGGCCATGTTGGGGGTCCTGATGGTAACACGGGGCCATGTTGGGGTCCTGATGGTAATAGGGGCCTGATGGTAATAGGGGGCCATGTTGGGGTCCTGATGGTAATAGGGGGCCATGTGGGGTCCTGATGGTACATAGGGGCCATGTTGGGGTCCTGATGGTAATAGGGGGCCATGTTGGGGTCCTGATGGTAATAGGGGGCCATGTTGGGGTCCTGATGGTAATAGGGGGCCATGTTGGGGTCCTGATGGTAACACGGGGCCATGTTAAGGTCCTGATGGTAATAGGGGGCCATGTTGGGGTCCTGATGGTAATAGGGGGCCATGTTGGGGTCCTGATGGTAATGGGGGCCATGTTGGGGTCCTGATGGTTAATAGGGGGCCATGTTGGGGTCCTGATGGTAAGGGGGCCATGTTGGGTCCTGATGGTAATATGGGGCCATGTTGGGGTCCTGATGGTAACACGGGGCCATGTTGGGGTCCTGATGGTAATAGGGGGCCATGTTGGGGTCCTGATGGTAATAGGGGGCCATGTTGGGGTCCTGATGGTAATAGGGGGCCATGTTGGGGTCCTGATGGTAATAGGGGGCCATGTTGGGGTCCTGATGGTAACAGGGGGCCATGTTGGGGTCCTGATGGTAATAGGGGGCCATGTTGGGGTCCTGATGGTAACACGGGGCCATGTTGGGGTCCTGATGGTAATAGGGGGCCATGTTGGGGTCCTGATGGTAACACGGGGCCATGTTGGGGTCCTGATGGTAATAGGGGGCCATGTTGGGGTCCTGATGGTAATAGGGGGCCATGTTGGGGTCCTGATGGTAACACGGGGCCATGTTGGGGTCCTGATGGTAATAGGGGGCCATGTTGGGGTCCTGATGGTAATAGGGGGCCATCTTGGGGTCCTGATGGTAACACGGGGCCATGTTGGGGTCCTGATGGTAACACGGAGCCATGTTGGGGTCCTGATGGTAACACTGGGACCAGTGGGAGGCAGTGGGCGTCTAATAATAGCCGTTCACATTTGTTGAGTTCAGGCCAGATGTGGTCTGCTGGTCTTGGAGGAGACTATCTGAGTTTCTGAGCATCTTCCTGTCATCAGGCTCCAGGGTTCAGACTGATGGAGGTGCTGCAGGTGATGACAGGTATTTAACCTCCTCATCGCTCTCACGTCTGTTGCAGATTCCACAGAGTTCTTCTGTGGTTTTGAGAGAGTGTTGACGTGTCTTTAGATTAGAGGTTCAAGTCTGTCCGACGCTCCTTCACCTTCTTCAGAGCTGGAAACTCTTCTCCTCTTTGCTCTCCTTTTCTGATAAACATTCTCCAGAGCTCTGAGGCCACAATCTGTTCATTCATACAATAACCAGACTGGTCAGGTTTTATACGTGGTTTGAACTTTAGTCTAAATAAACTTGACATACTTTTTAATTCTGTAGCATCTTAAAAGGTCTGTTACATTTTATTGTCTGTTTGTGTCTTTAATGGTGCTCAGATGTAAACCTTTACCAGTATAACCATCACCAGACACGTTTCATGTCATCTGCATGCAAAAGGAAATCTGCATAAAGGAAATCTTCACCACAAATCTGCTGGAACGTGCACCTGGAGGATTGACAACCGTTTTTCAGCTGGTGGATAATCTTTCTAACAGCTGAACACTGCGCTCCAAACTGTTTGGAAACGGGTTTCTCATCCTTTCCAGATGATATAAAGGACAGTTGCTGTTTCATAAGACCATTGCTGATGTCTTCCCTCTTGGTGTTGTGTTAACACACACCTGAAGGCTCCAGAGCAGCAAACATCTGCTTCTGCATCTGGCAGCTACTGACCTTCAATCCTGTGGAGCAGTTAGTCAACTTTCCTGATGATTTTCTTTTTGCTTTTATGTTTTTAAGTTCATGACATCCTGAAAACAGTTTTATCTTCTTCATCTGAGTTAGATTATGTTTTTATCAGGGCTGGGCAACGATTAAAATTTTTATCGCGATTAATCGCTTTATTTCCCTGATTAATCACGATTAATCACATTGTTTATGCAAAATCAAATAATGAATTCAAAAGTAGTGTAAAGGTCACTTTTATTTAAATGTTCTGCTGCCATATGAACTAAAGTGTCATAACATTTGTTGTTCAAACACTTTTAACATCAGCACTTGTCAGTAACACATATTTAGTGTAAATCTCATCTGAAAAAATGTAAAATAAAATAAAGTTTATTGCCACTGCCAGGGCATTAATGTCATCCTGTTATGAAAAATAAAAAAGTCTACTAACAAAATCCTGAGCCACAATCAGAACATTTAAACATTAATTTCTGAGGTAACAGCAGAAACTTTTAATGGGGAGTTTAACTAAAACTACAAATAACCTGGAGAACTTTAAAATAAAAATGTTCATGTTAAAGTTCAATAACTTTATTGCTCTAAATGTCTGTTTTAGCTTTTCCAAATGTTTTTTGTCAATTCTCTTCTGGTTCTGCAGCAGCCAGAAACAGACTTTTCAAAATAAAAGCATGTAAGCAACATGCATTAATGTGCGATAAAATAAATGTCAGCATTAATAAGTTAATAAGTTAATGAGTTAATGTGATAATAACTCGTTATCTTGGCCAGCTTTAGTTTCTACACAACAAATAACGGATTAAAGAGGTTGTGACTGCAGTAACTTCAGCTCATTAGTGATGGTTAAAAACTCTAAAGTCTAGTCCGAAAATTAAAAACCTTCCTGTTGAATTCAACTGAAGAAACAACTGAGAAAACAAGAAACATAATTTAGTAAATAACTACATGAGATTTAATAGTTGAATAAATGAATGAAGGTTTGTGTTGAGAGGAAGTTCAGTTACTGGTTAGTTTTCTGTCCAGGATGACATCATCTTTTTAACAGCAGCTTTCCCTCCACATCTGCTCTGATGCATTCCAGATGTTCAGCTGAACCTGCACTGGTGAGCAGCTGCAGGAGACTCACGGGGGGGGGGGGGGGGGGGGGGGGTTGGCCTGATAACGTCCAGTGGAAGCTTCATCAGAACCGGTCCTCACCTGGTTTTCAAAGCAGGTCAAGGGAGTGTGAAAGCCTGATAGACGTCCAGTGTGAAGCTTCTTTTCACGCCTGCTAATCTTTAAACACAGCAGCAACAGTTTAATGCAGCAGTTTTAATCTTCCTACCTGTGTGAGGACCAGCGCTCACCTGTGACGGTCCCAAGACTGTCACCTGACCTGATCCCAGCAGGTCTGGTCTTCCTGCTCCGAATCTCTGGATTGTTTCCTGCAGAGCTGCACATCTTTAACTCCAGTCACCTAAACGGGAAGAAAACAGGAAGCTCCTGATGTCCCTACGTTACCATAGTAACCTGGTGGAGACCAGCTCAGTGTCTCAGTTAGTGGCAGGTTGGCCAAACGGACTCACCTGAACATTAGACCAGTCACGAGTCCAGCTGCAGGTCTGAAGTCCAGCTGCAGGTCTGAAGTCCAGCTGCAGGTCTGAAGTCCAGCTGAATAAATCAAAGTGAAGTGCATAGAAGCCCTAATTGTCATAAAAAGTTTAAAATTAACCGTTAAAACCTGCAGATGCCAAGTTTTTGAATTGATTTCATGTTGTGTATTTATAATAACCTTGATTTCTGGGTTAGGGGTTATGGGTTAGAGGTTAGGGTTAGGGTTAGCAGTTAGGGTTTAGGGTTAGGGTTTTAGGGTTTAGGGTTAGGGTTTTAGGGTTTAGGGTTAGGGGTTAGGGATCCAGAGGAGGAGATGAGGGCGACGCCTCCAATCACCATCTGCTGCTTTGATCCAGAAACACAGGTGAGTCAACCTCCAGGTGAGGGCGAGTCCTGCTTTCTTCATCGTGATGTTCTCCAAAGAAACGAGCAGATTTGGTGCCAAAACACCTAACAGATTCTTCTTTCTGGTTGTTTCTTCACAGACTTTTTTTCTTTAGTTCAGAGATCTGTGCTCTGAATTCTGTCTCAAAGGCTCTAATTTGTTCCTTAAAACATCTTTGAAGCAAAAGCCTGGAGTTACAACAGTTAACCTGTTATAGGGTTAATATGCTATGGGCACACTCGAGCATACTTAGTGTACTACTCTCTGGTAAGGGTAGGCAGCGCCGTTTATGGCTGCAGCCCCAGACACCGTTGACTCCTGTCCATATGTCCAGTCTTGACCATTTTCTTAAATGGTGTGAGAGGCCAAACCTTGTCCTCAACACCTTAAAGACAAAGGAAATGACCATTAACTTCACCCCACTCTTATCAACGCAGAGGTGATCCAGTCTGTGACCGAATACAAGAACCTTGGGGTTGTGATCACAAACTTGAATGGGACAGAAACTGTTGTCTTTTAACATTAATGGCAAAATGGTCCACATGTTTTATTGTGCTTTTATTGAAAGTGTTTTGACTTTCTGCATCATCTGCTGGTTTGGGAATACCTCTGAGGCACAAAAGAGTTCTGTTAGGAGGACAGTAACCTGTCAGGAACCACCTTACCAGCCTCGAGAGCATATACAGAGACCAGGTAACAAACAAGGCAAAGGTACGGTGGCTGATGAGAGGCATCCACTTACCTCCAGTTTTAAACTGTTGCCATCAGCTCGGCGTTACTGCCCCCCCTTGTTCACTAAAAACAGGCCAAACAAGTCTTTTATACCCCAAGCCATAAAACTTTTAAATATTTCTAGGAAATAGCACCCCAGCTGGCTGGGAATACCATGTATGAGTGGTAGCACCGTGTTCTGTGTCTCTGTTTTTTATGTTATGGTTGTCAAATTGCCATGTGTTCCTTTTGCTGCAAACAAATTTCCCCACGGGGACAATAAAGATATATCTATCTATATGTTGTTGTTTGTTTCTGTATGTTTCTCTTGGACGGTGTACTGGGAAAACAAATTTCACTGTGTTGGGAACCGCTGGCTCAGTGACAATAAATCTGATTCTGATTCTGATTGGGTTCAGAGGAGTGTGTGTGTGTGTGTGTGTGTGTGTGTGTGTGTGTGTGTGTGTGTGTGTGTGTGTGGGTGTGTCTGGTTTCTGTCACACGAGGATCGGGTTTCAGCCAGCAGCTGTGGGAAAATCTCTCACACACGTGACGTAACATTTCTGGCTTCTTTCATCTGAAAGAGTCCTCAAAGGTGATGTGGAGGACCACGCACCTGTCTGAAGGTGAAGGCTGGTTCTCTCAGGTAGAGACGAGACCTTCAGAGCTACAGACATCAGAGAGGAGACCCAGAATAAACATCAGCTGGTCTGGATCTTCTGGATCTTTAAACCATCAGTTTAACAAAGATCAATGCAACAGCATTCAGATGGTGAATGTTGTGTTTTCACCCATCGTAACTACAAGTTTAATAAACTATTTAAAACACTTGATTAAAGACCACCTGTTATTTAGATCTTTGTTTTCAAGGAAAAGATTGACTCCAAAGCACCAGTGCATGCTACATTAACCAGTGGATGCTACATCAGCCAGTGCATGCTACATTAGCCAGTGCACATAGTGAATGTACATTAGCCAGTGCATGCCATGAGCTAGATAGCTAGGGGATGACATTAGCCAATGCATGCTACATTAGCCAGTGCATGCTACATTAAACAGCCAGTGAATGCTACATTAGCCATGCATGATACTTAGCCAGTGATGTTCATTAGATGGATACATGGATGCTAATTAGCCAGTGCATGCTACATTAGCCAGTGGATGCTACATTACCAGTGCATGCTACATAGTTCATGCTACATTAGCCAGTGGATGCTACATTAGCCAGTGAATGCTACATTAGCCAGTGCATGCTACATTAGCCAGTGGATGCTACATTAACCAGTGCATGCTACATTAGCCAGTGGATGCTACATTAGCCAGTGCATGCTACATTAGCCAGTGAATGCTACATTAGCCAGTGGATGCTACATTAGCCAGTGAATGCTACATTAGCCAGTGGATGCTAGATTAGCCAGTTCATGCTACATTAGCCAGTGCATGCTACATTAGCCAGTGGATGCTACATTAGCCAGTTCATGCTACATTAGCCAGTGCATGCTACATTAGCCAATGCATGCTACATTAATCAGTGCATGCTACATTAGCCAGTGCATGCTACATTAGCCAGTGAATGCTACATTAGCCAGTGAATGCTACATTAGCCAGTGGATGCTACCTTAGCCAGTGGATGCTACTTTAGCCAATGGATGCTACATTAGCCAGTGCATGCAACATTAATCAGTGCATGCTACATTAGCCAGTGAATGCTACATTAACCAGTGCATGCTACATTAGCCAGTGGATGCTACATTAGCCAGTGAATGCTACATTAGCCAGTGAATCCCACATTAGCCAGTTCATGCTACATTAACCAGTGCATGCTACATTAGCCATGCAGTCATGCCACATTAGCAGCCATGCAATGCTACATTAGCCAGTGCTGCAGTACATTAGCATGTACATGCATTCATGCTACATTAGCCAGTGCATGCTACATTAGCCAATGCATGCTACATTAGCCAGTGAATGCTACATTAGCCAGTGCATGCTACATTAGCCAGTTGCATGCTACATTAGCCAGTGCATGCTACATTAGCCAGTGGATGCTACATTAGCCAGTGCATGCTACATTAGCCAGTGCATGCTACATTAGCCAGTGCATGCTACATTAGCCAGTGAATGCTACATTAGCCAGTGGATGCTACATTAGCCAGTGCATGCTACATTAGCCAGTGAATGCTACATTAGCCAGTGCACGATACATTAGCCAGTGGATGCTACATTAGCCAGTGCATGCTACATTAGCTAGGGGATGCTACATTAGCCAGTGGATGCTACATTAGCTGATCTGGTCCTGATGAAACGGAGTCTGACTGCTCTGGTCTGGAATGGCTCTGATGATAAAAACTGTCCTGAATCCCGTTAATGGCACGTTTCTGCCCTCTGAACCGGGCAGCACCCGTTTTTATGATGACAGGAGCTTTCAGCCGCAGAGACGCACCAACATCCACTCACACGGTTGTGTGTGCGCGCGCCCGTGGGAGGTCCCATTACGTGTTTGTGTGAGAGCGTGCGCATGGCTCCAGGCTCCATGGGAAAGCTCCAGCGGCGGAGGAAGAGGAGGAGGAGGAGGAAGAGGGGGAGCGGGAGGACACAGCGGCCAGCAGTCCAGTCTGCAGCCGAGCAGCAGCGACGGTCCCGGGCTGTTCACCAGCTGCACCGCTGCAGCCAACGACGGTCCCGGGCTGTTCACCAGCTGCACCGCTGCAGCAACGACGGTCCCGGGCTGTTCACCAGCTGCACCGCTGCAGCAGCAGCTCAGGAGGAATCACCTTTTTAAATCTATTTTTGGCCTTTTATTGCATTTATTTGGAAAAACGCTTGATCCTTTTTATCTGCTGCTGATTTTGGAAACATTCGTCAAGAGTTATTTTATTGAGAGAAGAATCGATCAAGAGGAAACTTCTTCTCTGGAAATCAACTTTTATCTCTCCAAACACTCAGATTTCACATATTTCATATTAATGAACCAATATCAATACCAATACCAATATCTGATCAATAGTTTTCAGTAAGACCTTTAGTTTTGGGTCTGAAGCGCACCTGTGCACCTGTCCTGCATGGATCATTCATTTCAAAGTTTCGTTTGATTCTCCAAAAATATATCAGAGAGGCTCATATTTTTGTTTTTGGAAGTGGAAGAGTCTTTTCCCTCCACACCTCCGCGTCTTGCCCGCAGACCGGCGGCCATCTGCGCCGCCCGCAGTGCGCCATGAAGCGGCCGTGTGAGGACGGCTGGTCGGAGGAGAGCGAGCTGGAGGATTCAGGGTGAGCTGACTGGAACCTTTCCTCCTCCTCTCCTTTTTTGTTAATGCATATTATTAAATTAACTAATTAACACCGTCTGCGACTCAGTATCATCAGTTTCTCTGAAAAAGGCAGCAGGAATAAAACTTTTATGATCTGAGGACGTGTGATAACCCAGGTCTGCAGTGCAAAGAAGGATAAAAGATAAAACACTACAACTAAGGAAAAATGTTCTCAAAACAAGTGAAAAAAATGTGTCCATGGAGCAAGATAATTTCACTTGGTCAGATTTCTTAAATTAAGATTGTTTCAAGATTTAAGAAAGGTATAATTTGTTATTGAATCTTAAAACAAGATTTATTTTGATGAGGAGATGAGGAGGAGGAAAAACATAAACATCTTATTTTAAGTGTTAATTGTCTCATTTTAGGATTCCCTGCCTGTTTGAGACAAAAAAGTAAAGTTTTACTTGATATAAGATCATCTGATAAATTGAAGACTTAAATTAAGAAAGTAATTATTAAAACAAGAAAAAAATATCTAACCCTTCTAAATGTAAGTTTTCTTTTCTTGGTAAGAACCAAATAATTAGCAGTTGTGTATCTGATGACTTTTTCTAAGTTCCTAAAGATCATCAGGTCAAAGCTTATGGATGATAACATGAATCACAGTTTATTAAAACACCTAAGAGCATCTTTAATTTTAACCCTTGAAATGCTGAAAGACAATTTAATTTTGAGTTAATGTTTAATTATGAGATTATCTTTCTTTCATCAGTTAAAATAAAGAAATGTTCATATGCACCGTGTAATAAAATCAAACCTGAGTTAGAGTTTTTTTCTGCTTTTCTGTACTTATCGATCTACTTTAAAACTCTGACAGAAACGTTTAAAATGTTTAACACGCAGAGTTAAAAAATTAAAAGAAGAAAAACTGAAAAAATCTGAAATTAACTGAACAGTTGAAAAAAAAAGGAAAACTGACTTTTTTTTAAATTGCAGGCAGTTCATTCAAAAGCATTTAACCTTTTATCTCATTAACTTTATTTGCTTTGTTAATCGATCCATTTTTGGATTCTTTTTCAATTCAATTCAATTCAGTTCAATTTTATTTGTATAGCGTCTGTTACCATGTCAACTGTCTCCAGGTCTTTACAGAGACCCAGAGCAAATATCATTAACTAAAATTATAATATTAAATCCAAATAAAGGATAATAACAGGAAAAGAAACTCCCACAGAGGGAGAAAAAAAACCTTTAAGCCAAACAGTGAAAAAGAAAAACTCCACTTTAAGAGGAAGAAACCTGTTGCAGGATTCTTTAAATCTAAGGAGGTGATGAAGAGTTTCAGGTGTTTCAGGTCTTAAAGATTGGCTTGGAGATCACTTTATTCTTTTTATTTTCTGTTACATTACCAGATGTTTTGCTCTGCAGACCAAAAACAAATGACTAATTAAAACTAAACTAATTAAAACAGGAGCTCTAAAGATCTAAAACCCCATCCAGTTGTCGTAGGCGACCCCAGCGAAGCCGTTAGCGTTAGCGTTAGCCGTCTGCAGCCAACAGATTAAATGTTGATGTGGCTGCAGGTCTGAAGGAAGCCGCCGTTTGTTTTTAAAATCTTTCCAGATCTTGTTGGAAAAACCACTATCTCAGACGTTTAGGTCATAGTCCTCCAACGTCCCCTGCTGGGTTCTGGGTTCAGGTCTTGGTTCTGGGTTCAGGTCTGGGTTCTGGGTTCAGGTCTGTGTTCTGGGTTCAGGTCTGGGTTCTGGGTTCTGGGTTCAGGTCAGGACTGCAGTAGATCAGTCCAGTATCGTACCCTCTTCCTCCTCAGCTGACTTTCTGGAATGAGTCCAAAATGTGGTTTTACTTTGTATTGTTGAAAAGTTCATGAACATCTGGAGCAGATGTGGTTCTGAAGGCAGGACGTGTTTCTTTATGGATGAATGCTGCCATTACAGAAGCCCAGACCCTGGACTGGTTCTGAACCCAGACCATGGACTGGTTCTGAACCCAGACCATGGACTGGTTCTGAGCCCAGACCATGGACTGGTTCTGAGCCCAGACCATGGACTGGTTCTGAACCCAGACCATGGACTGGTTCTGAACCCAGACCATGGACTGGTTCTGAGCCCAGTCCATGGACTGGTTCTGAACCCAGACCATGGACTGGTTCTGAACCCAACCATGGACTGTTCTGAACCCGACCATGGACTGGTTCTGAGCCCAGACCATGACTGGTTCTGACCAGACCATGGACTGGTTCTGAACCCAGACCATGGACTGGTTCTGAGCCCAGTCCATGGACTGGTTCTGAACCCAGACCATGGACTGGTTCCAAGCCCAGACCATGGACTGGTTCTGAGCCCAGACCATGGACTGGTTCTGAACCCAGACAATCTAGATGATCCATTTCCTCTTTGGTCCAGAGAACCTGACGGCCATCACTGCCAGAACAGATCTGAAATACCCATTCATCCAACCACAATACAAGTTTCCATGGAGACGGTCTATCTGAGATGCTGTCAAGCCCAGAGATGAGGTCGCCACCTCTCTAACCCAGAGATGAGGTTTCACCTCTCTAACCCAGAGATGAGGTCGTCACCTCTCAACCCAGAGATGAGGTCGCCACCTCTCCAACCCAGAGATGAGGTTTCACCTCTCTAACCCAGAGATGAGGTTTCACCTCTCCAACCCAGAGATGAGGTTTCACCTCTCCAACCCAGAGATGAGGTCGCCACCTCTCCAACCCAGAGATGAGGTTTCACCTCTCCAACCCAGAGATGAGGTTTCACCTCTCCAACCCAGAGATGAGGTCGTCACCTCTCTATCCCAGAGATGAGGTTTCACCTCTCTAACCCAGAGATGAGGTTTCACCTCTCCAACCCAGAGATGAGGTTTCACCTCTCCAACCCAGAGATGAGGTTTCCCTCTCCAACCCAGAGATGAGGTTTCACCTCTCCAACCCAGAGATGAGGTTTCACCTCTCTAACCCAGAGATGAAGTCGCCACCCCTCCAACCCAGCGATGAGGTCGCCACCTCTCCAACCCAGAGATGAGGTTTCACCTCTCCAACCCAGAGATGAGGTTTCACCTCTCTAACCCCTCACCTCTCGAACCCAGAGATGAGGTTTCACCTCTCCAACCCAGAGATGAGGTTTCACCTCTCCAACCCAGAGATGAGGTCGCCACCTCTCCAAACCAGAGATGAGGTTGCCACCTCTCCAACCCAGAGATGAGGTCGCCACCTCTCTAACCCAGAGATGAGGTCGCCACCTCTCCACCCAGAGATGAGGTTTCACCTTTCCAACCGAGATGAGGTCCACCTCTCCAACCCAGAGATGAGGTTGCCACCCTCTCCAACCCGAGATGAGGTCGCCACCTCTCCAACCCAGAGATTTCGCCACCTCCTCTAACCCAGAGATGAGGTTTCACCTCTCCAACCCAGAGATGAGGTCGCCACCTCTCCAACCCAGAGATGAGGTTTCACCTCTCCAACCCAGAGATGAGGTCGCCACCTCTCCAACCCATAGATGAGGTCGCCACATCTCTAACCCAGAGATGAGGTTTCACTTCTCTAACCCAGAGATGAGGTCGTCACCTCTCTAACCCAGAGATGAGGTCGCCACTTCTCCAACCCAGAGATGAGGTTTCACCTTTCCAACCCAGAGATGAGGTCGACACCTCTCCAACCCAGAGATGAGGTTGCCACCTCTCCAACCCAGAGATGAGGTCGCCACCTCTCTAACCCAGATGAGGTTTCACCTCTCCACCCAGAGATGAGGTCGCCACCTCTCCAACCCAGAGATGAGGTTTCACCTCTCCAACCCAGAGATGAGGTCGCCACCTCTCCAACCCATAGATGAGGTCGCCACATCTCTAACCCAGAGATGAGGTTTCACTTCTCTAACCCAGAGATGAGGTCGTCACCTCTCTAACCCAGAGATGAGGTCGCC
Organism: Hirundichthys speculiger; assembly: GCA_018398805.1. Classification (NCBI taxonomy): domain Eukaryota; kingdom Metazoa; phylum Chordata; class Actinopteri; order Beloniformes; family Exocoetidae; genus Hirundichthys; species Hirundichthys speculiger. The sequence goes on along the minus strand of JAGFBZ010002565.1, from coordinate 134,094 downwards.
ACTTCTCTAACCCAGAGATGAGGTCGCCACCTCTCCAACCCAGAGATGAGGTCGCCACCTCTCTAACCCAGAGATGAGGTTCCACCTCTCCAACCCGAGATGAGGTCGCCACCTCTCCAACCCAGAGATGAGGTCGCCACCTCTCCAACCCAGAGATGAGGTTTCACCTCTCCAACCCAGAGATGAGGTTTCACCTCTCCAACCCAAGATGAGGTTGCCACTCTCTAACCCAGAGATGGTCGCCACCTCTCCAACCCAGCGATGAGGTCGCCACCTCTCCAACCCAGAGATGAGGTCGCCACCTCTCTAACCCAGAGATGAGGTCGCCACCTCTCTAACCCAGAGATGAGGTTTCACCTCTCCAACCCAGAGATGAGGTCGCCACCTCTCCAACCCAGAGATGAGGTCGTCACCTCTCTAACCCAGAGATGAGGTCGCCACCTCTCTAACCCAGAGATGAGGTCGCCACCTCTCCAACCCAGCGATGAGGTCGCCACCTCTCTAACCCAGAGATGAGGTCGCCACCTCTCCAACCCAGAGATGAGGTCGTCACCTCTCTATCCCAGAGATGAGGTCGCAACCTCTCAACCCAGAGATGAGGTCGTCACCTCTCTATCCCAGAGATGAGGTCGCCACCTCTCCAGCCCAGAGATGAGGTTTCACCTCTCCAACCCAGAGATGAGGTTTCACCTCTCCAACCCAGAGATGAGGTCGCCACCTCTCCAACCCAGAGATGAGGTCACCACCTCTCCAACCCAGAGATGAGGTCGCCACCTCTCCAACCCAGAGATGAGGTTTCACCTCTCCAACCCAGAGATGAGGTCGCCACCTCTCACCTCTCCAACCCAGAGATGAGGTTTCACCTCTCTAACCCAGAGATGAGGTCGCCACCCCTCCAACCCAGCGATGAGGTCGCCACCTCTCCAACCCAGAGATGAGGTTTCACCTCTCTAACCCAGAGATGAGGTCGCCACCTCTCCAACCCAGAGATGAGGTTTCACCTCTCTAACCCAGAGATGAGGTCGCCACCTCTCCAACCCAGAGATGAGGTTTCACCTCTCCAACCCAGAGATGAGGTCGCCACCTCTCTAACCCAGAGATGAGGTTTCACCTCTCCAACCCAGAGATGAGGTTTCACCTCTCCAACCCAGAGATGAGGTCGCCACCTCTCCAACCCAGAGATGAGGTTGCCACCTCTCCAACCCAGAGATGAGGTCGCCACCTCTCTAACCCAGAGATGAGGTCGCCACCTCTCCAACCCAGAGATGAGGTTTCACCTTTCCAACCCAGAGATGAGGTCGCCACCTCTCCAACCCAGAGATGAGGTTGCCACCTCTCCAACCCAGAGATGAGGTCGCCACCTCTCCAACCCAGAGATGAGGTCGCCACCTCTCTAACCCAGAGATGAGGTTGCCACTTCTCTAACCCAGAGATGAGGTTTCACCTCTCCAACCCAGAGATGAGGTCGCCACCTCTCCAACCCAGAGATGAGGTCGCACCTCTCCAACCCAGAGATGAGGTCGCCACATCTCTAACCCAGAGATGAGGTTTCACTTCTCTAACCCAGAGATGAGGTCGTCACCTCTCTAACCCAGAGATGAGGTTGCCACTTCTCTAACCAGAGATGAGGTCGCCACCTCTCCAACCCAGAGATGAGGTCGCCACCTCTCAACCCAGAGATGAAGTTGCCACCTCTCCAACCCAAGAGATGAGTTTCACCTCTCCACCCCCAGAGATGAGGTCGCCACCTCTCTCAACCCAGAGATGAGGTCGCCACATCTCTAACCCAGAGATGAGGTTTCACCTTCTCTAACCCAGAGATGAGGTCGTCACCCCTCTCTAACCCAGAGAGATGAGGTGCCACCTCTCTAACCCAGAGATGAGGTTGCCACTTCTCTAACCAGAGATGAGTCGCCACCTCTCCAACCCAGCGATGAGGTCGCCACCTCTCCAACCCAGAGATGAGGTTTCACCTCTCCAACCCAGAGATGAGTTTCACCTCTCCACCCAGAGATGAGGTTGCCACTTCTCTAACCCAGAGATGAGGTCGCCACCTCTCCAACCCAGCGATGAGGTCGCCACCTCTCCAACCCAGAGATGAAAGATGAGGTTCTCCAACCCAGAGATGAGGGTCCAACCCAGAGTTTTCACCTCTCCAACCCAGAGATGAGGTTGCCACTTCTCTAACCCAGAGATGAGTCGCCACTCTCCAACCCAGAGATGAGGTCGCCACCCTCTCCAACCCAGAGTTACCCAGAGATGAGGTCGCCACCTCTCTAACCCAGAGATGAGGTTTCACCTCTCCAACCCAGAGATGAGGTCGCCACCTCTCCAACCCAGCGATGAGGTCGCCACCTCTCTAACCCAGAGATGAGGTTCACCTCTCTAACCCAGAGATGAGGTCGCCACCTCTCCAACCCAGAGATGAGGTTTCACCTCTCTAACCCAGAGATGAGGTCGCCACCTCTCCAACCCAGAGATGAGGTTTCCCTCTCCAACCCAGAGATGAGGTTTCACCTCTCCAACCCAGCGATGAGGTTTCACCTCTCCAACCCAGAGATGAGGTTTCACCTCTCCAACCCAGAGATGAGGTTTCACCTCTCCAACCCAGAGATGAGGTTGCCACATCTCCAACCCAGAGATGAGGTCGCCACATCTCTAACCCAGAGATGAGGTTTCACTTCTCTAACCCAGAGATGAGGTCGTCACCTCTCTACCCAGAGATGAGGTTTGCCACTTCTCTAACCCTCTCCAACCCAGAGATGAGGTTCGCCACCTCTCTAACCCAGAGATGAGTTGCCACCTCTCCAACCCAGAGATGAGGTCGCCACCTCTCCAACCCAGAGATGAGGTCCTCTCCCACCTCTCCAACCCAGAGATGAGGTCGCCACCTCTCCAACCCGAGATGAGGTTTCACCTCTCCAACCCAGAGATGAGGTTTCACCTCTCCAACCCAGAGATGAGGTTGCCACTTCTAACCCAGGATGAGGTCGCCACCTCTCTAACCCCAGAGATGAGGTCGCCACCTCTCCAACCCAGAGATGAGGTTTCACCTCTCCAACCCGAGATGAGGTTGCCACCTCTCCAACCAGAGATGAGGTCGCCACCTCTCCAACCCAGAGATGAGGCTCGCCCACCTCTCTAACCCAGAGATGAGGTCGCCACCTCTCTAACCCAGAGATGAGGTTTCACCTCTCCAACCCAGAGATGAGGTCGCCACCTCTCCAACCCAGCGATGAGGTTTCACCTCTCCAACCCAGAGATGAGGTCGTCACCTCTCTAACCCAGAGATGAGGTCGCCACCTCTCTAACCCAGAGATGAGGTCGTCACCTCTCTAACCCAGAGATGAGGTCGCCACCTCTCTAACCCAGAGATGAGGTCGCCACCTCTCCAACCCAGCGATGAGGTCGCCACCTCTCTAACCCAGAGATGAGGTCGCCACCTCTCCAACCCAGAGATGAGGTCGCCACCTCTCAACCCAGAGATGAGGTCGTCACCTCTCTATCCCAGAGATAGGCCAACCTCTCTAACCCAGAGATGAGGTCGTCACCACCTCTCCAACCCAGAGATGAGTCACCACCTCCTCAACCCAGAGATGAGGACCTCTCCCAGAGATGAGGTCGCCACCTCTCAACCCAGATGAGGTCACCTCCAACCCAGAGATGAGTCGCCACCTCTCCAACCCAGAGATGAGGTTTCACCTCTCCAACCCAGAGATGAGGTTTCACCTCTCCAACCCAGAGATGAGGTCGCCACCTCTCCAACCCAGAGATGAGGTCACCACCTCTCCAACCCAGAGATGAGGTCGCCACCTCTCCAACCCAGAGATGAGGTTTCACCTCTCCAACCCAGAGATGAGGTCGCCACCTCTCCAACCCAGAGATGAGGTTTCACCTCTCCAACCCAGAGATGAGGTTTCACCTCTCTAACCCAGAGATGAGGTCGCCACCCCTCCAACCCAGCGATGAGGTCGCCACCTCTCCAACCCAGAGATGAGGTTTCACCTCTCTAACCCAGAAATGAGGTCGCCACCTCTCCAACCCAGAGATGAGGTTTTCACCTCTCTAACCCAGAGATGAGGTCGCCACCTCTCCCCCAGATGACCCAGAGATGGTTTCACCTCTCCAACCCAGAGATGGGTCGCCACCTCTCAACCCAGAGATGAGGTTTCACCTCTCCAACCCAGAGATGAGGTTTCACCTCTCCAACCCAGAGATGAGGTTTCACCTCTCCAACCCAGAGATGAGGTCGCCACCTCTCCAACCCAGAGATGAGGTTGCCACCTCTCCAACCCAGAGATGAGGTCGCTCACCTCGCCACCTCTCCAACCCAGAGATGAGGTTTCACCTTCCAACCGAGATGAGAGATGAGGTCGCCACCTCACCTCCAACCAGAGATGAGGTGGCCACCTCTCCAGAGATGAGGTCGCCGCCACCTCTCCAACCCAGAGATGAGGTTGCCACTCTCCAACCAGAGATGAGGTCGCCACCTCTCCAACCCAGAGATGAGGTCGCCACCTCTCTAACCCAGAGATGAGGTTGCCACTTCTCTAACCCAGAGATGAGGTTTCACCTCTCCAACCCAGAGATGAGGTCGCCACCTCTCCAACCCAGAGATGAGGTTCACCTCTCCAACCCAGAGAGGAGGTCGCCACCTCTCCAACCCAGAGATGAGGTCGCCACATCTCTAACCCAGAGATGAGGTTTCACTTCTCTAACCCAGAGATGAGGTCGTCACCTCTCTAACCCAGAGATGAGGTTGCCACTTCTCTAACCCAGAGATGAGGTCGCCACCTCTCCAACCCAGAGATGAGGTCGCCACCTCTCTAACCCAGAGATGAAGTTGCCACCTCTCCAACCCAGAGATGAGGTTTCACCTCTCCAACCCAGAGATGAGGTCGCCACCTCTCCAACCCAGAGATGAGGTCGCCACATCTCTAACCCAGAGATGAGGTTTCACTTCTCTAACCCAGAGATGAGGTCGTCACCTCTCTAACCCAGAGATGAGGTTGCCACCTCTCTAACCCAGAGATGAGGTTGCCACTTCTCTAACCCAGAGATGAGGTCGCCACCTCTCCAACCCAGCGATGAGGTCGCCACCTCTCCAACCCAGAGATGAGGTTTCACCTCTCCAACCCAGAGATGAGGTTTCACCTCTCCAACCCAGAGATGAGGTTGCCACTTCTCTAACCCAGAGATGAGGTCGCCACCTCTCCAACCCAGCGATGAGGTCGCCACCTCTCCAACCCAGAGATGAGGTTTCACCTCTCCAACCCAGAGATGAGGTTGCCACCTCTCCAACCCAGAGATGAGGTTTCACCTCTCCAACCCAGAGATGAGGTTGCCACTTCTCTAACCCAGAGATGAGGTCGCCACCTCTCCAACCCAGAGATGAGGTCGCCACCTCTCTAACCCAGAGATAAGGTCGCCACCTCTCTAACCCAGAGATGAGGTTTCACCTCTCCAACCCAGAGATGAGGTCGCCACCTCTCCAACCCAGCGATGAGGTCGCCACCTCTCTAACCCAGAGATGAGGTTTCACCTCTCTAACCCAGAGATGAGGTCGCCACCTCTCCAACCCAGATGAGGTTTCACCTCTCTAACCCAGAGATGAGGTTTCACCTCTCCAACCCAGAGATGAGGTTTCACCTCTCCAACCCAGAGATGAGATCGCCACCTCTCCAACCCAGAGATGAGATCGCCACCTCTCCAACCCAGCGATGAGGTTTCACCTCTCCAACCCAGAGATGAGGTCGCCACCTCTCCAACCCAAAGATGAGGTCGCCACATCTCTAACCCAGAGATGAGGTTTCACTTCTCTAACCCAGAGATGAGGTCGTCACCTCTCTAACCCAGAGATGAGGTTGCCACTTCTCTAACCCAGAGATGAGGTCGCCACCTCTCCAACCCAGAGATGAGGTCGCCACCTCTCTAACCCAGAGATGAAGTTGCCACCTCTCCAACCCAGAGATGAGGTTTCACCTCTCCAACCCAGAGATGAGGTCGCCACCTCTCCAACCCAGAGATGAGGTCGCCACATCTCTAACCCAGAGATGAGGTTTCACTTCTCTAACCCAGAGATGAGGGTCGTCACCTCTCTAACCCAGAGATGAGGTGCCATCTCTACCCGATATTGCACTCCACCAGAGATGAGGTCGCCACCTCTTCTAACCAGAGATGAGGTTTCATGTAACCCAGGGTTCAAAACAGACTAAACAAACTAAACGTGTATTGCCATAAACTAACTACGTTAATTGCCATAAACGATCACATGACGTCAGTAGCCAATCCGCTGGCCGCTCCCGCTATAAACAGGAAGTGGGGTGCCACACTAGTCAGGTAGATGGGCTGGTGTGGGGAGCGGAGCGGCTGCAGGTTAGTAGAGAAAAGTTTGAAATCGGCAAACACTGTTTAAATATATGGTTGTAACTTTCACGTTTATTCTGGCTGTAGTCCTGTTGGAAGCGGGGACGCCAGCAGTGTGTATTGGGAGCGTGTGAAGTTGAAACTTGTGAATCTGAACCTGTGAATTGGTGAGTTACTGTTTATTTTGTAGCTCTCATTCATGCACATGCAATTTATCAATGGTTATTGTTTTGCGCTGTCTGTCACACTGCAGCGTGTATTATTGTTTAAACGTAGCGCAAGTTTAAGTGCTTAATTTATCTGTTTAATTAATTGCATGCAGCGCAGCGCTCATCAGCAGTCAGCTGATCAGTGTCTGCAGCAGCAGTCAGCTGATCTGTGCCTGTACGGAGTAGACACATGTACGCTGCTGTATAACTGTTTCAGGTTTTGTTTTGTTTATTGTAATGGTTGATTGTTTTTATTTTAAACATTAATACTGCAACCAGATATCACTAGTGCTAATTAGGTAAAATGAATGAATGCTTATTGGACTGTTTGGCTTGTGTATTCAATCCAGGCCAGGTTTTATGAGCCAGGACTTTGATGGCGAGCTACCAGACTGAATTAAATTGAGAGCCACACCTGGAGGATCCCCAGGTGCTCGTATCACAATCATCATGGCCCTACCGTGGTAGGACTGAGCTGCAGACACTCCTCCCCCCCCATCTATTTCTTTTTCTCTCTCTCTCTCACGCACACATACATTTGTCAGCATATACTTGACTTTTGGACTATATATTGACTTTTGACGGGACTTTGTGCTGCAAAAGAAAAGAAGAGGAAACACCTGTGTGAGAAAGAGAGAGTCCACAATAATGCATTGTTTTGAAGTTGGGATCTGCGATCTTGATTTATGATTTGTTCAGTAATTGGTTTATTAATTTAAGCTAATTGTGGAAAGGAATAAGTGCACTAATGGCATCAACCATAGCATCTGGTTGCTGAGTTTTTCTTTTGTATTTATTTGTCTTTATTTATTTTCATGGCCATATTTTTTGGGGTTATGTTGTTTTTGATTACTTTATTTCTATTTTTTTGTCTCTGCACTACAAATAATAATAATAATGGTACCTATTATACAAAACCTCTGGTCTCCGTGTGGTCTGTGATTTCTTGTACATCAGTGTTCCCGTTCTCCGTAGCCGAATCTAGTCCGAACATACTAGCCTACATAATTTTAATTCTATATCCAGTGTATTGCTAATATTCATTTTTACTTGAATATATGCTACATAAATCTGGCGAGCTAGCCAGGAGAACATTACTGATGAACAAGAATCAAGACACACTCATTTACAGTTGAACATTACAAGTACTCCTTCATAAAAAGACAATGGAGGTATTTGAACATCTTGGTGTTAAAATCCCAAATGCTGTGCTGGTTAGTGGAAACACTGAAGAACTAACAGAAGTAGAGGAGGTAATGGTTTTTTCTGAAACGATATGGGGATATTGATAGAGCAAAAGTAGTGGATGAGCCAGAGTCAGAGTTTCATAATAATTGGATTGTGGAATACAACTCAGGAGCTGCTTTACTAGCTTTAGAGCCACTACTGCCATACACTTATGAAACAGAGGAAGGGGAGAATACCTACCTTATCAGATGTTTAGCCAGTGTTTATGCTGAACAAGAAGGAAATAAAAAGACTCAATCATATCTGTCTGATCTGAAACAACTTGCTAAATTAAGTGGCATTAACTACGTGGATGTTCTTAAAGGCATGATGTCTCAGATAGGCAAATCCATCGCTGATCTTGATTCTGCAACTGGAGAAATGTCATGTGCAGAAGGGCCAACAGGGGTTGAGCTGAAACCTCCACCGCAGTCACCCTTTAAAATCTCTTCTGGAAGTGCAGCTCATTTAGCCGATTCAGCTTTCAAGTCTTTGCCCAAAGTGCACAGTGCGGGACCAAAAGTCAATCCCACCATCACTGCCAGTGACATCAATCCTCCTGAAGTCCACAGGTATGTGGTTGAACATATAGTGAAGAGTGGGGATAATACCATGCATATGCTTTCATCTCAGCGGCTGTGTGTCTTTTCGGGCAGAGTACCCAGGCCGCCCCAGGAAGCAGATTACGACATGTGGCGTTCAAGTGTCGACTTACTCATAAAGGATCCTGCTGTGTCAGATCTTCAGCGATCTAGGAAACTTCTTGAGAGTCTTCGGCCTCCAGCTTCTGATATGGTCAAGCATTTGAGTCATGATACTTTGCCTGCTGTGTATTTGCAGCATCTTGATTCAGCTTTCGGCACAGTTCAAGACGGCGACGAACTGTATGCAAAGTACATCGACACCTTTCAGGATGTAGGTGAAAAGCCATCAGCCTATTTGCAACGTCTGCAGGCAGCACTGAGCCTTACTGTGAAGAGGGGCGGGGTACCTGCTGCAGATGTTGAAAAGCAGCTGCTTAATCAGTTTTGTAGAGGCTGTTGGAACGATTCACTCATCTCTGAGCTTCAGCTGAAACAGAAGAAAGCAAATCCTCCTTCCTTTGCAGAGCTGCTGGTGCTTTTACGCGCAGAAGAGGATCGTGATGCAGCTAAAAGTCTGCGCATGAAGCAGCATCTTGGTGCTACAAAGCAGAAAGCTTTATCCCATCAGCAGATTGCCTACAGAGATGATGAGGAGAAAGGAGCATGTGCAGCACTAGCAACGCTTACTCAGCAACTTGCTAAGCAAATGGCGGAGATGCAGCAACAACTGGCAGCTTTAACAGCCAGCCAGCAGAGGGGAAAAACAGCTGTGCCTCACAAGACGTCATCTGCAATTAAACAGGGTGAGAGGCAGCGAACTGACAGATTTGATAAGCAGCCTGCAGTATCATCGCAGAGGAAGACAACCGGGAGACCAAAACCAGGCTACTGCTTCAGGTGTGGAGAAGAGGGCCATATGAAACCTCAATGTGACAGTGAGCCGAACCCTGCATTAGTTGCAGAAAAGAGACAACAATTCAACGAAAAGTGTCAAACATGGGACAGGCATCATTCATCCACTGCCCGTGATCCTTTAAACTAACAACAGTTCCTGTTACAGGACGAATGGGGACTGGAACCGATCAAGAATGTCCTGCTGAAATTCAGCGCAAGCGATGCGCTAATAAGCAATCCAAGGCAAAGAACTCAGCCGTTAAATTGCCAAAAGGTTTAGTTGGTTCAAAGTGCACAGCTGTAGTCAACATAGCTGGTAGTGACTGTAACTGCCTTTTGGATACCGGTTCCCAAGTAACCACCATTCCAGTGTCTTTTTACAATCAGAACCTGTCAGATCAACCCATACATTCTCTTGATGACCTTTTAGAGGTTGAAGGTGCAGCTGGGCAATCTGTTCCTTACCTGGGTTATGTGGAGATGACAGTTGGCTTTCCCAAAGACTTTCTGGGAGCAGACATTGAGGTGCCCACCCTCGCACTTGTGGTTCCGGATCTACGCTCTGAAGTTTCATCTCAAGTTCTTATTGGAACGAATACGCTTGATGTGCTCTATGAGCAATACTGTAACAGTGGGGCTACGCAGCATCAGCCCAGTCTGTATGGTTACAGAGCTGTTCTGAAAACCCTTGAATCACGGCACCAGCAGAACAAAGAGGGCACTGTGGGAGTTGTGAGGCTGCTGAGCACGACACCGACGCTCGTTCCTGCAGGCCACAGTGTAATCCTCGAGGGGGCAGCAAAGGCCTATAGTCCTTCTACAGACCGGTGGGTGATTGTGGAACATCCAACCCAGTCAGTCTTGCCGGGTGGCCTTTGTGTCAAGAGTTGTCTTGTTTCTTTTCCTTCTTTGGCACCACACAAAATACCTGTTGTGGTTACCAATGAGACAGAGCAAGCCATCACTCTTCCACCTCTCAGTGTCATTGCAGAGCTTGGGACTTTTCACAGCATCATTTCCCAGCACAGTGTCGTGAGTTCTCTTGTTGAGCAACCTTCCCAGCCCGACTTGAACTTCAACTTCGGTGACTCTCCGTTGCCGGCCGAGTGGAAGGAGCGAATCACCCAAAGGCTCAGTGAAATGTCTGAAGTGTTTTCTCATCATGATCTGGACTTTGGATGCACTGATAAAGTGAAACACCACATCAAACTACATGACGAGACTCCTTTCAAGCATCGCGCCCGCCCTATCCATCCCCAAGACATCGAGGCGGTCCGCCAGCACCTTAATGAGTTGTTGGAAGCAGGTGTAATAAGGGAGTCAGAGTCACCATTTTCGTCACCCATTGTGGTTGTGCGGAAACGTAATGGAGATGTCCGGTTATGCATAGACTACCGGAAATTGAATCTACAGACTGTGAAAGATGCCTATGCACTACCCAATCTGGAGGAGACTTTTTTCAGCACTGACAGGTTCCAAGTGGTTCACTGTGCTTGACTTGAAATCTGGATATTACCAGATCGAAGTGGAAGAGGCTGACAAGGCTAAGACAGCTTTCGTCACACCGCTTGGATTCTGGGAGTTCAATCGCATGCCACAGGGCATAACAAATGCACCTAGTACATTTCAGCGATTGATGGAAAAATGCATGGGAGACTTAAACCTGAAGGAAGTGCTGGTCTTCTTGGATGACTTGATCATTTTCTCCAACACGCTGGAAGAGCATGAACTGCGACTGATGAAAGTACTCACACATCTAAAAGAGTATGGGTTGAAACTGTCTCCGGAGAAGTGCAAGTTCTTCCAGAAGTCTGTTCGTTATCTGGGGCATGTGGTATCTGAGAATGGTGTGGAAACAGATCCTGACAAAGTTGCTGCTTTAAAATCCTGGCCAATTCCCCGAAATTTGAAAGAGCTGAGGTCCTTCTTAGGCTTCTCCGGTTACTATCGGCGGTTCATTAAAAACTATTCTGCCATAGTTAAACCCCTTAATGAGCTCACACGTGGTTATCCACCACTACGTGGGAACAGCAAAGTAAAGGGAACTGGTGCTCTATATCATGACCCAAAACAGCCTTTTGAGGGTCGATGGACACCAGAATGTCAAGATGCTTTCCACTCTCTCATTGAAAAGCTTACCTCTGCTCCCGTGCTTGGGTTCGCCGATCCAAAGAAACCTTACATCTTGCACACCGATGCCAGTACTACGGGATTGGGAGCTGCCCTATATCAAGAGCAGGAGGGGAAGCTGAGAGTCATCGCTTTTGCCAGCCGTGGGCTGTCCCATAGTGAGTCACGTTATCCAGCACATAAACTGGAGTTTCTTGCACTCAAGTGGAGTGTAACTGAAAAATTTCATGATTTCTTGTATGGAGGTGATTTTACTGTAGTCACAGACAGTAATCCTCTCACGTACATACTTACCTCTGCCAAGTTGGATGCTACCAGCTACAGGTGGCTGGCTGCGTTGTCTAACTTCTCCTTTAAACTTCAGTACCGGGCTGGTAAACAAAATCTTGATGCCGATGGTCTCTCCAGACGATCTCATGGAGACTATTTGGATGACAGCCATTCACAGAAGGAGCAGGATCGCATCAGCCGATTTACTCAGCAGCCTCTAGCTGTCGGTGCTACAGAGGTGATCTCTCCAGATGTGGTTGATGCAATCTGTCAGAGTTGCTTGGTCAGAACATCAGTTGACTCAGATTCTTGTCATGCTGGCATCACTCTGGTAGAGTCCCTCACAATCTCTGCAGAAGCCATTCCAGACAGCTATGTCACGGAAGATCAACATGGCTTACCTGTCATTCCTTCTCTGTCCCATCATGATCTTAAAGAGAAGCAGCGAGCAGATCCGTGTATTCGGGAAGTCATTTTCCAAATGGAATCTGGAGAAAAGATCCCTCCAACTGTAAGGGCTGAACTCCCTGAGCTTCCATATCTGCTGCGAGAGTGGAATCGACTTGAGCTGCAGAATGATATCTTGTATCGACGACGGCAGGAAGGTGAGCAGACCTCCTATCAGCTGGTTCTGCCTGAAGACCTGCGAGCACTTGTCCTGCAGAGTTTGCATAATGACATGGGTCATATGGGCATAGAGAGAACTCTCGATCTTGTCCGTTCAAGATTTTATTGGCCCAAATTGTCAGCAGCTGTGGAGCACAAGATTACGACCTGCGATCGCTGTGTACGCAGAAAGGCTTTGCCTGCAAAAGCTGCTCCCTTGGTGAATATAAGAGTGACACGCCCTCTTGAGTTGGTGTGCATGGATTTCCTCAGCCTTGAGCCTGACACAAGTAATACCAAAGATATCCTTGTACTAACTGACCATTTCACCAAGTTTGCTGTAGCAGTTCCTACACCAAATCAGAAAGCTAAAACGGTGGCAAAATGCTTGTGGGAAAATTTCCTGGTTCATTACGGCATACCAGAACGGTTACATACGGACCAAGGTCCTGATTTTGAATCTCGTCTGATAAAAGAACTGTGTGAAGTTGCTGGGATTCAGAAGGGTCGGACCACTCCGTATCACCCACGGGGAAATCCCGTTGAAAGATTCAATCGGACTTTGCTGAACATGCTGGGAACATTGGAAAACAAGCAGAAGTCGAAATGGCGGGATTTTGTGAAGCCATTGGTTCACGCTTATAACTGCACCCGCAACGAAGTAACTGGGTTCACTCCTTATGAGCTCATGTTTGGCCGTTCACCCCGACTTCCTGTTGATCTGGCATTTGGGTTGCCTGTGAGGGGAGGTCAGCCAAAATCTCACTCTCAATATGTCCAAGATCTGAAGTCTCGGCTGGAAGAGTGCTACAAACTAGCTTCTCGAAATGCTCTGAAAACTGCCGAGAGGAACAAAGCTCGGTTTGACAAAAAAGTGACTGTTTCAGATCTGGATGTGGGAGACAGGGTGTTGGTTCGAAACGTGCGGATACGCGGCAAGCACAAACTTGTGGACAAGTGGGAGGCGGATATCTATGTTGTGATCGAGCGTGCAGGGAAACTCCCAGTCTACACTGTGAGGCCGGAAAACAAAGATGGCCCAACTCGTACTCTACATAGAGACCTTCTTCTTCCTTGTGGGTTCCTTCCGGTGGCATCTGTGGAAGAACTTCCTCGGTCTACACCAGTTCGCAGGCCACGAACACGTCGTCACCCTGATAACTGTGACAGTGACGTGATTGATGTAGACAAGGATGAGGAGGATGCTAGTGGATGGGGCTTGGGAAGCAATCTTCAGCCGACAGTTAAACTCACTGTGGAGAGCAATCGTAAAGCTGGAGACGGGGTGGAGACCCACAGTGCTGTTGACTCTGGTTCTCTGTCATCAAATCCTCCGTCTCAATCACCTTTGAGCCCCTTGCCTAGTGCAGAGGGACAGGAACTCGGACCGATCTCTGTGGAACACTCATTGGAACTGGAAGAGGACATTGACGGAGGACATGTGCCTGAAACTGTGGAGGAAAACTTACCTGAAACTGTGGAGGAAAACTTACCTGAAACTGTGGAGGAAAACTTACCTGGAACTACTGTGGAGGAAAACTTACCTGAAACTGTGGAGGAAAACTTACCTGAACCTGTGGAGGAAGACTTACCTGCTGATACTCTACTGGATGGACACTTACCTGAGAGTGAAATGCCTGGAGAAGCTGCAAGGTGCAATGTTGACATACCCGCTGAAGCGGTTGACAGTGCAAGTGGTTCACCTGAGGCTGACAGTTCACTCAGACGTTCGCAAAGACGCCGAGAACAACCAAAGAGGTTTCAGTACCATCAGTTAGGCAATCCTTTAATTAACATTGTACAGTCTCTTTTTCAAAGTCTGTCAGTAGCCTACACTGAAGCCTTAAGTGAAAGTATGGGGTCTACAACCTTTCCCAGTTCCAATGTCCATGTAGTGTAGCCGATTAGCATGCAGCGGGACGTGCATGGATTTAGGAGGGGAGGATGTAACCCAGGGTTCAAAACAGACTAAACAAACTAAACGTGTATTGCCATAAACTAACTACGTTAATTGCCATAAACGATCACATGACGTCAGTAGCCAATCCGCTGGCCGCTCCCGCTATAAACAGGAAGTGGGGTGCCACACTAGTCAGGTAGATGGGCTGGTGTGGGGAGCGGAGCGGCTGCAGGTTAGTAGAGAAAAGTTTGAAATCGGCAAACACTGTTTAAATATATGGTTGTAACTTTCACGTTTATTCTGGCTGTAGTCCTGTTGGAAGCGGGGACGCCAGCAGTGTGTATTGGGAGCGTGTGAAGTTGAAACTTGTGAATCTGAACCTGTGAATTGGTGAGTTACTGTTTATTTTGTAGCTCTCATTCATGCACATGCAATTTATCAATGGTTATTGTTTTGCGCTGTCTGTCACACTGCAGCGTGTATTATTGTTTAAACGTAGCGCAAGTTTAAGTGCTTAATTTATCTGTTTAATTAATTGCATGCAGCGCAGCGCTCATCAGCAGTCAGCTGATCAGTGTCTGCAGCAGCAGTCAGCTGATCTGTGCCTGTACGGAGTAGACACATGTACGCTGCTGTATAACTGTTTCAGGTTTTGTTTTGTTTATTGTAATGGTTGATTGTTTTTTATTTTAAACATTAATACTGCAACCAGATATCACTAGTGCTAATTAGGTAAAATGAATGAATGCTTATTGGACTGTTTGGCTTGTGTATTCAATCCAGGCCAGGTTTTATGAGCCAGGACTTTGATGGCGAGCTACCAGACTGAATTAAATTGAGAGCCACACCTGGAGGATCCCCAGGTGCTCGTATCACAATCATCATGGCCCTACCGTGGTAGGACTGAGCTGCAGACACTCCTCCCCCCCATCTATTTCTTTTTCTCTCTCTCTCTCACGCACACATACATTTGTCAGCATATACTTGACTTTTGGACTATATATTGACTTTTGACGGGACTTTGTGCTGCAAAAGAAAAGAAGAGGAAACACCTGTGTGAGAAAGAGAGAGTCCACAATAATGCATTGTTTTGAAGTTGGGATCTGCGATCTTGATTTATGATTTGTTCAGTAATTGGTTTATTAATTTAAGCTAATTGTGGAAAGGAATAAGTGCACTAATGGCATCAACCATAGCATCTGGTTGCTGAGTTTTTCTTTTGTATTTATTTGTCTTTATTTATTTTCATGGCCATATTTTTTGGGGTTATGTTGTTTTTGATTACTTTATTTCTATTTTTTTTGTCTCTGCACTACAAATAATAATAATAATGGTACCTATTATACAAAACCTCTGGTCTCCGTGTGGTCTGTGATTTCTTGTACATCAGTGTTCCCGTTCTCCGTAGCCGAATCTAGTCCGAACATACTAGCCTACATAATTTTAATTCTATATCCAGTGTATTGCTAATATTCATTTTACTTGAATATATGCTACATTCACCTCTCCAACTCAGAGATGAGGTCGCCACCTCTCCAACCCAGCGATGAGGTTTCACCTCTCCAACCCAGAGATGAGGTTTCACCTCTCCAACCCAGAGATGAGGTTTCACCTCTCCAACCCAGAGATGAGGTCGCCACCTCTCTAACCCACTGAACAAGTTAACTTTCATCTTTGAGCATCAAAGTTGGCTAATCTATGGAAGCAGCGGGTGGGTCAGTCAGGTGGGAACCAATCATGGTTCAATGTCAGCAGGAGGTTTTATTGGCCTGAAATGGTTGAACATTAACAGATGACCTCTGGAGCAGCAGCAGCAGCTCCACCAGGTCCTCTGGAGCAGCAGCAGCTCCACCAGGTCCTCTGGAGCAGCAGCAGCAGCTCCACCAGGTCCTCTGGAGCAGCAGCAGCTCCACCAGGTTCTCTGGAGCAGCGGCAGCTCCACCAGGTTCTCTGGAGCAGCAGCAGCTCCACCAGGTCCTCTGGAGCAGCAGCAGCTC
This sequence comes from Hirundichthys speculiger, assembly GCA_018398805.1. Classification (NCBI taxonomy): domain Eukaryota; kingdom Metazoa; phylum Chordata; class Actinopteri; order Beloniformes; family Exocoetidae; genus Hirundichthys; species Hirundichthys speculiger. Next base: position 117,911 of record JAGFBZ010002565.1, on the reverse strand, counting down.
CACCAGGTCCTCTGGAGCAGCAGCAGCTCCACCAGGTCCTCTGGAGCAGCGGCAGCTCCACCAGGTTCTCTGGAGCAGCGGCAGCTCCACCAGGTCCTCTGGAGCAGCGGCGGCTCCACCAGGTCCTCTGGAGCAGCGGCGGCTCCACCAGGTCCTCTGGAGCAGCTGCAGCTCCACCAGGTCCTCTGGAGCAGCGGCAGCTCCATCAGGTCCTCTGGAGCAGCAGCAGCTCCACCAGGTTCTCTGGAGCAGCAGCAGCTCCATCAGGTCGTCTGGAGCAGCAGCAGCTCCATCAGGTCCTCTGGAGCAGCAGCAGCTCCACCAGGTCCTCTGGAGCAGCAGCAGCTCCACCAGGTCCTCTGGAGCAGCAGCAGCTCCACCAGGTCCTCTGGAGCAGCAGCAGCTCCACCAGGTCCTCTGGAGCAGCAGCAGTTCCACCAGGTCCTCTGGAGCAGCTGCTCCATCAGGTTCTCTGGAGCAGCAGCAGCTCCATCAGGTCCTCTGGAGCAGCGGCAGCTCCACCAGGTCCTCTGGAGCAGCAGCAGTTCCACCAGGTCCTCTGGAGCAGCAGCTCCATCAGGTTCTCTGGAGCAGCAGCAGCTCCATCAGGTCCTCTGGTGCAGCAGCTGCTCCACCAGGTGCTCTGGAGCAGCAGCAGCTCCACCAGGTCCTCTGGAGCAGCAGCAGCTCCATCAGGTCCTCTGGAGCAGCAGCAGTTCCACCAGGTCCTCTGGAGCAGCAGCTCCATCAGGTCCTCTGGAGCAGCAGCAGCTCCACCAGGTTCTCTGGAGCAGCAGCAGCTCCATCAGGTCCTCTGGAGCAGCAGCTCCATCAGGTTCTCTGGAGCAGCAGCTCCATCAGGTTCTCTGGAGCAGCAGCGCCACCAGGTCCTCTGGAGCAGCAGCAGCTCCATCAGGTCCTCTGGAGCAGCAGCAGCTCCACCAGGTCCTCTGGAGCAGCAGCAGCTCCACCAGGTCCTCTGGAGCAGCAGCAGCTCCATCAGGTCCTCTGGAGCAGCAGCAGCTCCACCAGGTCCTCTGGAACAGCAACAGCTCCACCAGGTTCTCTGGAGCACCAGCAGCTCCATCAGGTCCTCTGGAGCTGCTGCATCAGTAGACCGACACAGATCAGGTGTGTTCGTTTGTCCCTCGAGCAACGCGTCCCCTTGGATCCACAACTGTTTCTACTGCTTCTGTTTTCGTTCTGTAAAGTTTTTGTGTTATGAAAAGAACTCACATCCCAGAAGATTAAAATTGTTCAGATTTCATGTGAAAACACGATTATAAGATGAAAACACTGAACTTCACTAAGAAATGAACCTTTAACATGAGAGACCCACCCAGGTTCTGGGTGAATAAACTAGTGGGACCTGACGTGGTCCAGCTTCGTTCTTCTGTCTTCAGGCGCATGAAGGCCTCGTTGGTCAGATGTGGATCTCCAACCACAACCACTCAGGTGATGGCGAGGAAGAAACGCAGAGGGGTACGTTGACCGTTAACATGAAGGTCTGAGGTTCTTTACACGTTTACTGAGTTTCTTCACTTCATGTTTCAGATTATTGAGAAGAGACGCAGAGACAGAATCAACACCAGTCTGTCAGAGTTACGTATACTGGTCCCAACAGCGTTGGAGAAGCAGGTGAAGTCTGTTTATGGTCAGAAGTTAGTACCTTCTCTTTACTTCATCAGGGAAGAATCTGGTGGCATCTGTGAATGCAGAACATTCAACTGACAAACAAAAACCTTTTTCACCACTAATTTAACAAAACTGAAGCCAAAAATAATCAGATGGTAAGAATGATTCAGCAGCTGGAAGTTCCTCCAGCAGCACTGGTTTCCAGTCATCAGCTGTCAGACAGATGGACTCATGTCTCCAGATCCTCTGGTCTACAGAGGAGTTCATGGTCCTGGTCCAGGTCCCCTAACCCTTCATCTAAACCTATTCAATCCCATGTAGGGTCACAGAGTTCGGCTGGAGCCATCCCAGCTAGCTGATCCCAGCTAGCTAATCCCAGCTAGCTAATCCCAGCTATCTGAAGATGTGAATTATTTTAACATGAAGGGAAGAACTCTGCTAGATAAAAACATGATTCCTCCACCACCGTGCTTCAGTGGGTCTGAGGTGGTCCTGCTGGTCTCCACCAAACATCTGATCTGTTCAGAGGACGTTGTTCCAGAAGTCTGCTGGTTTGTTCAGAAGTCATGTTTCCATGTTATTTGTTCCTCCTGGAAACCTTCCAGATAAACCATCCAGGTTCACCTGAGCTTCCAGGTGAAGGCTGGAGGCTCTGGTGTGTTTGTGTTCCTCTGAACGTTGCAGGTCTGATCTTGAGGGTAAGATCTGCTGGGATCTGCTGGGATGTCCACCTCTAGAGACTGGCAGCTTACTTTAAACGTTTTCCATCTTTCTATACTAAACTCCATCGTTTAGAATTTTTTAAAACTCTTCCCAGATTGATGTGCAACATAAATAACTTCTCTAAGACCATTGCTGATGTCTTTCTCTCTTGGAGTTGTGTTAAGACACACCTGAATGGTCCAGACCGGCAAACATCAGCTTTTCCAGGGTTCTGCAGACCTGATCAGTCCATCAAGGCTAAACCAGACCAGCTTACGTCCCGTGTAGTGGAGATCACACACATGACTGGATTTTCTTTCAAACGTTGTTAAATAACTAACAAACTAAACTAAAGTTTCATCTGCCAAACACTAAGACACATTACGATCAGACGATGAACATGTTTCAGATTAAAAAGAACAGAAATGTTCCATGTTCTGGCTCAGACTGGATCTCCACATCTGGGTTTTTCCTCCTGTGGGACAGAAAACTGAATGTCTTGATTGATTTTTGTTTGAGGTCGTCATTCAGGTTTTAGTTGTCTGCAACACATTAATCTACGTCACACTCATCCACCACAGAAAATGTTTTTATATTTAACTTCTGGGAAGTTTAATCACCCTCCTGATTGGTCGGTTCCTTCAGGGCTCAGCTAAACTGGAGAAGGCAGAAATCCTCCAGATGACTGTGGACCACCTGAAGATGCTGCAAGCCACAGGAGGGAAAGGTAATCATGAACCACAGCAGACCACCTGTTCCCATCTAACCCTAAACCCAAACCAGGGCCTGGCTGGGATTTACTGGTACCAGTTAGTCTCAACAGCATGTCTTTGGGTGGGAAGAAACTGGAGTACCGGCCTAAACTAACACAGCCACAGGGAGGACATGGAGACTCCACAGAGGACCCAGCTGGACCCAGATGCACCTGGACCTTCTAGAAGAGTCAGTCTGACCACAGAAAGACCAGCTGGACCCAGATCCACCTGGACCTTCTAGAAGAGTCAGTCTGACCCCAGAAAGACCAGCTGGACCCAGATCCACCTGGACCTTCTAGAAGAGTCAGTCTGATCACAGAGGACCCAGCTGGACCCAGATCCACCTGGACCTCGTAGAAGAGTCAGTCTGATCACAGAGGACCCAGCTGGACCCAGATCCACCTGGACCTCCTAGAAGAATCAGTCTGACCGCAGAGGACCCAGCTGGACCCAGATCCACCTGGACCTCCTAGAAGAGTCAGTCTGATCACAGAGGACCCAGCTGGACCCAGATCCACCTAGACCTCCTAGAAGAATCAGTCTGACCGCAGAGGACCCAGCTGGACCCAGATCCACCTGGACCTTCTAGAAGAGTCAGTCTGACCCCAGAAAGACCAGCTGGACCCAGATCCACCTGGACCTTCTAGAAGAGTCAGTCTGATCACAGAGGACCCAGCTGGACCCAGATCCACCTGGACCTCGTAGAAGAGTCAGTCTGATCACAGAGGACCCAGCTGGACCCAGATCCACCTGGACCTCCTAGAAGAATCAGTCTGACCGCAGAGGACCCAGCTGGACCCAGATCCACCTGGACCTCCTAGAAGAGTCAGTCTGATCACAGAGGACCCAGCTGGACCCAGATCCACCTAGACCTCCTAGAAGAATCAGTCTGACCGCAGAGGACCCAGCTGGACCCAGATCCACCTGGACCTCCTAGAAGAATCAGTCTGACCGCAGAGGACCCAGCTGGACCCAGATCCACCTAGACCTCCTAGAAGAATCAGTCTGACCGCAGAGGATCCAGCTGGACCCAGATCCACCTGGACCTCCTAGAAGAGTCAGTCTGATCACAGAGGACCCAGCTGGACCCAGATCCACCTGGACCTCCTAGAAGAGTCAGTCTGACCCCAGAAAGACCAGCTGGACCCAGATCCACCTGGACCTTCTAGAAGAGTCAGTCTGACCCCAGAAAGACCAGCTGGACCCAGATCCACCTGGACCTTCTAGAAGAGTCAGTCTGATCCCAGAGGACCCAGCTGGACCCAGATCCACCTGGACCTTCTAGAAGAGTCAGTCTGACCACAGAAAGACCAGCTGGACCCAGATCCACCTGGACCTTCTAGAAGAGTCAGTCTGATCACAGAGGACCCAGCTGGACCCAGATCCACCTGGACCTCCTAGAAGAGTCAGTCTGACCCCAGAAAGACCAGCTGGACCCAGATCCACCTGGACCTTCTAGAAGAGTCAGTCTGACCCCAGAAAGACCAGCTGGACCCAGATCCACCTGGACCTTCTAGAAGAGTCAGTCTGACCCCAGAAAGACCAGCTGGACCCAGATCCACCTGGACCTTCTAGAAGAGTCAGTCTGAGCCCAGAGGACCCAGCTGGACCCAGATCCACCTGGACCTCGTAGAAGAGTCAGTCTGATCACAGAGGACCCAGCTGGACCCAGATCCACCTAGACCTCCTAGAAGAGTCAGTCTGATCACAGAGGACCCAGCTGGACCCAGATCCACCTGGACCTCCTAGAAGAGTCAGTCTGACCCCAGAAAGACCAGCTGGACCCAGATCCACCTGGACCTCCTAGAAGAATCAGTCTGACCACAGAAAGACCAGCTGGACCCAGATCCACCTGGACCTTCTAGAAGAGTCAGTCTGACCACAGAAAGACCAGCTGGACCCAGATCCACCTGGACCTTCTAGAAGAGTCATTCTGACCCCAGAAAGACCAGCTGGACCCAGATCCACCTAGACCTTCTAGAAGAATCAGTCTGACCGCAGAGGACCCAGCTGGACCCAGATCCACCTGGACCTTCTAGAAGAGTCAGTCTGATCACAGAGGACCCAGCTGGACCCAGATCCACCTGGACCTTCTAGAAGAGTCAGTCTGACCCCAGAAAGACCAGCTGGACCCAGATCCACCTTGACCTCCTAGAAGAGTCAGTCTGACCACTGAAAGACCAGCTGGACCCAGATCCACCTGGACCTTCTAGAAGTCAGTCTGACCACTGAAAGACCAGCTGGACCCAGATCCACCTGGACCTTCTAGAATAGTCAGTCTGATCACAGAGGACCCAGCTGGACCCAGATCCACCTGGACCTTCTAGAAGAGTCAGTCTGACCACAGAAAGACCAGCTGGACCCAGATGCACCTGGACCTTCTAGAAGAGTCATAATTCTGCCAATTATGATTAATTAATTAATAGAATACTCATATCTTGTAACCAGCTTAATTAAAACCCCTTTTAAAATGCATCCTATATTTAATCAATCAAATATAGCAGTTCATGCAATAATCACTTGTAAACAATTTTAATATATTTGAAAAATATCTATTTTATATTTTTAAAATGCAATAGTGCAAATCTTCCTTCTTCATCAATAATTAGCAGTTTGTAAACTGTAGACAGTAGCAAAACAATCAAACTGGTAAAACATCAAGCAATCTCAGAAAATGTGTGAACAGCTGAAAGGGGATCATATGTTCAGTAGGAGCGGTGACACACATGTACTCTTAGGAAATCTAATTCAAGATCAGAACATGTATCGTTATGAACATGAAACAATTAGAGAATACAAGTAGATAGTAAACAAAATTTGACAATTCAGGTCGCGGTTTCTTTTGAATTAACTATGCGAACATAAACCATATAATTGTGCAAAGGGAGGTAGTGAAGGCACACCATTTCTGGTTCACATTTACACATGAACCATCATCACAAAAACACTCATATATTGTTATCCATTCACCATTAAAACAAAAACATCCAACCTACAGTATTTGATGATGGTATCATAATGTGTGTCTATTAGTGGAGGGGTTGTAGTTAGCAGTCATGATCACACAGACACATAGGCGGAAATCCCGGGGGGGACACAGGGGACGTGTCCCCCCCTTCCATAAAATTGTCCCCCCCAAAAAATCATTGTAAGCACACAAAAACTATTGAATAATAATATAGTCATGTTCAATAAAAGTACAACACAAGCGCTGCAAATTATAAACGTAAAAAACTTTTTTTTAATTGTTGAAACATTGTGACCGCGAGCAAATAATCGTCTCGTACAGACTGTACTGAGGGATGTATGAAAACCAGTAAGTCATTTATCACACCGCTTGTTTAACAAACTCAAGGTTGTAACATGAAAGTGACATTTCTCTTGTTTTTTCCGAAATCAGCCTCTCTCTTTTTGTTTTTTTAATCAGCACGCCAGTAAGCAAATAGCCTAGCTTATGATGGCTAACAGGCTCAAACCAGTTTGTAGAATAGTGGTGAGGGATACAAATACAACACTACAATATAATAATACCACCTAGTACCATTGTTGATTTTTCAGTTTGAACATTGAAAAACCTGTATACAGGTAGAATATGCACTGATACACAACAATGCTACAACTACTATTATTACTTTTTCTAACATTCAACAGGCTGTGGGCTCAACCCTGCAAGGCAAGTTCCAAAGGAGCAGGAGAGAGAGTTTTTATTCATGTCCCCCCCAGGAATTACTCTCTGAAATTTTACTGTTTATTGTCCCCCCCCAAAATGAAATGGGATTTTCGCCTCTGCACAGACAGTATTGTGTTCTGAAAAATAACTTACAAAAACTGGTCCAATATGTCCTCAGCCATTGAGGAGCAATAATAGTTAGTGAGCCAGGCAGCCAACCAGAGCCAGAGCTGTTCCTTGGGCACAGAAAAAAAAAAAAAAAGATATGGCAGCAAAAGAAATTAAATGAAGTCCATGAGTCTCAACTTAGTATTACAACAAGTATTACAGCACGCAGAAACTTGACAGGCTTTGACTCGTCTCCGCCCATCTCATAGACTGCATTCTGTAGGAATTGCCATATTGGAGCACACTGCTTTGGGTATTCGATGTCGAAGATGTAAAAAACTTTAAAACAGACATCGACGGCCTGAAGCAAAGTCTTCTGTTCCAAAGCCTCCCCACACAGAATGACAAACGCCTGGGACGAGTTGCAGCCGTCATTTCCCAGCGACAGGACATAGGGGTATGGCCTTGATGCCCTTGCTTCCTCGAGGTACTCCACCAAGTTTGTTCCAACCTGAAAAAGAAGAAGAAAAAAAAGAGATAAATCCACCAAGCAAAGAGCAAGCAAGATCTGATGTTCACCGATGTAGGCAAATACATTTTCTAAATTATTCTATAACAGCAGTCAAGCACATTCTAAACTTAGTTGGCTATGCCCTATGCTCTGTATTTGGACCACTGTTTTACACGTACAACAAATCTCTTTGCCAAAAATTGCTTATCAACCAGTTCACAACATGTCAGATTGCAAAGTGAAGTTCGCAAAACAAAGAGTTTGCAGATCTGCTATTTTTGCCAAATGCTAATCCGTTGATGTTGGCGTTTACATGGTAAGAATCAATATTTCCCTTTAGATATGAAGACACTTTCAGGCTTACGGTCAATGAAGGCTTGGCTGGACTCCTCAACTGTGTGGCGGCAGACCTTTCGTCCAACTTTATAAACTGTTGGCGGAAGCAGTGATGGTAGCTGACTCAGGGCCAGTTCCCCCAAACAATCTGTAGGAAGACGATTGGATATCAATCAATAAGTGGAATGGCAATATAAAAGTTATATCACCCATAACATTGATCGTATCGATCTTGCTATCAAAACAGTAAGTAAAATTCCACAGATAACTTCCTTAAATCATGCAGGTTAGGGTTAGAGTTAGACTACTCTGTGTACCACCAGTGGTGCACACGTACCACAATAATTTAAGTGTTCTCACCTTTAAAACTATCAATAAGATCAGGTAGCTGCCACTCTGTCAATAGCTCTTCCACAAAGTTGTCCATAGAGCTGAAACAAAAACAAACAGGGGACAACATTAGGAGCTTTATTAAAAAGTAGAAAGAACAAAATATAATAATAAATTTAAATTGCATGACTCATTGCAATTTACTCAGCTGATGAAGCTACTATAACTGCCAAACGAACACATGGAAACAAATTGATATGTACAGGTCCATTTGGTTCCATTTTTACACTCTCAGTTAGGATGGTCCTTGAAATGAAGAACTTTGAGAACCACTGTGCAAAACTACATAGAACAGAGCCTTCAGTAGTATCATTTGTAACACCTGTGAAGGAAGGGACCCAAATTCTTCATAAAATGGCTAACATTGCTGCTGTGCAGATTCAGTGAGAGAAAGTAACTATTGTGTCCATGGTGGATTTTATCAAACAAGCTCTTCACAGATAGAGGATAAACTTCCCTAACAGCTGCAATGCTTGTGGGTTTAATGTCATTTAATACTATTTGATAGCACTTTTCTGTTTAGATACATTTAGCTGCCAATTATTGTATATGCAACCCTATATTAAACATGAACAAAGGTTGGCGACTACAACTACAACCACATGAGCAAACACAACATCAGGCAATATATTTTAGGCAACGATATAATTGCTTTAACCAAATGTAAAACAAGCTAGCATTGCTATGTCGACGTGACGCGGAAGCATAAATCAGCCTTTAGTCTTGGTCAAGTTGTCTACACAATGGAGGGGGTAATTCCCTTCTTACCAATAGATTAATAAGGTTCATATTGTCAATATTGTCATGTTATTAACTATCAAAAATACTAACAGGTATCTTCGTCTTGACTTATGTTCTGTGCGCTCACCCTACCCCTCTGTTGTGCATAAAGCAGTTGGAAAACACGATAGACAATGAACAAAACAACGAAATAGCCTCTATAAACAAGTTCATCACAAATAACATGACCTCACTATGTAGATAAAAGTATACACAAACCTTTTTAATTAATGTGCCTCGGTGGAGTCGTTGCTGTTGCCGCTTCTCTGCTCTGTGCTCGCCTTCCGGCGTAGTGATGCAATTATGTCCCAGAAAGGCAGTTACGTCAGACGTAGACACAGCCCCATCTCCCAAACAACCCAACACTTGAGTTATCGATAACTCATATTGGGTAGAATATTTAATAACCCCTCTGTTGGGTTCATGAAAATATTTTGACCCAAGTCTTGGGTTGCAAAAATAACTCAACACCCAACAAATAACTCAAAATGGGTCAAACATTTCATGACCCCATGGTTGGGTTGTTAAAATAACCCAGCCTTTTTTAGTGTGTAGGGGGTTAGGGTTAGGGGTCAGGGGTTAGGGATAGAAACATCCTGGTGATGGGGAGGTTTAACCTTCTAGAAGGTTCCAGCTGGGGTCTACATGATGAAGGACCAGCCAGGTTCTGACTGTCTTGCTGTGACTGCTGTCTGTCTGCAGGTTACCTGGACTCCCAGGCTCTGGCTCTGGACTTTCTGTCTCTGGGCTTCAGGGACTGTGTGACTGAGGTGTCCCGGTACCTGGGTGTGGTGGAGGGTCTGGACTCTGGCGACCCGCTGCGGTCCCGCCTGGTCTCTCACCTCAGCTGCTGCGCCTCCCAGCGTGATGCTGCTGCGTTGGCGTCAGCCTGCCCCCCGCTGGCGCACCACCACTGGGCCACGGTTCCCACGCTGCGTCCTCCACTGTATTGGCCGAACGGAGGAGGAGGCGGAGCTCCCCAGAGGCCGTCACAGCGTAGCTCCTCCCACTCAGACTCCTCCTCCTCTGTGGTGCTGCCCTGCACGCCCGCCCCCCTCTCCACCTCCTTCCTGTCTCTCTCAGCATCGTTTCCCATCACTCTCCATGGAGGTTTCCCCCTCTTCCCTCCCTCCTCCTACACCTCCATCCCTGGCCCCACCAGTCTTCCCCTGTCCTCCTCCTCCTCCTCCTCCTCCTCCTCCTCCCAGACCCCCCACAGCGGCGGTAAACCCTACCGGCCGTGGGGAACCGAGGTTGGAGCTTTCTGAAGCCTCTAACCTCTGAAGCTTTGCCTGACGCTTTAAAAGCACCTTTGCAGCAGCTGCTCCATTAACCTGTTAACCTTGTTTGATCTGCAGACAGGTGGACTCTAATGACCTGTCCACCTGTCTCCACCTGTCTCCACCTGCTGCTTGTTCCTGAGACCTGAGAACAGAAGCGTGAGCTTCAACCCATCTGATTCAGAGTCACCGAGCTTCAGGAACCTTCTCAGAGTTGAATGTTTGTGTCTCAGCGTCCATGAAGGTGTTCATAGTTCTGATCAAACCTCCTCCTGGACCACAGAGCTGCTGGAGGGTTAGGGTTAGTTAGGGTTAGGGTTAGTTAGGGGTTAGGGGTTAGGGTTAGTTAGGGGTTAGGGGTTAGGGTTAGTTAGGGGTTTGGGGTTAGGGTTAGTTAGGGGTTAGGGTTAGTTAGGGGTTAGGGTTAGTTAGCAGTTAGGGGTTAGGGGTTTGGGTTAGTCAGGGGTTAGGATCAAACCTCCTCCTGGGTTATGGTTAGGGGGTTAGGGGTTAGGGTTAGGTATGGTTAGGGGTTAGGGGTTAGGGGTTGGGGTTAGTTAGGGGTTAGAGGTTAGGGTTAGTTAGGGGTTAGGATCAAACCTCCTCCTGGGTTAGGGGTTAGGGGTTAGGGTTAGTTAGGGGTTTGGGGTTAGGGTTAGTTAGCAGTTAGGGGTTAGGGTTAGTTAGGGGTTAGGGTAAGTTAGGGGTTTGGGGTTAGGGTTAGTTAGCAGTTAGGGGTTAGGGTTAGGGTTAGTTAGGGGTTAGGGGTTAGGATCAAACCTCCTCCTGGATTAGTGGTTAGAGTTAGGGTTAGTTAGAGGTTTGGGGTTAGGGGTTAGGGTTAGTTAGGGGTTGGGGTTAGGGGTTAGGGTTAGTTAGGGGTTAGGGGTTAGGGTTAGTTAGGGGTTAGGGTTAGTTAGGGGTTAGGGTTAGGGGTTAGGGGTTAGGGGTTTGGGGTTGGGGTTAGGGTTAGTTAGGGTTGGGTTAGGGGTTAGGGTTAGTTAGGGGTTAGGGGTTAGGGTTAGTTAGGGGTTAGGATCAAACCTTCTCCTGGGTTAGGGGTTAGGGTTAGTTAGGGGTTAGGGTTAGTTAGGGGTTAGGATCAAACCTTCTCCTGGGTTAGGGGTTAGGGTTAGTTAGGGGTTAGGGGTTTGGGTTAGTTAGGGGTTAGGGGTTAGGGGGTTAAGGGTTAGAGAGAAATCTAACAGGTATATTTATCCTTCAGACTGAGTTTAACACAGAGACTGCGGTCGTCATGGAGATGCTTCTGATTCACCTGAGAAGGTTTCAGGAAGCAGATGAGAGAAAAAGACACCTGCTGAATTAGAATAATATCATTTTTGCTACATCGTGAGTTTTTAACTTCATGTTGCAACTTTGTCTGTAAAATATTGACTTTTTCAAAGTTCCAACTTTAAATCAGAACTTTTTGTAAAATCACAAAATGTCTACTTTTTGACAAAAGTTTCCAGCTTTTAGTTGTTAAATTATGACTGACTTTCTAACTTCATTTCAACCTTTTGTCGTTAAAGACTTTTGCAGTTTCAACTTTGGGACATAAAATTACGACAGAATTTGTTTTTTAATCACATTCTTGTTGTGAAATTGTGACTCTTTTAAAATGTCGACATCAGTTTCCAATTTTGATGCTGAAACTCAACGGTGGTTCTCCTGAAACACTGGTCCAGGTGAAAGGGGGCGGAGCCTGAGCAGCAGGTTTACATGACAACCATCAATCAGGAGGCTTCCAGGGAGGAGCTGCTTCAGGAGCATCGACGCAGGTTTCAGGAATGAGACACAGAGGTCACCTGGTCCACTTCTAATCACCTGGTCCAGTTCTAATCACCTGGTCCAGTTCTAATCACCTGGTCCACTTCTAATCACCTGGTCCACTTCTAATCACCTGGTCCAGTTCCAATCACCTGGTCCAGTTCTAATCACCTGGTCCAGTTCTAATCACCTGGTCCACTTCTAATCACCTGGTCCAGTTCCAATCACCTGGTCCAGTTCTAAGCACCTGGTCCAGTTCCAATCACCTAGTCCAGTTCTAAGCACCTGGTCCACTTCTAATCACCTGGTCCAGTTCTAATCACCTGGTCCAGTTCCAATCACCTGGTCCAGTTCTAAGCACCTGGTCCACTTCTAATCACCAGGTCCACTTCTAATCACCTGGTCCAGTTTTAATCACCTGGTCCAGTTCTGTTTTCAATGTTCTATTGTGAACAGATGGGCTGATGGGAAAATTATTGTTTTTTTTTTTTTTAGTTTCCACTTATTAGGAAGAACAAATGCAGACGAATCCTTCAATAAAGATAAAAACTTTAACTAAGTGGGTCAAATTATTCTCTATATTTTTCTGAGGCCTCAAAATCAAATCCAACATTTATTTGGATCAATATTTAAGAAGATAAAGCTGCTATTAAACCTTCGTCTCTCATCTGTGCTTCAGTGTCTCTGATTCTGTCTCTGAGCAAATAAAGACAAAGTCTCGTCTTTCTGCTGAAACCAAAACTGCAGCTGATGTGTTTTTATTTTAATCTGATCATAGAATCATTACAACTAGATCAGACTTCAGTCCATCCAGATCTACTCCTGCACAGCTGTGAAGTCCGGCTGGACTTTGACAAGGTCCTCTCCAGGGACATCTGAGAACTATGAGACCTCCTGCAGGTCCAGTTCAGACATAGACATCTATCACTAGATCTGCAGGTCCCCCAGAGACCAGTTCAGACATAGACATCTATCACTAGATCTGCAGGTCCCTCAGACCAGTTCAGACACAGACATCTATCACTAGATCTGCATTTCAACCAGAGACCAGTTCAGACACAGACATCTATCACTAGATCTGCAGGTCCCCCAGACCAGTTCAGACATAGACATCTATCACTAGATCTGCAGGTCCCTCAGACCAGTTCAGACATAGACATCTATCACTAGATCTGCAGGTCCCTCAGACCAGTTCAGACATAGACATCTATCACTAGATCTGCAGGTCCCCTCAGACCAGTTCAGACATAGACATCTATCACTAGATCTGCAGGTCCCTCAGACCAGTTCAGACATAGACATCTATCACTAGATCTGCAGGCCCGCCTAAGACCAGTTCAGACATAGACATCTATCACTAGATCTGCAGGCCCGCCTAAGACCAGTTCAGACATAGACATCTATCACTAGATCTGCAGGCCCCCCAGAGACCAGTTCAGACATAGACATCTATCACTAGATCTGCAGGTCCCTCAGACCAGTTCAGACACAGACATCTATCACTAGATCTGCAGGTCCCTCAGACCAGTTCAGACATAGACATCTATCACTAGATCTGCAGGTCCCTCAGACCAGTTCAGACACAGACATCTATCACTAGATCTGCAGGTCCCCCAGAGACCAGTTCAGACATAGACATCTATCACTAGATCTGCAGGTCCCCCAGAGACCAGTTCAGACATAGACATCTATCACTAGATCTGCAGGTCCCTCAGACCAGTTCAGACACAGACATCTATCACTAGATCTGCAGGTCCCTCAGACCAGTTCAGACATAGACATCTATCACTAGATCTGCAGGCCCGCCTAAGACCAGTTCAGACATAGACATCTATCACTAGATCTGCAGGTCCCCCTAAGACCAGTTCAGACATAGACATCTATCACTAGATCTGCAGGCCCCCCAGAGACCAGTTCAGACATAGACATCTATCACTAGATCTGCAGGTCCCTCAGACCAGTTCAGACACAGACATCTATCACTAGATCTGCAGGTCCCTCAGACCAGTTCAGACATAGACATCTATCACTAGATCTGCAGGTCCCTCAGACCAGTTCAGACACAGACATCTATCACTAGATCTGCAGGTCCCTCAGAGACCAGTTCAGACACAGACATCTATCACTAGATCTGCAGGTCCCCCAGAGACCAGTTCAGACATAGACATCTATCACTAGATCTGCAGGTCCCTCAGACCAGTTCAGACACAGACATCTATCACTAGATCTGCAGGTCAACCAGAGACCAGTTCAGACACAGACATCTATCACTAGATCTGCAGGTCCCCCAGAGACCAGTTCAGACATAGACATCTATCACTAGATCTGCAGGTCCCTCAGACCAGTTCAGACACAGACATCTATCACTAGATCTGCAGGTCCCTCAGACCAGTTCAGACACAGACATCTATCACTAGATCTGCAGGTCCCTCAGAGACCAGTTCAGACACAGACATCTATCACTAGATCTGCAGGTCCCTCAGAGACCAGTTCAGACACAGACATCTATCACTAGATCTGCAGGTCCCTCAGACCAGTTCAGACACAGACATCTATCACTAGATCTGCAGGTCCCTCAGACCAGTTCAGACACAGACATCTATCACTAGATCTGCAGGTCCCTCAGACCAGTTCAGACACAGACATCTATCACTAGATCTGCAGGTCCCCCAGAGACCAGTTCAGACATAGACATCTATCACTAGATCTGCAGGTCAACCAGAGACCAGTTCAGACACAGACATCTATCACTAGATCTGCAGGTCCCTCAGACCAGTTCAGACATAGAGATCTACCACTAGATCTGCAGGTCCCTCAGACCAGTTCAGACACAGACATCTATCACTAGATCTGCGGGTCCCTCAGACCAGTTCAGACATAGACATCTATCACTAGATCTGCAGGTCCCTCAGACCAGTTCAGACACAGACATCTATCACTAGATCTGCAGGTCCCCCAGAGACCAGTTCAGACATAGACATCTATCACTAGATCTGCAGGTCCCTCAGACCAGTTCAGACATAGACATCTATCACTAGATCTGCAGGTCCCTCAGACCAGTTCAGACACAGACAAATCCAGACTCATCAGACCAGACCAGGTTCTTCAGTCTTCTGTGGTCCAGTTCTGGTGAGTCTGTGGTTCCTGTTCTCAGCTGACAGCAGTGACTGGTCTTCTGCTGCTGGAAACATCCTCCTCCAGGTTGGACCTGCTGATGGTTCAGAGATGTTCTGCAGACCTCGGTTGGAACCAGTGGTTATCTGAGTTCCAGTTGTCTTTCCATCATCTCCACCCAGTCTGGTCTGACCTCTGACACCAACAGCTGGATATCTTCTCCTTCTGGACCGTCCTCTGGAAACCCTGGAGATGGTTGTGGAGAAGATCCCAGTAGACCAGCAGTTTCTGGACCACTCAGACCAACAACCAGTGTGATGCTGGTCTGAACTGCAGCTGATCATCTCCATCATGTCTACATGGATAAATGATGGAGCTGCTGCCATGTGATTGGCTGATTAGAGTTGCGTTAACGAGCTGTTGGACAGGTGGACCTGATGAAGAGGCAGTTGGACAGGTGGACCTGATGAAGAGGCAGTTGGACAGGTGGACCTGATGAAGAGGCAGTTGGACAGGTGGACCTGATGAAGAGGCAGTTGGACAGGTGGACCTGATGAAGAGGCAGTTGGACAGGTGGACCTGATGAAGAGGCAGTTGGACAGGTGGACCTGATGAAGAGGCTGTTGGACAGGTGGACCTGATGAAGAGGCTGGTTTGTGTTCCTCCTCCTTCAGCAGTGGTTTCCTGTCTGACGTCATCAGTCTCAAGGTTCTGGAGGAGTTCTTGTCTTCAATGTTACAACTGTGAATAAACTTTGTCACTATAGAACATTAAATTGTCTGGAAAACATTTTAAAGCCAACAATTGCTTCTCTAAGCCGATTACTGAAGTCTTCACCATCTTGGCATCATTTTTCCTCACAAACACTCCAGAACAGTAAAACATCTGCTTTTCTGATCAGTTCATCAATGATGATGATCAGCAGCTCTGACTGAAGCAGTAGGGGGCGCTACTCCATTATTCTGATGTTTTAGCTTCATTTCTGATAAATGAGTAGTTTTTTGGTGACAGCGTGAACAGTTTGAACTGAATGAACAGTTTCACCAGTTAAAAATGATAATAATAAAAAAGTGATTGATCCAGTAGGGGGCAGTGGAGAGACAGGAACGCCTCATCAGAGTCAGGTCTCATCCAGCATCTCCAACAGCTCAGCATCCAGCTGCAGCTGGAATATTCCAGATTTACTGCTGTTTCCTTTCTGTCTTCAGACGTGTCGCGGGTATGAAAGCAGCCGTCATCACCAGAGGCCTTCAGGTAATCTGACAGGTATCAGGTAATCTGACAGGTGATCAGGTAATCTGACAGGTAATCAGGTAATCTGATCAGGTGATCAGGTAATCTGACAGGTATCAGGTAATCTTATCAGGTGATCAGGTAATCTGACAGGTGATCAGGTAATCTGACAGGTAATCAGGTAATCTTATCAGGTAATCAGGTAATCAGGTAATCTGACAGGTAATCAGGTAATCTTATCAGGTGATCAGGTAATCTGACAGGTAATCAGGTAATCTTATCAGGTGATCAGGTAATCTGACAGGTGATCAGGTAATCTGACAGGTAATCAGGTAATCTTATCAGGTGATCAGGTAATCTGACAGGTGATCAGGTAATCTGACAGGTGATCAGGTAATCTGACAGGTGATCAGGTAATCTGACAGGTGATCAGGTAATCTTATCAGGTGATCAGGTAATCTGACAGGTGATCAGGTAATCTTATCAGGTGATCAGGTAATCTGACAGGTATCTGATCAGGTAATCTTATCAGGTGATCAGGTAATCTGACAGGTGATCAGGTAATCAGGTGATGATCAGGTAATCAGGTAATCTGACAGGTTGTAATCAGGTAATCTGATCAGGTAATCAGGTAATCTTATCAGGTGATCAGGTAATCTGACAGGTGATCAGGTAATCTGACAGGTAATCAGGTAATCTTATCAGGTGATCAGGTAATCAGGTAATCTGACAGGTGATCAGGTAATCTTATCAGGTGATCAGGTAATCTGATCAGGTGATCAGGTAATCTGACAGGTAATCAGGTAATCTTATCAGGTGATCAGGTAATCTGACAGGTGATCAGGTAATCTTATCAGGTGATCAGGTAATCTGACAGGTGATCAGGTAATCTGAGAGGTGATCAGGTAATCTGACAGGTGATCAGGTAATCTCGTGATCAGGGTATCAGGTGACAGTGATCAGGTAATCTGACAGGTGATCAGGTAATCTGACAGGTGATCAGGTAATGATCAGGTAATCAGGTAATCTCTGATCAGGTGATCAGGTAATCTGATCAGGTGATCAGGTATCAGGTAATCTTGATCAGGTGATCAGTAATCTGACAGGTAATCAGGTAATCAGGTATCAGGTGATCAGGTAATCTGACAGGTGATCAGGTAATCTTATCAGGTGATCAGGTAATCTGACAGGTGATCAGGTAATCTGATCAGTGTCAGTAATCTGACAGTGATGTATCTTATCAGGTGATCAGGTGATCAGGTAATCTCAGGTGACAGGTGATCAGGTAATCTCAGGATCAGATCAGTAATGACAGGTGATCAGGTAATCTGGTAATCATCAGGTAATCTTATCAGGTGATCAGGTAATCTGACAGGTGATCAGGTAATCAGGATCAGGTGTCAGGTAATCTGACAGGTGATCAGGTAATGACAGGTAATCAGGTATCTTACAGGTGATCAGGTAATCTGACAGGTGTGAGGTAATCAGGTGATCAGGTATCTTATCAGGTAATCAGGTAATCTGATCAGGTGATCAGGTAATCTGACAGGTATCAGGTAATCTTATCAGTGATCAGGTAATCTGACAGGTGATCAGGTATCTATCAGGTGATCAGGTAATGACAGGTGATCAGGTATCTGATCAGGTAATCAGGTAATCTTATCAGGTGATCAGGTAATCTGACAGGTAATCAGGTAATCATCGATCAGGATCAGGTAATCTGATCGTGATCAGGTGACAATCAGGTGATCAGGTAATCTGACAGGTAATCAGGTAATCAGGTAATGACAGGTGATCAGGTAATCTCAGGTGATCAGGTGATCACGTGATCAGGTATCAGGTGATCAGGTAATCTGACAGGTGATCAGGTAATTGATCAGGTGATCAGGTAATCACGTGATCAGGTAATCATCAGGTGATCAGGTAATCTGACAGGTGATCAGGACAGGTGATCAGGTGATCAGGTGATTAATCTGACAGATCAGGTAATCTTATCGTGATCAGGTAATCTGACAGGTAATCAGTGATCAGGATCTGATCAATCTGATCAGGTAATCACAGGTAATTGATCAGGTAATCTCAGGACAGGTGATCAGGTAATCTTATCACGTGATCAGGTAATCTGACAGGTGATCAGGTAATCTGAGAGGTGATCAGGTAATCTGACAGGTGATCAGGTAATCTGACAGGTGCTGCTGAAGGGCAAAGATGTGGGTGAACAGAAGCAGTGATGCTGCCTTTCTGATCCCAGCTGATGGACATCTGATGGACAGCTGATGGACAGCTGATGGACAGCAGCAGGTCTCCAGGGAGACACCCCCCCCCCACACTATCTGACCTACGATCATTTACACTTCATTTTTAAATGTCTCCTGGACCCTCAGGTGTGTTATAATTTTATTGATGTGTTCAGGAGGACCTGCAGTTGTTCTGGTGGTTAAAGAACCTGAATCATGCAGGTTGATTCCTGCTGAACACATTTATTGAACCTGTCTCTTTGTTCATCTCTATTGTCTTTACCTCATTATTGAGGAACTCTTCATGAAGTGATGATGAAAGAGAAAAATAGAGAAGGCCGGAAGAATCCGGTCTGAAGGTCACCGTGTTGCTTCAGAGCTCTTTGACAGCAGCTGGTGATTTAATTCTCTGGTGTGACAGCGTTCAGGTCAACACCTTCACCGATCAATGACCCTCAAACTTCCAATGATCACGACAGTAATGAGGCGATTAGTCTGTCTGAGAGGACAGAGAGGAGGGAGGACAGACAGGGATGGAGGACAGACAGAGGATGGAGGACAGAGGATGGAGGACAAGGAGAGGATGGAGGACAGAGGATGGAGGACAGAGGATGGAGAACAGAGAGGATGGAGGACAGAGAGAGGATGAAGGACAGAGGATGGAGGACAGAGGATGGAGGACAAGGAGAGGATGGAGGACAGAGAGAGGATGGAGGACAGAGAGAGGATGGAGGATGGAGGATAGCTACTACAACTATGGCTATAACTATTAGCATCTACACACTATAGTTTAGACTAACTGTAGCTATAACTATTAGCATCTACACACTATAGTTTAGACTAACTGTAGCTATAACTATTAGCATCTACACACTATAGTTCAGACTAACTGTAGCTAAAACTATTAGCATCTACACACTATAGTTTAGACTAACTGTAGCTATAACTATTAGCCGCTACACTATATACTAATACTATACTATTGACTATAGTTTAGACTAACTGTAGCTATAACTATTAGCCCCTACACACTATAGTTTAGACTAACTGTAGCTATAACTATTAGCATCTACACACTATAGTTTAGACTAACTGTTGCTATAACTATTAGCATCTACACACTATAGTTTAGACTAACTGTTGCTATAACTATTAGCATCTACACACTATAGTTTAGACTAACTGTAGCTATAACTATTAGCATCTACACACTATAGTTTAGACTAACTGTAGCTATAACTATTAGCATCTACACACTATAGTTTAGACTAACTGTAGCTATAACTATTAGCATCTACACACTATAGTTTAGACTAACTGTAGCTATAACTATTAGCCCCTACACACTATAGTTTAGACTAACTGTAGCTATAACTATTAGCCCCTACACACTATAGTTTAGACTAACTGTAGCTATAACTATTAGCATCTACACACTATAGTTTCAGACTAACTGTAGCTAAAACTATTAGCATCTACACACTATAGTTTAGACTAACTGTAGCTATAACTATTAGCATCTACACTATAGTTTAGACTAACTGTAGCTATAACTATTAGCCCCTACACACTATAGTTTAGACTAACTGTTGCTATAACTATTAGCATCTACACACTATAGTTTAGACTAACTGTTGCTATAACTATTAGCATCTACACACTATAGTTTAGACCAGGGGTCTTCAACCTTTTTTAGCCCAGGGACCCCTTGGATGAGAGAAAAACAGAGCAGGGACCCCTGCTTGTAATTCTGATTTTTTTCCTCCCTTTTGTTTAATATGTCACATTTTAAGCCTGGCTTTTAATAACTTTTAGATGTATTTTATTCTGCTTATTTTACCTTATTAACCAATTCCTCACTGGGTTATTAGCCTACATGTGTTTATGGTTGACAAAACTTTCATGCATATCATTATTATTAATTTATTTTTATTATTATTATTAGTTGGTATGAGACAATATTTTCTATTATTGTTATTTTCCAACAATGAAACGTTTAACTTCAGGCAGTTATATATTTAGAACTGCCCGTATACATATATATATATATATATATATATATATATATATATATGTACACACATATATATTTTTTGACTTTCAAATTATTTTGGTTAAAATTGCCTTTATTTCTTTTTAAATTGGAGGACCCCCTGCAGTACCTCCGCGGCCCCCCTAGGGGTCACGGACCCCTGGTTGAAGACCACTGGTTTAGACTAACTGTAGCTATAACTATTAGCATCTACACACTATAGTTTAGACTAACTGTAGCTATAACTATTAGCATCTACACACTATAGTTTAGACTAACTGTAGGCTTTACTGAACAGAAATGTTTTCAGTTTAGTTTTAAAGATGGAGATGGTGTCAGCCTCCTGAACCCAAACTGGTAGCTGGTTCCAGAATAAAGGTGTCTGGTAGCAGAAGGCCCGTCCTCCAAACCTACTTTTCGATATTCTAGGAACGACGAGTAATCCTGCACTCTGAGAGCGGAGAGCTCTATTAGGAGCATAACGAGCTATCAGGTCTGCTAGATAACGAGGAGCTAGGCCATCTCCTTATATGGGAGAATCAGAATTTTTTTGGCCCTTTGTATGTGTTGGAGAGTCAAGCAACGCTGTGAAGAAGAACGGGTCAGAACTCCTCCAGAACCATGTGACAGACTTCTAAAGTCAGACAGGAAATGATTCATTTTGACTCTGTTATAACGGCATGTTTCTGATCTTTCAGACTTGAATATGAATCTGTTTTCAGAGAAGTCAGGAGTCAACAGAGACGTTTAAAATGACTCGTTAACTTACGGATGGAGAGGAGGAGGAAAACAGGACCATCATTCACTCGTTTCTCCTCCCAGATTTACTCCAGATGGTCTGGAAGTTGGAAGCAGTGATCTGTTGCTCACTCGCCCACATTTCTAACCTTTGGCTGGACTGTAAATCTGTTCCAGAAGAACCAGAAGAAATACTTCACTGAAGAGAAGAAACCGCAGAGGAGTTACAGAGACGACGGGACGATGGTGAGAAAATAAGAGATAAAAACTAACCCTACCCTAAAAAACTATTCAGACCATCTATGAACTTCAAAACTTCACTGAAGACAGAAGCTGAACAGAAACCAGCTGCTGGTCTCCCAGTGACCATCCTGAACTGGGAATGAACACAGGAGATGGCTGAGGGCAGCGACCCAGTTACATGAAACCAGCCTCAACGTTCTGAAGCTACTGGTTCTGCTCACTAACTCATACGTTAAAGAGCAGATGGACCAGCAGGGTTCTTCAAGGTTCTGGTTCTGTTCATCTCACTCAGATTCTTTAACGTCACACCTGAAACTTTACTGCACTTTATTTTTAACTGATTCAGAAGCTCTGACGTTCTCTACTACAGGTGAGCTCAGGTGAGCTCAGGTGCTGAAGGCTCGGCTGCTGTCTCCTACGTGACTGAAGGATGCCTGACCAGCAGCAGTCACCTGAACACAGGTGGTGCACAGGTACGAACAAGCAGCAGTCACCTGAACACAGGTGGTGCACAGGTACGAACCAGCAGCAGCCATCTAAACACAGGTGGTGCACAGGTACGAACCAGCAGCAGTCACCTGAACACAGGTGGTGCACAGGTACGAACCAGCAGTTACAGTCACCTGAACACAGGTGGTGCACAGGTACGAACCAGCAGCAGCCATCTAAACACAGGTGGTGCACAGGTACGAACCAGCAGCAGTCACCTGAACACAGGTGGTGCACAGGTACGAACCAGCAGTTAGAGTCACTTGAACACAGGTGGTGCACAGGTACGAGCCAGCAGTTAGAGTCACCTGAACACAGGTGGTGCACAGGTACGAACCAGCAGTTACAGTCACCTGAACACAGGTGGTGCACAGGTACGAACCAGCAGCAGCTACCTGAACACAGGTGGTGCACAGGTACGAACCAGCAGCAGCTACCTGAACACAGGTGGTGCACAGGTACGAACCAGCAGCAGCTACCTGAACACAGGTGGTGCACAGGTACGAACCAGCAGTTTCAGTCACCTGAACACAGGTGGTGCACAGGTACGAACCAGCAGTTACAGTCACCTGGGCCTTTTTACCTGAACCTGAAAAACTCTTTTCTCTGAAGGTCACTTCTCTTGACAGGGCTGGGGGGCGGGGCTCTGGCTCTAATTACCGCTAATGATCATCAATTAAAAGTGGCAGCCAAGAGAAGGATGATGGACAGAAGGAGTTAATTAATAATCAATAATGAGTCACCTGATGGAAATGGTCTCAGTCCTCAGTGATGCCAGGACCGGTTCTGACAGGCAGAGCTGCTTCTAGCGTCTTCAGGACCCTGGACCGGGTCAGTGTGTGTGTGTGTGTGTGTGTGTGGTGTGTGTGTGTGTGTGTGTGTGTGTGTGTGTGTGTGTGTGTGTGTGGGGTGGGGGGGTGATGGTCTCAACCCTGATAATCAACACGTCCTAACACCTTTACAGGTGTTAGAAACGTCTCCAGGTGTCTGAAGCAGCTCAGGGCTGAAAACACCTACATGTCTCACTAATTACAGAGTTGATTCTCGTCTGTTGCCTAGCAACTTCACAGTGACGACAGGACCACGGCAAGAAAACGAAGCAGCCCATCAGCAGTTTTGATGTTTCTGGAGAGATTCTCTGTTATCTCCTGACAGAACCTGTGGATCAGAACCTCTGGATCAGAACCTACCAGATCAGCACTTGGAAACATCTGGAACATCTGCATGTCCTTCAGAAGAACCTTCTCAGCTGACTGGAGTTTGTTGTTGTTGCAGTAACAGGAAGTAGCTTCAGTACAGCCGGATCATCCTGCAGCTGTTTGTCAGCAGCGTCTCTGCAGCATCAGAACCAGAACTAAAGCCACTGTGCACTGGCTCAGTAACCACGGTAACTGGCTCAGTAACCACGGTAACTGGCTCAGTATCCACGGTAACTGGCTCAGTAGCCACGGTAACTGGCTCAGTATCCACGGTAACTGGCTCAGTAACCACGGTAACTGGCTCAGTATCCACGGTAACTGGCTCAGTAGCCACGGTAACTGGCTCAGTATCCACGGTAACTGGCTCAGTATCCACGGTAACTGGCTCAGTATCCACGGTAACGGTAACTCAGTCCACGGTAACTGGCTCAGGATCCACACGGTACTGGCTCAGTAGCCACGGGGCTCAGTAGGTAACTGGCTCAGTATCCACGGTAACTGGCTCAGGTATCCACGGTAACTGGGTATCACGGTAACTGGCTCAGTAACCACGGTAACTGGCTCAGTATCCACGGTAACTGGATCAGTATCTACTGTAACTGGCTCAGTATCCACGGTAACTGGCTCAGTAACCACAGTAACTGGCTCAGTAGCCACGGTAACTGGCTCAGTATCCACGGTAACTGGCTCAGTATCCACGGTAACTGGCTCAGGATCCACGGTAACTGGCTCAGTAACCACGGTAACTGGCTCAGTAACCACGGTAACTGGCTCAGTATCCACGGTAACTGGCTCAGTAGCCACGGTAACTGGCTCAGTATCCACGGTAACTGGCTCAGTAGCCACGGTAACTGGCTCAGTATCCACGGTAACTGGCTCAGTAACCACGGTAACTGGCTCAGGATCCACGGTAACTGGCTCAGGATCCACGGTAACTGGCTCAGTAGCCACGGTAACTGGCTCAGTATCCACGGTAACTGGCTCAGTATCCACGGTAACTGGCTCAGGATCCACGGTAACTGGCTCAGTAACCACGGTAACTGGCTCAGTATCCACGGTAACTGGATCAGTATCTACTGTAACTGGCTCAGTATCCACGGTAACTGGCTCAGTAACCACAGTAACTGGCTCAGTAGCCACGGTAACTGGCTCAGTATCCATGGTAACTGGCTCAGTATCCACGGTAACTGGCTCAGGATCCACGGTAACTGGCTCAGTAACCACGGTAACTGGCTCAGTATCCACGGTAACTGGCTCAGTATCTACGGTAACTGGCTCAGTATCTACTGTAACTGGCTCAGTATCTACTGTAACTGGCTCAGTATCCATGGTAACTGGCTCAGTCAGGTTCTTCTGAGCACGGTGGTTTGAGTCCAGTCAGCTGTAGAAGTTACACAAACCTGCTTTTATTTTTCTGTGTACAAACAATAAAAATAAATACAATCAACAACAACAGAGAAACTTCCCAAAAAGATTTATTCAACTAAAATCTTCTCTCAGCTGGTACCTTCAGAGGTCTCCTCAGTGGATCATCTCCTCCATCCCTCCTCTGTTCAGGTCCAAACCATCTCAGTCTGGTTCTTCTCTCTAGAACATCTAACATGTTCTGTTCCTCTGATGTTCTCCTTCCTGATCCAGAACCTCAACATCTGGACCTCATCTGCCTCCCTGCTCTCACTGCAGATCAGTGTCATCTACAGACATCATGTCCATGGAGCTTCCTGTCTGACCTCATCTGTCAGTCTGTCCATCACCATAGCAACCAGAAGAGTGTCAGAGCTGATCCTTGATCAGTCCCACCTCCACCTGGAACTCCTCTGTCACACCTACAGCTCACCTGTCCATTGTCTACCAGCTCTCATCCATGTCTTCTGACCTACTCTGAACTTTGTGTATGACACTACATCTATGTTTGGTTTTATTCTGCCTGAAGTTGGCGACTCTACAGTCCGCTAGGTGAGGCCACAGCTACGACCATAGTCAGGTGTATCCCAGGAGCCATAGTCAGGTGTATCCCAGGAGCCATAGTCAGGTGTATCCCAGGAGCCATAGTCAGGTGTATCCCAGGAGCCATAGTCAGGTGTATCCCAGGAGCCATAGTCAGGTGTATCCCAGGAGCCATAGTCAGGTGTATCCCAGGAGCCATAGTCAGGTGTATCCCAGGAGCCAGAGCGGGCGACATCGAGGCTAATTTAAAGCTGCTGGCAAAGCGTAACCGTGAGTACAGTAAAGTTATCATACATGTCGTCACTAATGACACCCGGCTACGCCAGTCGGAGGTCACTAAAGTTAACGTTGAGTCGGTGTGTAATGTTGCATGTCGGACCCTAACCCTTCCTAATTCGACCAGTGATGATATGTTTAGCTGCATGTCATCGCTCCGTCGCTGGTTGTCGTGGTAATGTCCAGCAAACGATGTGGCGTTTATTGATAATTGACAGACTTTTTTGGGGAAAACCTGGTCTGATTAGAAGAGACGGCATTCATCCGACCCGGGATGGTGCAGCTCTGGTTTCTAGGAATTTGTCCGGTTCTCTTAGACGCTCCCCCTGGAGGCCAGGATACAGAGCTGCAGTCTGACAGCTTCTCTGCTGCTTCTGGAGGACCGTCCACTAAAAATAGAGAAATCAACCATGTAGCTGCTAATGCTAACATGGTGCCAATCAAAAACATAGAATTGGTGTCGATTCCCCGTCGTCCATAAGTCTACTTAGCGCGTTGTGATAGTGGCGTTAACCAAAATAATCTGATAAAAATAAAAACTGTCAGACATTTGGAGCCAAGAGAACTTGTAATTAGATGTGGACTACTGAATGTGAGGTCTCTTGGCTCTAAGTCTCTGTTAATCAATGATCTAATTACTGAGACTCGTTGCGATGTCTTCTGCTTATCAGAAACATGGCTACAAGAGGGAGAGTATGTGAGCTTAAATGAGGCCACGCCACCAGGTTATAATAATTATCATATTCCCCGGAGTACGGGTCGAGGTGGAGGAGTAGCAGCTGTCTACAACTCCAGCCTACAGCCGACCACAGTTGTCATGGATGTGCAGGTTGTCTGTGGAGACCTCTAGTGGTGGGTAGAGGAACGGCAGCCTCTAGTGGTCGGTAGAGGAACGGCAGCCTCTAGTGGTGGGTAGAGGAACCGCAGCCTCTAGCGGTTGGTGGAGGAACTGCAGCCCCTAGTGGTGGGTAGAGGAACTGCAGCCTCTAGTGGTGGGTAGAGGAACGGCAGCCTCTAGTGGTCGGTAGAGGAACGGCAGCCTCTAGTGGTGGGTAGAGGAACCGCAGCCTCTAGCGGTCGGTAGAGGAACTGCAGCCTCTAGTGGTGGGTAGAGGAACCGCAGCCGCTAGCGGTTGGTGGAGGAACTGCAGCCCCTAGTGGTGGGTAGAGGAACTGCAGCCTCTAGTGGTGGGTAGAGGAACCGCAGCCTCTAGCGGTCGGTAGAGGAACTGCAGCCTCTAGTGGTGGGTAGAGGAACCGCAGCCGCTAGCGTCGGTAGAGGAACTGCAGCCTCTAGTGGTCAGTAGAGGAACCGCAGAGTCAGAGCGCTAGTGGTCGGTAGAGGAAAGCAGCCGTAGAGGTAGAGGAACTGCAGCCTCTAGCCGGTCGGTAGAGGAACCGCAGCCTCTAGTGGTCGGTAGAGGAACGCAGCCTCTAGTGGTCGGTAGAGGAACCGCAGCCTCTAGCGGTCGGTAGAGGAAACCGCAGCCTCTAGTGGTCGGTAGAGGAACCGCAGCCCTCTAGTGGTCGGTAGAGGAACTGCAGCCTCTAGCGGTCGGTAGAGGAACCGCAGCCTCTAGTGGTCAGTAGAGGAACCGCAGCCTCTAGTGGTCGGTAGAGGAACCGCAGCCTCTAGGCCTCGGTGGTAGAGGAACCGCAGCCTCTAGTGGTCGGTAGAGGAACCGCAGCCTCTAGCGGTGGTCGTAGAGGAACTGCAGCCTCTAGTGGTCGGTAGAGGAACCGCAGCCTCTAGCGGTCGGTAGAGGAACCGCAGCCTCTAGAGGAGGAACCGCAGCCTCTAGTGGTCGGTAGAGGAACCGCAGCCTCTAGTGAGGGAAGGAAGCAGCCTCTAGGGTCAGTAGAGGAACGCAGCCGCTAGCGGTCGGTAGAGGAACCGCAGCCTCTAGCGGTGGGTGAAGGAACCGCAGCCTCTAGCGGCCGGTAGAGGAATCGCAGCCGCTAGCGGTTGGTGGAGGAACCGCAACCTCTAGCGGTTGGTGAAGGAACCGCAGCCTCTAGCGGCCGGTAGAGGAACTGTAGCCTCTAGTGGTCGGTAGAGGAACCGCAGCCGCTAGCGGTCGGTAGAGGAACCGCAGCCTCTAGTGGTCGGTAGAGGAAGTGCATTTCTCCCTCTTGTAAATTGGAGGTTGCTCTCTCTGCCAACCAGATCTGATGTAAACGCTTGTGTGGGTTTGATAAAAACCTGTATCTGTATAAAGGAAGCCTGGATTTAACGGACATTTCTGGTGACCAGGCTGGAACTCTGACCTTTAGACCACTGCAGGCGCAGATCTCTGAGTTATTACGGCATTAACATCCTCCATTCATGACAGAGCTGATGATCAAACGATCAGACCATCACTCCATTGATGATGCCGCCCACCATGTGCCCACAGCTGCCAGTTGTACAGTTGTGTTCAAAATAATAGCAGTCTGTTCAAAAAATGAGTAAAGCCCAAATCTTATAATGGTTTTTATTTCCATGCATTGGGAACACTGCACATTATATTCTCAAAAACATGAAAAAAAAAAAGCAGAAATTCTTTACTCACTTTACAGAAAATGAAGAAAAATGAACATTGGGCTGTTCAAAAAGATAGCAGTGTCTGCATTTTACTTTACAAACTCAAATATTTACTGTATAAACTGAAAAATATCCAGGATTCAGCATTCCTATGAATCACTAAACTAATATTTAGTTGTCACTGTTTCTGAGAACCGCTTCACACCTGTGTTGCATGGAGTCGACCAACTTCTGGCACCCGTGAACAGGTGTTCCAGCCCAGGATGATCAAAGACAGTCTGAAGTTACCTGTGAACAGGTGTTCCAGCCCAGGATGATCAAAGACAGTCTGAAGTTACCCGTGAACAGGTGTTCCAGCCCAGGATGATCAAAGACAGTCTGAAGTTACCTGTGAACAGGTGTTCCAGCCCAGGATGATCAAAGACAGTCTGAAGTTACCTGTGAACAGGTGTTCCAGCCCAGGATGGTCAAAGACAGTCTGAAGTTACCTGTGAACAGGTGTTCCAGCCCAGGATGATCAAAGACAGTCTGAAGTTACCTGTGAACAGTTTCCAGCCAGGATGTCAAAGACAGTCTGAAGTTACCTGTGAACAGGTGTTTTGCCTCAGAAACAGCATTTTTAATGTTTTCTACCGGATTAAGGTCCGGGGATCGGGCTGGCCACTCCATGACTTTAACTTTGTTGGTCTGGGTTAGGGTTAGGTAACCAGAAGCTGCTTACTGGTGTGTTTGGGCTCATTGTCTTGTTGAAACATCATTTCAAGAGCATTTCCTCTTCAGCATCAGGCAACATGACCTCTTCAAGTATTCTGATGTATCCAAACTGATCCATGATCCCTGGTATGTGATAAACAGGCCCGACACCATAGTGAGAGAAACATCCCCTCATCATGATGCTTGCACCACCGTGCTTCACTGTCTTCAGAGTGGACTGTGGCTTGAATTCAGTGTTTGGGGGTCGTCTGACAAACTGTCTGCAGCTCTTAGACCCAAAGAGAACAATCTGACTCTCATCCGTCCACAAAATGTTCCTCATTTCTCTTTTGGCAAACCCAATGTGTTCTAACCCTCTTCAGCACATGTCTTTATTTTAACAGTGGGACTTTGTGGGAACTTCTTGCTGATAGATTAGCTTCACACAGGTGTCTTCTAATTGTCACAGTTCTCACAGGTAACTTCAGACTGTCTTTGATCATCCTGGGCTGGAACACCTGTTCACAGGTGCCAGAAGTTGGTCGACTCCATGCAACACAGATATGAAGCGGTTCTCAGAAACAGTGGCTTTACAACTAAATATTAGTTTAGTGATTCATAGGAATGCTGAATCCTGGATATTTTTCAGTTTATACAGTAAATATTTGAGTTTGTAAAGTAAAATGCAGACTGCTATTTTTTTGAACAGCCCAATGTTCATATTTCTTCATTTTCTGTAAAGCATGGAAATAATAACCATTATAAGGATTTTGGGCTTTACTCAATTTTTTGAACAGACTGCTATTATTTTGAACACAACTGTACTTATAATGAGGCAGATCCACATTAAGCAGCAGTGCACGTATTAGTGGTCCATTTTCAATCCTGCAGAGCATCTCTGCTTGGCTCTCAACAGGATATGAAAGATGAGGAGATGGAACACAGGGAGGACAGAGGCCAGCAGACAATGGGAGTGATGGAAATCACTCATCAGCCGCTGGTGATCCGATATCAGAGCAGCGTATTCAACAGTTATATTCACCAGATGAAGAGCAGCGCTGCTCATCGCTGCTCATCGACGTGAAGAGCTCCGGTCGGTGGTACAGGTGGACCTTAGTGATAGAGGTAGACCTGAGTGATACAGGTGGACCTGAGTGATACAGGTGGACCTGAGTGATACAGGTGGACCTGAGTGGTACAGGGGGACCTAAGTGGTACAGGTGGACCTGAGTGATACAGGTAGACCTGAGTGATACAGGTAGACCTGAGTGGTACAGGTGGACCGAGTGTACAGGGGACCTACAGGTGACCTGAGTGAGGACCTAGTGGTACAGTGGTAGGGGGACTGAGTGGTACAGGTGGACCTGAGTGGTACAGGTGGACCTGAGTGATACAGGTGGACCTGAGTGGTACAGGTGGACCTGAGTGATACAGTGGACCTGAGTACATGTGGACCTGAGTGTACAGTGACCTGAGTGGACAGGTGACCTGAGTTGGTACAGGTGGACCTGAGTGGTACAGGTGGACCTGAGTGGTACAGGTGGACCTAAGTGGTACAGGTAGACCTGAGTGGTACAGGTGGACCAGTGGTGTGGACTGAGTGGTACAGGTGGACCTGAGTGAGACATGAAGTTACAGGTGGACCGGACAGGTGGACAAGTGAGGTGACCTGGTACAGGTGGACCTAAGTGGTACAGGTAGACCTGAGTGGTACAGGTGGACCTGAGTGGTACAGGTGGACCTGAGTGGTACAGGTGGACCTGAGTGATACAGGTGGACCTGAGTGATACAGGTGGACCTGAGTGGTACAGGTGGACCTGAGTGATACAGGTGGACCTGAGTGGTACAGGTGGACCTGAGTGGTACAGGTGGACCTGAGTGATACAGGTGGACCTGAGTGATACAGGTGGACCTGAGTGGTACAGGTGGACCTGAGTGATACAGGGGGACCTGAGTGGTACAGGTGGACTGACCAAATATTAATATCCACCGTGGAGAGAATGGAAAGACTAATTAGTTCCTATACGAGGGAGTAGTTAGGCATTACTAGGTGTCTAGGTGATGTAGCATTATACGGTAAAGGAATATTGCAGCTGCCAACATCCAATTTAACAGAGGAGTTTAAGTTCACGAAAGTCACAACAGAACTGTTGTTATCAGGGAGTAAAGATGTGATAGTTGGGGAGGAAGCTCCATATCCAACCAAGGAGAGTTCAGGCAGCAGAGATATGAGAGAAGTTCTAGTTTGGCCAGAAAGGATCGAGGCTTGGCTCAGGAAAACCAGTGAGGAACAAAAAATGTCCCAAAGATGAGAGAAAGTGGACAAAGCAGATATGAAGACAGGAAGAGATGATGAGGGGTGAAAATGCTGTGGCTCAGGCTGAGCAGGGACAGTGGTTATACTGGGAAACAGTAGAGAAAAGGAAGATTAGCTGGAGAGACCTGTGGAGGATGGAGAAGAGACCTGTGGTGGATGGAGGAGAGACCTGTGGAGGATGGAGGAGAGATCCGTGGAAGAGGAGAGACCTGTGAGGATGGAGAGAGATGTGGAGGATGTGGTGGATGGGGAGAGACCTGTGGAGGATGGAGGAGAGACCCGAGGTGGTGGATGGAGAGGAGAGACCTGTGGAGGATGGAGGAGAGACCTGTGGAGGATGGAGAGAGAGAGACCGTGGAAGAGGAGGAGAGACCTGTGGTGGATGGAGGAGAGACCGATGGAGGATGAGAGAGATGGGGGATGGAGGAAGAGACCTGTGGAGGATGGAGGAGAGGAGCGAGACCTGTGGAGGATGGAGGAGAGACCTGTGAGGATAGAGGAGAGACCAGTGGGATGAAGAGACCCGGAGGACTGTGGAGGAGAGAGACCTGTGAGAGAGATGGAGGAGAGACCTGTGGAGGATGGAGGAGAGACCTGTGGAGGATGAAGAGACCTGTGAGGATGGAGGGAGACCTGTGGAGGAGGAGAGAGGTGGTGGAGAGATGGAAGACCTGTGGGGATGGGGAGAGACCGTGGAGGATGATGAGAGACCTGTGGTGGAAGGAGGAGAGACCTGTGGGATGGGAGAGACCTGAAGGAAGGATGGAGGAGAGGAGGATGTGGAGGAATGGAGGAGGAGAATGTGGAAGGATGGAGGAGACCTGTGGAGGATGGAGGAGAGACCTGTGGAGAGAGGGAACCGTGGAGGATGGATGAGAGACATGTGGAGGATAGAGGAGAGACCTGGGAGGATAGAGGAGAGACATGTGGAGGATAGAGGAGAGACCTGGGAATGGAGGAGAGAAAGGGGGACGGTAGGAGGGAGGAGAGAAAGGGGGAAAAGATGGAGCGAGGAGACACAGGTGATGATGAGGGACGAGTGTAGACAAGGGGGAGGAGGGAGGAGAGATAAGCGGGGGGGAAGAGAGGAGAGAAAGGGGGAGGACGCGGCAGGAGCGGAGGAAGAAAAGGACGTGACGGGAAGAGGGAGTGACGAAAGCTGAGAAACCACTGGGGAGTCGAGGGAGGGAGAGTTCGTGATCGATACGAGACAGGGGGAGGAGGGAGGGTAGAGGAAGGGGGATGAGAGGACGAAAGGAACTGAGAATCCCTTGTGAGAAAGGGGCGGAGGGTAGGGAGGGAGAGAAACGGGGAGGAGGGAGGAGAGGGACGAGAAAGGGGGAAGAGGCGAGCGACTGAAAGGGAAAGGTGGTAAGGAGGGAGGACTGAGAAAAGTGCTGCGAGGAGAGCCAACCGAGACGGAGAAGGGGGACGGCGGGAGGAGAGAAATAAGAAGTAAAGCGGGGAGGAAGCAGAGGAGAGAAAGGGGTAGGGCAGAGAGGAGAGAAAGGGGAGGAGAGAGGACTGGAAGAGGAAGGGGGAGGGGCGAGAGAGGAGAGAAATTGGGGAGGAGGGATGCGAAGAACTGGGGGGGAGGGAGGAGAGGAGAGGGGGTGGGGAGGATGAGAAAGGTGTAGAGGATGAAGAGAACGGGGGAGGAGGCGAGGAGGGAACTGTGGAGATAGAGGAGAGAAAGGGGGAGGATGAAGAGAACGGTGAAGGATGAGGGAGATTCTGGAGACCTGTGGAGGATGAAAGGAGAAATGGGGAAGGATGGAGGACGAAGGAGAGGACCTGTGATGAGGGAGGAGAGAGACCTTGTGTGGATGGAGGAGAGACCTGTGGAGGATGAAGAGACCTGTGGAGGATGGAGGAGAAGGAGGACCTTTTGTAGAGATGAAAGAGACATGGGGAGGAGGGAGGAGAGACCGTGGATGGTGGGGGAGCGGACATGTGGTCGAGGAGGAGAGACCGTGAGGATGGAGGAGAGACCTGTCGAAGATGTGAGGATATTTGAGCTAGACGGGCCTCAGGAGAGGAACAGGGGAGGACGGGGATGGTTAGGACGAGAAAGGCGTGTGAGGAGGTACCTAAGAGAAAGGGCGGAGGAGGCGAGGAGGGATGGAGAGAGAAGGGGGACGCGTAGGAGAGACGGCAGAAGAAAGGGGGAGGAGAGAGGATACTACAGAAAGGGGGGGGACTGGGAGCGAGGCAAGCAGCGAGAGGAGAGAGGGGGGGCGGGAGGTAGACCCGAGAGAAAGGCAGAGGAGGCAAAGGGGAAGGGGGAGGGAGCGGACAGGATGAGAAAGGGGGAGGAGAGAGGACGGCGTGAGCGAAAACCCGGGGGAGGAGGAAGACGTGGAACCTACAGAAGAAAGCGGGGAAGGTAGGGAGCGATGAAGAAAGGGGTGAGGCAGGATTAGAGAAAAGTGGGGCAGAGGAGGGGGAGAGGGTAAAGGTAGGTGGGGATGGAGCGGATGAGAAAGGGGTGGGGAGGGACCGCGATCGGAGAACGGGGGGGACGGAAGAGGCGGAACGAGAGACACGAAGGAGACGGGGGAGGAGGGAGGAGATATAATCTGTGAGAAAATGTGGAGAGGATGAAAGCAGAAAGGGGGAAGGAGGGAGGATCTCGAGATAAGGGGGAGGAGGGAGGAAAATGACAGAGAAAGCGGGGGGATGGAGGAGAGAAATGTGGAGGAGGGAGGATAGACGAACGCGGAAGAGGGAGGGAGAGAACGGTGAGAGGAGGGAGGACGGAGACCAGGGGACGGATTGAAGAGGACCTGTGAGGAGGAGGAGAAGAGACATGTGGAGGATAGAGGAGATGAGACCTGTGGAGGATAGAGGAGAAGAGATGTCGGAGGATGAGAGGAGCAGGAGAAGAGACCTTGGGTGGATGGAGGGACAGACCTGTGGAGGATGAAGAGGACCTGTGGAGGATGGGAGCGAGAGAACTGGTGGTGGGATGGAGAGAGGAGAGACCTTGGTGGATGGAGAGGAGACCTGTGGGAGGAGGCTAGAGAAGAGAAATGGGGATGGAGGGAGGAGCAGAGGGGGGAGGATGAGAGAAAGGGGGAGGAGGGACGGAAGGAGACAAGGGCGGGGGGAGGGAGAAGGAGGAGAAGGTGGGGGGCAGGGAGAGAAAGGGGGGGAAATGGAGGACCGAGAAAGGGGGGAGGAGGAGAGAAGGGGGAGGAGGCGAGGAGAGGAAAGGGGGGGAGGAGGGGAGGAGAAAAAGTGTGGAAGATGGGCAGGAGAGAAACTGGGAGGATAAAGGAGCGAAAGGGGGAGGATGGAGAGAAAGGGGGAGGATGAAAGAGAAAAGTGGAGGAGTAGCAGAGAGACAGGTGGAGGGGAAAGGGATGAGAACTGTTCCGAGGGATGGAGGGGAGAGACTGCCTGTATGGAGGAGAGGGACTGTTGAGGATTGAGGAGAGACCTGATGGTGGATGGAGGAGCAACTGTGGGAGGATGGAGGGAGAGACCGTGGGAGGATTGAAAGACCGTGGAGGATGGAGGAGAGACATGGTGGGGATAGAGGAGAGACATGTGGGAGGAAGGGAGGAGACAGGTGGAGGTGAGGAGAGGACTTTTAGAGGAGGATGAGAAGGGAATGAAGAGAACCGTGGAGGATGGATGGAAGAGGAGAGAACTGTGGTGGATGGAGGAGGAGAACTGTGGAGGATGGAGGGAGGGACTGAGAGGAGAAGAGACTGTGGTGGATGGAGGAGAGACCTGTGGAGGGGATAGAGGAAGAGAAAGGGGGAGGATGAAGAGAAAGGGGGCATAGGAGGGAGGAGAGAAATGGGCGGAGGGAGGAGCGAGAAATGGGGGGGAGGAGGAGAGAAATGGGTGTCTAGGGATGGGAGAGAGACGGGGGTGGAGGGATGACGATAGAGCAGAGACTGGGGAGGATGGAGAAAGAAGATGACATGGGGAGGAGAAGAGGACGAGGATGGTGGAAGAGAGGAGAGAAATGGGGAGAGTGAGAAGAAAGAGGACCTGTGGTGGATGGACGAAGAGACCTGTGGAGTATAGAGGTTAGACCTGTTGAGGAGGAGGAGGACTGTGGTGATGGGGGAGAGACCTGTGTGTGATGGCGATGGACATGATACCTTTTGTGGAGGTTATTTGTGTTGGGGGAAGTAAAGTAAGTAGAGGACCTTGTGGGGGATGGAGGAGGAGGGGAGAAGGAGACCGTGGTGGATGGACGAGAGACCTGTGGTGGATGGAGGGAGAGACCTGTGTTGGATGGAGGAGGACCCTGTGGAGATGGAGGAGAGGAAAAGGGGGAGTGGAAGGGAGGAGAAAAAGGGGGAAGAGGAGGAGGAGGATAGGAGAACTGGGGGAGGAGAAGGAGAGACAATGGGGAGGGAGGGAACTGAACAGAACGAGAGACCTGGGGGGAGGAGGAAGAGACCAGTGGAGGAGAGAGGAGAGAAGGGGAGGGTAGAAAGGAGAGACTGGGCTGGATGGAGGAGGCAGGAACGTAGAGGATGAAGAGACCGGTGGAGGAGTGGAGGAGAGGGGAGAGACCTAGTGGTCGATGGAGAGAGACTGTGGAGGATGGAGGAGGGGACTGTAGAGGATGAAGAGAACTGTGGTGGATGGAAGGAGAGAACCTGTGGAGGATAGAGGAGAGACATGGGGAGGAGGAAGAAGGAACTGGGGAGGAGGATGGAGGAGAGAACTGTGGAGGATGGAGGAGGAAAGGGGGTGGATGGAGGAGAGACTGTGGAGGTAGAGGGAGAACCTGTGGAGGATGAAGAGACCTGTGGAGGATGGGGGAGAGACCTGTGGAGGTGGAGGAGAGAGGACTGTGGTGGATGGAGAGGAGGCGAGAGGAGGGTGAGGTGGAGATGAAAGACCGGAGGATGGAGAAGAGACCTGTGGGGGAGGGGGAGAGAAAGAGGGGGGGTGGGGATGAGAAGAGAGAGACCGTAGGGTGGATGGAGGAGACTGTGGAGTATAGGGGATGACCTGTGACATGGAGGAGAGACCTGGGGGATGGAGGAGAGACCTGTGTGGCGGAGATGAGAGACCGGGGGAGGAGGGAGGCCTGGGGGGAGGAGGAGGATGTGGGTGAGAGGAAACTGTGGTGGATGGAGGAGAACCGTGGGGAGGAGAAAGGAGGAAAGCGGGTAGGAGGGAGAGAAGGGGGAGGAGGAAGAGAAAAGGGGAGGATAGAGGAGATAGAGGAGAGACTGTGGAGGGGAAAGGTAGGCGAGGAAATGGGCGGATGGAGGAGAGAATGTTGAGGATTGAGGAGGAGAACTGTGGGGAAGGAGGAAAACGGGGGAGGATGGGGAGAGACCTGTGGAGGAGGAGGGGACTGTGGAGGTGGAGGATGGAGGAGAGACTGGGAGGATAAGGAGAGACTTGAGGAGGGAGAGAGACCGGTGGAGGAGGAGAGACCTGTGGGATGGAGGAGAGACCTGTAGAGGGTGGAAGAGAGCTGAGGTGGAGGAGAGACCTGGGGGAGGAGGAGAGATGAAGAGACCTGTTGATGGATGGAGGAGAGACCTGTGGAGGATGGGAGAGATGGAGGATGGAGGAGAGACCGGTGGAGGATGGAGGAGGAGACCTGTGAGAAGAGAAGGGGAGGAGAGACCTGATGGAGGAGGGAGGACCTGTGGAGGATGGGGGAGATGGAGGAGAGACCTGTGGAGGAGGGAGGAGAGAAGGGAGAGAGGAGAGACCTGTGGGGAGAGGAGAGAGAGGGAGGAGAGACCTTGTGGAGGATGGAGGGGAAGAGAGGATAGAGGGAGGATGGAGGAGAGACTGTGTGGAGGAGAGGATAGAGGAGAGACTTGTGGAGGATGGAGAGGAGGAGGAGAGACCTGTGGGGATGGAGGAGAGACCTGTGGTGGATGGAGGAGAGAAAGGTAGAGAGAAGAGACCTGTGGAGGATGGAGGAGAGACCGAGAGGAGGATGAAGAGACCTGTGGAGGATGGAGGAGAGACCACTGGAGGAGAGACCTGTGGAGGATGAAGAGATGAAGACCTGTGGAGGATGGAGGACGAGGTTGATGAGGAGAGACCTTGGAGAGACCTGTGGAGGATGGAGGAGAGACATGTGGAGGATGGAGGAGGAGAGACCTGTGGAGGTGGAGGGAGAGACCTGTGGAGTGGAGGATGAAGAGACCTGGGAGGAGGGAGGAGAGATGGAGGAGGAGAGACCTGTGGAGGGGGGGTGGAGGAGAGGAGAGAGACCGGAGAGGTGGAGGAGGAGGGAGACCGGGAGGAGGGAGAGATGAAGAGGAGGAGGAGGAAGGGTGGAGGGGAGGAGAGGAAAGGAGACCGAGGAGGAGGGAAGCTGTGGGAGGGGTAGGGAGGACGGGAAGAGGAGTAGAGAGGAGAAGGGGGTGGGGAGAGAGAGGAGAAGAGACCTGTGGAGGATGGGATGGAGAGACCTGTGATGAGAGGATGAAGAGACCCAGAGACCTGTGGAGGATGGAGGAAGAGGGATAGAGGAGAGAGGAGAGGATGTGGAGGATGAAGAGACCTGTGCGGAGGGAGGAGAGGAGAATGTGGAGGATAGAGGAGAGACCTGTGAAGATGGAGGGAGGATTGGAGGAGGGGAGGACCTGTGGTGGATGAGAGGACCTGGAGGAGGAGACCTGTGGAGGATGGAGGGAGAGACCTGTGGTGGAGGAGGAGAGACTGTGGTGGATGAGAGAGCAGAACTGTGTGAGGGAGAGATGGGGTGGATGGAGGAGAAACTGGAGATGGAGGAGAAAACCTGTGGAGATGGAGGAGAGACCTGTGGAGGATGAAGGAGAGACCTGTGGAGGATGGAGGAGAGACCTGTGGAGGATGAAGAGACCGTGGAGGAGGGAGAGAATGTGAGGGTAAAGGAGAGACCTGCTTGGGAGACCTGTTGAGGAGGAGAGACCTGTGGTGGATGGAGGAGCGACCTGTGGAGGATGGAAGAGACTGGGAGAGGATGTGGGGAGGGAGGAGAGACATGTGGAGGATAGAGGAGAGACCTGTGGAGGAGAGGAGAGGAGAGAGACCTGGAGGATGAGGACGAGGACTGAGGGAGAGGAGGGGGGAGGAAAGAGGAAGGGGAAGACTGGGGAGATGGGAGGAGAAGAGACCTGTGGAGGATGGAGGAGAGACCTGTGGTGATGGAGGAGAGACCTGGGGTGGATGGAGGAGAGACCTGTGGAGGATGAAGAGACCTGTGGAGGATGGAGGAGAGACCTGTGGAGGATGGAGAAGAGACCTCTAGAGGATAATAGAGACCTACGGAGGATGGAGGAGAGACCTGTGGTGGATGGAGGAGAGACCTGTGGAGGATGGAGGAGAGACTGTAGAGGATGAAGAGACCTGTGGTGGATGGAGGAGAGACCTGTGGAGGATAGAGGAGAGACCTGTGGAGGATGAAGAGACCTGTGGAGGATGGAGGAGAGACCTGTGGAGGATGGAGGAGAGACCTGTGGTGGATGGAGGAGAGACCTGTGGAGGATGGAGGAGAGACCTTTGGAGGATGGAGGAGAGATCTGTGGAGGATTGTGGAGGATGGAGAGGAACTGTGGAGGATAGAGGAGAGACCTGTGGAAGATGGAGGAGAGAGCTGTGGAGGATTGAGAAGAGACCTGTGGTGGATGGAGAGACCTGTGGAGTATAGAGGATAGACCTGTTGAGGATGGAGGAGAGACCTGTGGTGGATGGAGGAGAGACCTGTGGTGGATGGAGAGACTTGGAGGAGGATGGAGAGAGACCTGTGGTGGAGGAGAGACCTGTGGTGGAGGAGAGGACCTTGGATGGAGGAGAGACCTGTGGAGGATGGAGGAGAGACCTGTGGAGGATGGAGGAGAAACCTGTGGAAGATGGAGGAGAGACCTGTGGAGGATAAAGGAGAGACCTGTGGAGGATGGAGAGACCTGTGGGGGATGAAGAGGCCCGTGGAGGATAGAGGAGAGACCTGTGGAGGGTAAAGGAGAGACCTGTGCTGGATGGAGGAGAGACCTGTTGAGGATTGAGGAGAGACCTGTGGTGGATGGAGGAGCGACCTGTGGTGGATGGAGAGATCTGTGGTTAATGGAAGAGAGATCTGTGGTGGATGAAGGAGAGACCTGTGGAGGATGAAGGAGAGACCTGTTGAGGATGGAGGAAAGAGCTGTTGTGGATGGAGAGACCTGTGGAGGATGGAGAGATCTGTGGAGGATGGAGGAGAGACCTGTTGAGGATGGAGGAGAGACCTGTGGTGGATGGAGAGACCTGTGGAGGATGGAGACCTGTGGTGGATGGACAGACCTGTGGAGGATGGAGAGACCTGTGGTGGATGGAGGAGAGACCTGTGGTGGATGGAGAGATCTGTGGTTAATGGAAGAGAGATCTGTGGCGGATGAAGGAGAGACCTGTGGAGGATGAAGGAGAGACCTGTTGAGGATGGAGGAAAGAGCTGTTGTGGATGGAGAGACCTGTGGAGGATGGAGAGATCTGTGGAGGATGGAGGAGAGACCTGTTGAGGATGGAGGAGAGACCTGTGGTGGATTGAGAGACCTGTGGAGGATGGAGACCTGTGGTGGATGGACAGACCTGTGGAGGATGGAGAGACCTGTGATGGATGGAGGAGAGATCTGTGGAGGATGGAGGAGAGACCTGTTGAGGATGGAGGAGAGACCTGTGGTGGAAGGAGAGACCTGTGGTAGATGGAGGAGAGACCTGTTGAGGATGGAGGAGAGACCTGTGGTGGATGGAGGAGAGACCTGTGGTGGATGGAGAGACCTGTGGTGGATGGAGGAGAGACCTGTGGTGGATGAAGGAGAGACCTGTGGTGGATGGAGGAGAGACCTGTGGTGGATGGAGAGACCTGTGGGGGATGGAGGAGAGGCCTGTGGAGGATAGAGGAGAGACCTGTGGAGGATGGAGGAGAGACCTGTGGAGGATAGAGGAGAGACCTGTGGTGGATGGAGGAGAGACCTGTGGAGGATGGAGGAGAGACCTGTGGAGGATAGAGGAGAGACCTGTGGAGGATGGAGGAGAGACCTGTGGAGGATAGAGGAGAGACCTGTGGAGGATGGAGGAGAGCTGCATTAGATTCTTGATAAGAGGTCCATACGATGAGCTACCAACACCTCAGAACCTACAGCTCTGGGTCAACTGGGACACTCAAGAAAAGGAGAGTAATTAAGGAAGTGGGAGTGGCCTATTTGAATCTCTTTGTCTGGGTCCATACTGGTTAGTTTGTTGGGTGAAAGTAGCATCAGGCTAACCTGGAGCTGGCATGAACGAAGCCTGGGTCTGCTGAAGGTGGCAGCACTGGTCTGACTGTGGAGCCATGTTGGAGGTTTAGTTTTTGAGTTGATGGGAGCAGTCAGAGCTGGAATTAGAGGAGGTCCCCACCTGAAGATCCCCAAAGACCCAAAAGACCTGCCAGTTATGGCTGCTCCAGGATCACA
Source organism: Hirundichthys speculiger (assembly GCA_018398805.1). NCBI lineage: Eukaryota > Metazoa > Chordata > Actinopteri > Beloniformes > Exocoetidae > Hirundichthys > Hirundichthys speculiger. The sequence continues at coordinate 77,519 of JAGFBZ010002565.1, read as the reverse complement.
TAGTCTAGCTGAGGTCTTTTAGCGAGTACTGGTTTGCAGTAGGTTTCTGGTATTTATTTAAAGATGTTTTTACAGACACACAAATGCAGGATGAGAAAAACTGAAGGCCTCTGTGTCTCTAGTTTCCCATCATCTTTGACGATATGAGCTTGAACAACATCTCAACCATTTTAAGCGTTATTTCTCAGAAAATAATGTTTAATTTCATACATCAGCTGGAGAGAAATGGAAACTGTCACCTGGGGACTAATTTCAGTGGCGGAATCGTCCATCGTTGGTGCGCTAAGGAGGGCAGTAATAACAGGACTGGACTGGTCTGTGTCACAGAGAGAACTGATTTTATTGATGTATTTATTGATTTTATCGTTGTATTGATTCCATAACTTGATTTCAGGATGAAGCTGCTGGTGTCGCAGGCCTGAGGAATCCTCCGATCCTCCACATGTAGATGGAGAACACCGGAAACTCGTCAGACAGCAGGGTGAGCCGCCGCTCCAGCTGACTCAGGAAGCTCACCTGCTCCGACCCTGGCTCCGCCCCCCACCTGGACACCTTAGATCTCTGCAGGAGCTTCTCCAGAACCAGCAGCAGGTGGCAGGAGTTCTGGTACTGGTCCACAGGAAACCTGTTGAGACCCGCTCTTTCCTGCACCTGCAAAACCACAACGATGAGGCGTTTAGGTGACGCTTTTCTGTGGGAGATTCAGGCTGTTATTTAGAAATATCTGAACAAACATCCCATGAAATGATGAATTCCATGAATGAATAAACATTAAATTAATTCACAGAAAAAGCACAAGTCGATTTCATTTTCAGAACATTTCTAAGGACACATTTATTTATTTCAGAAAGCTTTTATTTTCAAACCCCACATTACTTTACCTTCTGTTCCTTTTAACTTTCAAATATCCACTTTGAGGTATTTTTTTATTTTATTTTCACAACAATGTGAAAAAGTTAGTACCCCCTTCTTTAGTAAGCATTTTCTCGTACTGGGTCTCATTGTTAGACAAACACAAACTCAGACAAAAGCAGAAAAATCATTTAACAAGCATGAAGTCATGTGAAAAACAAAGTAGCCCCAAGACTCAGCAGCTCCTGGTTCCTCCTTCACCAGTAACCTGAGGTCCTGGTTCTGGTTCTGGTCCTGGTCCTGGTATGACGTCATCGGTCTCTCAGGTGGCTCTGGAGGACTTTAGGTCCATTCTTCTTTTTTATACGTTTATTCAGTCCCCAAAATCCTCATCATCTTCTTCATCCACCCTGGTGTAGATCTGCTGTGTTTGGGTCTTTGTCCTGTCACATGACCCCCCTCTAGGATACTCTATTCATGGTCCCCAGACCATCATCTCTCCACCACCGTGCTTGACAGTGGGGGTCGGTGTGAAGGGACAAACTCTTCCAAACAAACCGTACTGGTTCAGTCTTCTGGTTCTGCTATCATGGACTTCAACATCGAACACGGAGCTCTGGGTTTGTTTACTATTCTTTTTTAATATATATTTCTATATCACAGGTCTGATCTTGGGATAAATCTGCTGGGTCGTCCACTCTGGAAGTTTGGCAGCTGTCTTGAATGTTTTCCACTCATGACTGATCTTCGTCACAGTTGAACATTGAAATCCAAATTGTCTAGAAAGAGTTTCATAACTCTTTCCAAACTAATGTGCAATAACAATTGCTTCTCTAAGTCCACTGCTGATATCTTGTCCTGTTGGCATCCAGGGTGCAGGCTTCACAGAGCTGACAGGAAATCAATTACCATGAGGACCAGGTCACATGACACTGACCATGAACCGCACCGACAGATGCTTCAGATTCTGAGAAGTGTTCTGGAGCTGCTCTGTCGTCCTGGAGCTCCAGAACTCCTGGAGCTGTTCAGGTGTTCTGGAGCTGTTCAGGTGTTCTGGAGCTGTTCAGGTGTTCTGGAGCTGCTCAGGAGTGTTCTGGAGCTGCTCCGATGTTCTGGAGCTGTTCAGGTGTTCTGGAGCTGTTCAGGTGTTCTGGAGCTGCTCAGATGTTCTGGAGCTGCTCAGGTGTTCTGGAGCTAGTCAGATGTTCTGGAGCTGCTCAGGTGTTCTGGAGCTGCTTAGGTGTTTTTGAGCTGCTCAGGTGTCCTGGAGCTGTTCAGATGTCATGGAGCTGCTCAGGTCTTCTGGAGCTGCTCAGTGCTGGAGCTGCTGGTCATGGAGCTGCTCAGGTGTTTGGAGCTGTTCTGGAGGTGTCTGGAGCTGCTCAGGTGTCCTGGAGCTGCTCAGGTGTTCTGGAGCTGCTCAGGTGTTCTGGAGCTGCTCAGGTGTTTGGAGCTGTTCAGGTGTTTGTTCAGTGTTCTGGCTTCTCAGGAGCTGCTGCTCAGGTGTTCTGGAGCTGCTCAGATGTGTTGGAGCTGCTCAGGTGTTCTGGAGCTGCTCAGGTGTTTTGGAGCTGCTCAGGTGTGTTGGAGCTGTTCAGGTGTTGGAGCTGCTCAGGTGTTCTGGAGCTGCTCAGGTGTTTAGGAGCTGTTCAGGTGTTCTGGAGCTGCTCAGGTGTTCTGGAGCTGCTCAGGTGTTCTGGAGCTGCTCAGGTGTTCTGGAGCTGCTCAGGTGTTCTGGAGCTGCTCAGGTGTTTTGGAGCTGTTCAGTTCAGGTGTTCTGGAGCTGCTCAGGTGTCCTGGAGCTGCTCAGGTGTGTTGGAGCTGCTCAGGTCTGGAGCTGTTCAGGTGTTCTGGAGCTGCTCAGGTGTTCTGGAGCTGCTCAGGTGTTTGGAGCTGCTCAGGTGTTCTGGAGCTGCTCAGATGTTCTGGAGCTGCTCAGGTTTCTGGAGCTGCTCAGGTGTTTGGGTCAGAGTTCAGGTGTTTTGGAGCTCAGGTGTGTTCTGGAGCTGCTCAGGTGTTCTGGAGCTGCTCAGGTGTTCTGGAGCTGCTCAGGTGTTCTGGAGCTGCTCAGGTGTTCTGGAGCTGCTCAGGTGTTTTGGAGCTGCTCAGGTGTTCTGGAGCTGCTAGGTTAGGGTTTGGTTCTGGAAATGTTCCCACAGCTGGCTGAGGTATCTCAGCATACTTTGCTCTTTCTCCCAAACCAGAACAGGCAGCAGAAACTTTGTGGACTCTGGCGTAAGAAGAAGACTCATCTTCACTTTAACTGTCTCTGTTAACAGAGGCAGAGAAAACCGCTTCAGTCTCGTCTTTCACAGCTTCAGCGCAGATCAATAGGCCTGATTTTCATCAGCATCACAGCTTCACATCTTCATTATTTCTCCTGAGCGATTAGTTTGCAGTGAGAACATAATCGACACAGCAACCGACACAACTCACTCATACCTGTGTGAGGAGTTAGGGTTAGGGTTTTTCTGGCGGTACGGAGGAGGAAACTCCTTCTGCGTTCATTTCTGACCAATGAGAGAACAGTTGGTTCGTGGCATCTGTTAACAGCTTTGAACCGCTACAGACGGTTGCCTTGTGAACACAAACGCCCCAAACGAAAAACGAAACAACTGTATCAATTCAGCCCCTGAATCAGAACAAAACAAACAGGCCACAGGTGTGAAAGCACCCTCAGATCAGGACAACTACTGAAACTATTAATTTACCTTCAAGGATCAATAAAGTATTTCTGAATTGAACTGAGTTGAGTTGAATAGTTACTCAAAAATGAAAGAAGAGATCCAGGATGTCTGAGAAAACCAGGTTTGACAGATCCTGAGTTCGTTCTGGATTGTTCTGTTGCCTGAACACCAATCCAAGATGAGGAGGCGTGGCTCTGGTCAGCCAGGCGGAACTAATCCAGGTGCGCTCACATCTTTATCAAGCAGACCGTGAGGTCAAGCACCGATTTACAGATTCAGAGGTGGAAGAAGACACGTGTTGCTGATGTTTCAGAAACTGAGCAACAGCTTCTACGGGTTCTTCTAACTGTCCTGTTCTCGACTGTCCTGGTCATTTCATCGTTTCAAAAAACCTTCGATCCAGCGTCATAACCAATCCTTAACTTTGTTAATGTCTGTCATTTTCCTGTTTCATCATTTATCAATTACTGCTGCATTTTTAGACAATCGAGCTATAAAGAAAAGTAAGTAAGTAAGCATTACTCAGATTGTTCAGATTATTTAAAAATACATTAATCAAAGTGTGGACCGGGTCTCATTAGTGTTTGAAGTGAAGTTAATGAGCAGTATGTGGTCATCTCTGGATCAACGCAGCGGACCAGTCGACCCAGAAGCTCTGAACGTTCACGCTGTTGTTTCATCCAAGTGAACACGACGGAGGAAATTACTCTTAAATGATGTTAATTATCACCTAAACCCTGTCCTTACAGAATCTGTTCCCTTTTCAGCATAATTAAAAGATGCTCTGCTTCTTTCAGAGCACTGCGTGACTGGAGGCTCCATCTAAAGATTAAACTGAGAAAAAAAAAAACTTTGTTCTTCAAGAGCAAAGAAGGAAGTCCAGCTGACTTGATTCAAACCTTAAAGAGTTAACAGAATGAAAGGACGTAAAAAGCAGAAATGTCAAGGTAAACAGGAGGAAAAGGGTTGTAAAGAAAACAGCACAATGACGTCATAGAAAATGCAAATGGTAGAAAGACAACAATCTGCAAAGACTTAAATATGACTGACGGGCATCAGTGAGGCAGTGAAGTCTGGAGAGTGAAGGCCACGCTGACAAACAGCTTATAATGAAGCTGTGAGCGGCTCACAATGTGAAGTGATCAAGGACAGAGATGATGTGTCACAGCAGTGCAAAGAAAAAGCCCTTAGCTTTAGCCCGCCTCAATCACAATCACATCTCTGAATGCAGAAGAGTTTCTCTAGAAATGACCTCAACTTCACCACAGCAGCCACCGATTCCTCAAACTTCACCGAGAATTAATTTAATCACCGTCCAATCAACAGCACACAAAAAAACAATAATACTACTAAACAATATTAATACTTGAGGATTTTATTAGTTTAGTTTGCATGTTCTCCCCGTGCTTGCGTGGGTTTCCTCCGGGTACTCCGGCTTCCTCCCACAGTCCAAAGACATGCATGTCAGGTTAATTGATAATTCTAAATTGCCCTTAGGAGTGAATGTGGAGTGTGAATGGTTGTGTGCCTGTATGTGTGGCCCTGCGATGGACTGGCGACCTGTCCAGGTGGACCCCTGCCTTTTGCCCGTAGACGGCTGGGATAGGCTCCAGCAGATCCCCGTGACCCTTCAAGGATGAAACGGGTATAGAGGATGGATGGATTTTATTATTAGTCAGAAAAGTATATAAAGATGGAAAATGGCATCACCCCAAAAATCCAAGGTGACCAGGGATTATAAAAGTATTAGTTACAGCTGCTTCAGGCAGACATCAGATCATCTTCATTTGCTCAATGTGTCTGGAGTCTAATGTGATTAAAACGAGTTTGTCAAGACTTACCTGTAAGGACAAAAATCAACTCTTTACTTGCAGAAATATGTAAATTATTCCCTCTCAAAGCTGTGCCAAGCAGGGCAGCAGGAAAACATGCCACATGTCAGAGGTGGAAAGTGCAATGATGATATGACTGGTCGATTATCAAAATGGTCATTAGGACAGATTATCTAAGCATTGGCTACAGTTGACCTCATGTTTGGCGTATGATCTGACGTCTTTTCCTCTCATGCCATTATCCTTGATTTGGATTTAATATTATAATTTTAGTTAATAATATTTGCTTGGGGCCATGCTCTGGGTCTCTGTAAAGCGCCTAGAGACAATTGACATTGTAACAGACGCTATATAAATAAAAGTGAATTGAATTGAATTGAATTGAATAACCACTGGATGTGTATTAGTGATGAGATCCAAGTGTATATGTTCTTGAACATTCAAGACCCTAACCCTTCAAGATGTTCTTGAACATCCAAGACCCTAACCCTTCAAGATGTTCTTGAACATCCAAGACCCTAACCCTTCAAGATGTTCTTGAACATTCAAGACCCTAACCCTTCAAGATGTTCTCAAACATTTATCAATGTGTAACAGAAATCTAACATAAAACTCAATGCTGTAAGTCTCCATCTGTCACCTTGAGCCAAGTTCATCTAGATTTAGTCTACTGTCCTGACCTGATGTCTCTGGATGTGATTGAACCTGAGGAGTTTCCAGATGTTTCCAGAAACATCTGTATATCTAGTTGAGATTCCAGAGTTGTTCTTACGCAGCCTTACTGAGGCTCAGTGACAATTATCCCGAACATGTGGTGGGGTTTTTCTCATGAGCATCCTGAGAATCAGCACACATTGAAGCACAGGAATTTCTTTAGGCCTGATTTAAACTCCATTTATCCCTAACCCTATCTATTGGATTTATTGGATCTTCCTCTAAAAGAACTTTTACAAAGTCTGTGTGGGACCTGAGTAGCTGTAGCTGTAGCTGTCAGGTAGAAGACGTCTGGAACAACCAGAGGAAGGTCTGGACCCAGGTGTGATTTAACAGCTTGAAGTTCATTATCAGACAAGAATGTAGATTCTTCTTGAAGTGGTGATCATTTAGAGCTGAACCAGTTTGACTCCTGGTGGTTCTGGACCAACATGAGTTAAAGCTGAACCAGTTTGAGTCCTGGTGGTCCTGGACCGACACGAGTTAAAGCTGAACCAGTTTGAGTTCTGGTGGTTCTGGACCGACATGAGCAGGACCACGGTGCTCTCCAGCAACAAGGACACGACCCTCCCAGCTGCCTCAGAGCAACAACAACTCACAGCTATTGATTTCTGTCTCTTTTTATGCTGCATACAACGTGTTATTTTTCCCTCTTAAGCATTTCGCTGTCAATCTACTGATTCTGCAGATAGAAAATCAATGTAATCTCTTCCACGTCTGACCTCTCTGAGCTTCTTCTCCTGCTGTATCGACTGTCAGGAGGAGGGATGCAGAAAACCACTGGACCATTTGGTTTTCTGAGTTTATCTTCTGATCAGAGACCTACAGGTTCTCTTTGAGCTCTAATCCAATCAGGAGGTGACATCTGTCACATCTGGTGACTGGAGGTGTCTGGTGTCACAGCAGAGCCCTAACCCTAACCCCTAACCCCTAACCCTAACCCTAACCCTAACCCTAACCCATAACCCTAACCCTAACCCCTAACCCCTAACCCAAAACCCTAACCTAACCACCCTAACCCTAACCCTAACCCTAACCCTAACCCCTAACCTCTAACCCTAACCTCTAACCCTAACCCCTAACCCTAACCCCTAACCTCTAACCCTAACCCCTAACCCTAACCCCTAACCCCTAACCAATATCTGTCATGGATCCGCTGAACGCACCGATAAGTGAACTTAGCTGTGGAGCTGATCTACCTGTCTGTCTGTCTGTCTGATGGAAATTAGCATTAAAAAAGTGGACTAATCAAAAAAAACAGAATGAATAGATGAAAACATTCATTAGTTGTAGTCCTAATGACCTGGATGATGAAGGAGGATCTGTTCTTCCTTCCCATCAGCTCAGGCCTGTTTCCTCATCAATAACATTGATATGAGCAGCTTCTGCCCTGTGTTTTTTCTTTAACTTGCTCTCTACAAGGAGTGTGGATGAGGTCCTCCTGGCCTGACTGGTGTTTGTCAGGGAGGAAACTGGTGCCAGTAAGTGGGAGGGCAGCTCAGCAGGTGCAGAGATGGAGAGAAAAACAATCTGTATCCTTTTCTTTTCGTAAACACTTCCATTTGGAAAGAAGCCCTGGTGACACTAAGGTCTGCTCTCACAGGAACCTGTGACTGGTTTGCATTCATGGCAGGAAGCTGGGAGGATGCAGCATTGATCACGGTGGTTCAGAAGTGACCGGCCCACACCTGTTTGTGCCTGAAGCCTCACATCACATCTGTTTTTAAAAGCAACAAAGTGAAACAAATGTGTTGGACTGGAGGGAGAATCCACAGAAACACAGAGCTGCTATTACCAGCTGTTATTCCTGCCCACAGCAATAACCTTTTACAACAAATCTTTGAAGAGACCAAAATCATGACGACTGCAACTATTAATTTCCCTTCAGGGATAAATAAAGTATATTTGAATTGAATTGAAGAGCTAGTGGAAGTTCAAAAAACTGGATGAAAAAGCTGCTGTGTGTACGAATAAACACTCAACCACAGCATCCACGAGACGCAAAAACAGTTCAAAAGAATGAAAACCAAAAGGATGAAGAGTCATTGAGCCAAACACAACTGAGGAAGAGGAAGGAAGCCACAGCAGCGGTTACCTGAGAGGTGTGCCACAGGTGATCAGCCACAGCGTTGATCTCAGACAGGAGGTGACGGATGAGAAAGGTCTCTGATAGGCTGCTGCTCCCCAACACCATCAGGATACTCCGTCAGCTTCTCTGCAGCCTGGAGCTGGAGGGTGGGGGGTGGGGGGGAGAAAAATCTTTTTACGGATATGGTTTCTTTAATGTTTCTTTTTCTCAGTGAGACTCCAGCTGATCACAGTAAACAAACAGCAGTTCTTCAGTCTCACTGATCAATGACCCAGATCTGCAGCTGCTGTGTGAAGCCTGAGGCCCCTGACTCTGACTCTGACTCTGACTCTAACTCTAACCCTGACTCTGACTAACCCTGACTCTGACCCTGACTCTGACTCTGACTCTAACCCTGACTCTGACTCTGACTCTGAAAACCCCTGACTCTGACTCTGACTCTAACCCTGACTCTGACTCTGACTCTAACCCTGACCCTAACCCTGACCCTGACCTGACCCTGACTCTGACTCTACTCTGACCTCTACCTCTGACTCTACCTACCTAACCTGACCCTGACTGACTCTGACTCTGACTCTAAACCCTGACTCTAACTCTAAAACCCTGACTCTAACTCTAACCCTGACTCTGACTCTGACTCTGACCTGACTCTGACTCTAACCCTGACTCTGACTCTGACTCTGACTCTAACCCTGACCTAAGACTCTGACTCTAACTCTAACTCTAACCCTGACTGACCCTGACTCTGACTGACTGACCCTGACTCTGACTCTGACTCTAACCCTGACTCTGACTGACTCTAACCCCTGACTCTGACTCTAACTAACCTGACTCTGACTCTGACTCTACTCTGACCCTGAACCTCTAACCCTGACCCTGACCCTGACTCTGACTGACTCTGACCTCTAACCCTGACTCTGAACCCTGACTCTAACCCTGACTCTGACCCTACCCTGACTCTGACCCCTGACTCTGACTCTGACTCTCTGACTCTGACCCTGACTCTGACTCTAACTCTAACCCTGACCTCTGACTCTAACCCTGACTCTGAACCCTGACTCTGACCCTGACTCTGACTGACTCTGACTCTGACTCTGACTCTAACCCTGACTCTGACCCTGACTCTAAACTCTAAACCCTGACCTCTGACTCTGAAACTCTAACTCTGACTCTGACTCTGACCTGACTCCCTGACCCTGACTCTGACCCTGACCTGACTCTAACCCTGACTCTAACTCTGACTCTGACTCTAACCTGACTCTGACCTGACTCTGACTCTAACCCTGACTCTCTGACTCTGACTCTGACTCTGAACTCTAACCTCTGACTCTGAAACCCTGACTCTGACTCTGACTCTGACTCTACCCTGACCCTGACTCTGACTCTGACTCTAACCCTGACTCTGACTGACCTGACTCTAACTGACTCTGACCCTGACTCTGACTTGACTCTAACCCTGACTCTGACTCTGACTCTAACTCTAACTCTGACTCTGACTCTGACTCTGACTCTGACTCTGACTAACCCTGACTCTGACTGACTCTGACTCTGACCTGACTCTGACTCTGACCCTGACTCTGACTCTGACTCTGACTCTAACCCTGATGACTCTGACTCTAACTCTAACCTCTGACCCTGACTCTGACTCTGACTCTAAACTCTAACCTCTAACCTGACCCTGACCCTGACACTGACTCTGACCCTGACTCTGACCCTGACTCTAAACCCTGACTCTAAACCCTGACTCTGACTCTAAAACCCTGACTGACCTGACTCTGACTCTAACCCTGACTCTGACTCTGACTCTGAACCTCTGACTAACGACTCTGACTCTAACTCTAACCTCTGACTCTGACTGACTCTGACTCTAACTGACTCTGACTCTGACTCTGACTCTGACTCTGACTCTGACTCTAACTCTAACCCTGACTCTGACTCTAACCCTGACTCTGACTCTGACTGACTCTGACTCTAACCCTGACTCTGACTCTGACTCTGACCTCTGACCTCTGACCCTGACTCTGACTCTGACTCTAACCCTGACTCTGACTCTAACTCTAACCCTGACTCTAACCCTGACTCTACTCTGACTCTAACCCTGACTCTGACTCTGACTCTAACCTGACCCTGACTCTGACTCTGACTCTGACTCTAACTCTAACCCTGACTCTGACTCTAACCCTGACTCTGACTCTGACTCTAACCCTGACTCTGACTCTGACTCTAACCCTGACTCTAACTCTAACTCTAACCCTGACTCTGACCTGACTCTGACTCTGACTCTGACTCTAACTCTAACCCTGACTCTGACTCTGACTCTACTCTACCCTGACTCTGACTCTAACCCTGACCCTAACCCTAACTCTAACCCTGACTCTGACCCTAACCCTGACTCTAACCCTGACTCTAACTCTAACTCTAACCCTGACTCTGACTCTAACTCTAACCCTGACTCTGACCCTGACTCTGACTCTGACTCTAACCCTAACTCTGACCTCTGACTCTGACCCTGACTCTGACTCTGACTCTAACCCTGACTCTGACTCTAACCCTGACTCTGACCCTGACTCTGACTCTAACTCTAACCCTGACTCTAACTCTAACTCTAACCCTGACTCTGACCCTGACTCTGACTCTAACTCTAACCCTGACTCTGACTCTAACCCTGACCCTGACTCTGACTCTAACCCTGACTCTAACCCTGACTCTAACCCTGACTCTGACTCTAACCCTGACTCTAACCCTGACTCTAACTCTAACTCTAACCCTGACTCTAAACTCTAACTCTAACTCCCTGACCCTGACTCTGACCCTGACTCTGACTCTGACTCTAACCCTGACTCTGACTCTGACTCTAACTCTAACCCTGACTCTGACTCTGACTCTGACCCCCTCTGACTCTAAAAAACCCTGACTCTCTGACCCTGACTCTGACCTCTGACCCTGACTCTGACTCTAACTCTAACCCTGACTCTGACCCTGACTCTGACTCTAACTCTAACCCTGAACTCTGACTCTAACCCTGACCTGACTCTGACTCTAACCTGACCCTGACTCTAACTCTAACCTCTAACTGACCCTGACTCTGACTAACCCTGACTCTGACCTGACTCTGACTCTAACCCTGACTCTAACCCTGACCTCTGACTCTGACTCTGACTCTAACCCTGACTCTGACTCTAACTCTAACCTGACTCTGACTCTGACTCTAACCCTGACTCTGACTCTAACCCTGACTCTGAACCCTGACTCTGACTCTGACTCTAACCCTGACTCTGACTCTGACTCTGACCCTGACTCTGACTCTAACTCTGACTCTGACTCTGACTCTGACTCTGACTCTGACTCTAACCCTGACTCTGACTGACTCTAACCCTGACTCTGACCCTGACTCTGACTCTAACTCTAACCCTGACTCTGACCCTGACTCTGACTCTGACTCTGAAACCCTGACTCTGACTCTGACTCTAACCCTGACTCTGACTCTGACTCTGACTCTGACTCTAACCTCTGACTCTGACTCTGACTCTAACCCTGACTCTGACTCTAACTCTAACCCTGACTCTGACTCTAACTCTGACCTCTAACCCTGACCCTGACCCTGACTCTGACTCTAACCTCTAACCCTGACTCTAACCCTGACTCTAACCCTGACCCTGACTCTGACTCTGACTCTGACTCTAACCCTGACTCTAACTCTAACCCTGACTCTAACTCTAACCCTGACTCTGACCCTGACTCTGACCCTGACTCTGACTCTAACCCTGACTCTGACTCTAACCCTGACTCTGACTCTGACTCTGACCCTGACTCTAACTCTAACTCTAACCCTGACTCTGACCCTGACTCTGACTCTGACTCTGACTCTAACCCTGACTCTGACTCTAACTCTAACCCTGACTCTGAACCCTGACTCTGACTCTGACTCTAACCCTGACTCTGACTCTGACTCTGACTCTGACTCTAACCCTAACTCTAACCCTGACTAACTCTAACCCTGACTGACCTGACCCTGACTCTAACCCTGACTGACCCTGACTCTAAACTCTGACCCTGACTCTGACTCTAACTCTAACCTCTGACTCTAACTCTAACTCTGAACCCTGACTCTGACTGGACCTGACTGACCTGACTCTAACTCTACTGACTCTAACCCTGACTCTGACTCTAACCCTGACTCTGACTCTAACTCTAACCCTGACCCTGACTCCCTAACTCTAACCCTGACTCTGACTCTAACCCTAACTGACTCTAACCCTGACTCTAACTCTAACCTGACTCTACTCTGACCCTGACTCTAACTCTAACTCTAACCCTGACTCTGACCCTGACTCTGACTCTAACTCTAACTCTAACTCTAACCCTGACCCTGACTCTAACCCTGACTCTGACTCTGACTCTAACTCTAACCCTGACTCTGACTCTAACTCTAACCCTGACTCTGACTCTAACTCTAACTCTAACCCTGACTCTGACTCTGACTCTGACTCTAACTCTAACCCCTAACCTGACCCTGACTCTAACCCTGACTCTGACTCTAACTCTAACCCTGACTCTGACCCTAACTCTAACCCTGACTCTGACTCTGACTCTAACCCTGACTCTAACCCTGACTCTGACCCTGACTCTAACTCTAACCCTGACTCTAACTCTAACCCTAACTCTAACCCTGACTCTGACCCTGACCTGACTCTGACTCTAACTCTAACTCTAACCTCTAACTCTAACCCTGACTCTGACTCTAACCCCTGACCTCTGTAACCCTGACTCTGACTCTAACTCTAACCTCTAACCCTAACCTGACTCTGACCTCTGACTCCTAACTCCTGAACTCTCTGACTCTAACTCTAAACCCTGACTCTACTCTAACCTAACCCTAACCCTGACTCTGACCCTGACGACTCTGACTCTGAACTCTGACTCTGACTCTGACTCTAACCCTGACTCTGACTCTAACTCTAAACCCTGACTCTGAACTCTAACTCTAACCTGACTCTGACTCTAACTCTAACCCTGACTCTAACCCTGACTCTAACTCTAACCCTGACTCTAACCCTGACTCTAACTCTAACCCTGACTCTGACTCTAACCCTGACTCTAACTCTAACCCTGACTCTGACTCTAACCCTGACCCTAACCCTAACCCTGACTCTGACTCTGACTCTAACTCTGACTCTGACCCTGACCTGACTCTGACTCTGACTCTAACTCTAACCCTGACTCTGACCCTGACTCTGACTCTAACCCTGACCTCTACTCTAACCCTCTGACTCTGACCTCTAACTAACCTGACTCTGACTCTAATCTGACCTCTGACTCTGACTCTAACTCTAACTACCTGACTAACTGACCTAACCCTGACCCTGACCCTGACTCTGACTCTACCCTAACCCTGACTCTAACTCTAACCCTGACTCTGACTCTAACTCTCAAACTGACTCTGACTCTAACCCTGACTAACTCTAACCTGACTCTGACTCTGACTCTAACCCTGACTCTGACTCTGACTCTAACCTGACCCTGACTCTAACTCTAACCTCTGACTCTGACTCTGACTCTGACCTCTAACCCTGACTCTAACCCTGACTCTACTCTAACCCTGACCACCCTGACCCTCTGACTCTAACCTCTGACTCTGACTCTAACTACCCCTGAACCCTGACCTGACCCCTGACTCTACTAACCTGACCCTGACCTGACTCTAAACCTCTGACTCTAACTCTAACTCTAACTCTGACTCTGACTCTGACTCTGACCCTGACTCTGACTCCTGACTCTCCCCTGACTCTCTAACCCTGACTCTAACTCTAACCCTGACTCTGACTCTAAATCTACCCTGACTCTGACCCTGACTCTAACCCTGAACTCTGACTCTGACCCTGACTCTGACTTAACTCTGACTCTCTAACTAACCTGAACTCTGACTCTGACTCTAACTCTACCCTGACTCTAACCCTGACCTGACTCTCTGACCTGACCCTGACCCTGACTCTGACTCTAACCCTGACTCGACTCTAACTCTGACTCTGACTCTGACTCTGACTCTAACCCTGACTCTGACTCTAACCCTGACTCTGACTCTAACTCTAACCCTGACTCTGACTCTAACCCTGACTCTGACTCTAACTCTAACCCTGACTCTGACCTGACTCTAACTGACTGACCTGACCTGACTCTAACTCTAACCCTGACTCTGACTCTAACTCTAACCCTGACTCTGACTCTGAACTCTACTCTAACCCTGACTCTGACTCTAACTCTAACCCTGACTCTGACTCTGACCCTGACTCTGACTCTAACTCTAACCCTGACTCTAACCCTGACTCTGACTCTGACTCTAACTCTAACTCTAACCCTGACTCTAACTCTGACTCTGACTCTAACCCTGACCCTGACCCTGACTCTGACTCTAACCCTGACCCTGACTCTGACTGACTCTAACCCTGACTCTGACTCTAACTCTAACCCTGACCCTGACTCTAACCCTGACTCTAACCCTGACTCTGACTCTGACTCTAACTCTGACCCTGACTCTGACTCTGACTCTAACCCTGACTCTGACTCTTAAAACCCTGACTCTGACTCTAACTCTAACCCTGACTCTGACTCTAACCCTGACTCTGACTCTAACTCTACTCTACCCTGACTTGACTCTACTCTAAACTCTAACCCTGACCCTGACTCTCTGACTCTGACTCTGACTACTCTAACCCATCTGACTCTAACCCTGACTCTGACTAACCCTGACCCTGACTCTAACCTGACCCTGACCCTGACTCTAACCCTGACCCTGACCCTGACTCTACTCTAACCCTGACTCCCTGCCCTGACTCTAACTCTAACGACCATGACTCTAACCCGACTCTAAACTCTAACCCTAACCCTGACTCTGACTCTAACTCTAACCTGACTCTGACTCTAACCCTCTAACCTGACTCAACCCTGACTCTGACTCTGCTGAACCCTGACTCTGACCCTCTAACCCTGACTCTGACTCTAACTCTACCTAACTCTGGACTCTCTGACTCTGACTCTGACCCTGACTCTGACTCTAACCCTGACCACTCTACTCTAACTCTACCCTGAACCCTGACTCTGACCTGACTCAACCTCTGACTCTAACTCTAACCCTGACTCTGACTCAACTTAACTCTCCCCTGACTCCTGACTCTGACCTCTAACCCTGATCTGACTCTAACTCTACCCTGACTCTGACTCTAACCTGACTCTCTACCTCTAACCCTTACTCTAACCTGACTCTAACCTGACCTGACACTCACATGACTCTAACTCTAACTCTAACCTGACTCTGACTCTACCCCCGACTCTGACTCTAACTTTCTAACCCTGAACTCGACTACTCTAACTCTAACCCCTGACTCTGACTCTGACTCTAACCCTGACTCTAACTCTGACTCTACCTAACTCTAACCCTGACTCTGACCTCTGACCCTGTAACCTGACTCTGACTCTACCTTACCCTGACTGTAACCTGACTCTGACTCTAACCCTAACCCTGCCTATGACCCTGACTCTAACTCTAACCCTGACTCTGCACTCTAACTTAACCCGACTCTGACTCTAAATCTAAACCCTGACGCTGACTCGACTCTAACCCTGACCTGCTCACTCTCTCTAACCCTGACCTGACCTACCCCTGACTCTGACCTAACTCTAACCCTACGCTAACTCTAACCCTGACTCTCTCTAACCTAACCGACCCTGACTCTGACTCTAACTCTAACCTGACTCGACTCTACTGTAACCCTGACCCTGAGACTCTGACTCTAACCCTTGATCTACTCTAACTCTAACCCTGAACCTGACTCTGACTCTAACCCTACTCTGACTCTAACTCTAACCCTGACCTGACTCTAACCTTACTCTGACCTAACTCTAACCTGAGAATCTCTGACTCTAAACCACCCTGACTCTGACTCTGACCTGACTCTACCTAACTCTGACTCGGACGCGACACTCTAACCTGCTTCCTAACCTGACTCTAACCCGACCTCGACTACCTCACTCTAACTCCAACCTGACCGGAGCTAACTCTGACCTGACTCTAACTCTAACCTGACTCTGACACCTAACTCTACCCTGACTCTGACCTACCCTGACTCTGATCTACTCTCCACCCTGACTCTGACTCTAACCCTGACTCTGCTCGAATCTAAAACCTAAAACCCGACTCTGACCCCTGACTAACCAACCCTGACTCTAACCCTGACCCTGACCTGACTCTAACTCCTAACCCTGACTAGCTGACTCTAACCCTGACTCTAACTCTAACAACCCTGACTCTGACTCCAAAACCCTGACGCTGACTCTAACCCTGACTCTGACTCTAACCTCTGACTCTGCTGATCTCTACACCTGCCTCTGACTCTAACTCTGACCCTGACCTCTAAACCTGACTCTGACCTGACTCTAACCTGACCCGGACGCTGACTCTACTCTAACCCTGACGCTAACTCTAACCTGACTCTGACTCTAACAACTATAACCTGACTCTGAACTGTCACCCTGACTCTGACCCTGACTCTAAAACCCTGACATCTGAACTCTAACCCTGACTCTGACTGTAACCCTGACTCTGACTCTACTCAAACCTGACTATGACCCTTACTCTACACCTGACTCTGACCCAATCTAACCCTGCCTCTGACTCTAACTCTAAACCCTGACTCTTGGCGCGACCTAACTTTTAATTCTAACCCTGACTCTGACTCTGACTCTAAACCCTGACTCTGACTCTAACCTAAACCCTGACCGTGACTCTACCCCTGACTCTGAATCTAAACTCTACCCTGACTCTGACTCTAAACTCCTAACCCCTGACTCACTGACCTCTAACTCTAACCCTACTCTGACTCTGACATCTAAACTCTCCTGACTCTGACTAACCCTGACTCAACTGAAAACCTGACTCTGAATCTGACTCTACCCTGCTCTGACTACTCTAACTCTAACACCCTGACTCTGACCCTGACTCTACCCTTCCTCTGACTCTAACGTCTAAAACCCTTAAAACAGGGAAATCTACCCTGACCTGACTCTAACTCTAACCCTGACCCTGACTCTAGAACCCTGACTCTGACTTTAACTCTAACCCTGACCGACTCCCTGAACTCTGACTCTTACCAACCCTGACTCTGACTCTAACCCTGACTCTGACTCTAACTCTAACCCTGACCCTGACTCTAACCCTGACTCTGACTCTAACTCTAACCCTGACTCTGACTCTAACCCTGACTCTGACTCTAACTCTAACCCTGACTCTAACTCTAAACATCTAACCCCACTCGACCCTGACTCTTACCCTGACTCTGACCCTGACTCTAACCCTGACTCTAACTCTAACCCTGACTCTGACTCTGACTCTAAACCGACCCTGACGTCTGACTCTAAATCTAACCTGCTCTGACTCTAAAACCTGACATCTGCTCTACTCTAACCCTGACTCTGACTTCTAAACCCTGACTCGACTCGAACTCTACTAACCTGACCCTGAATCTGACTCTAACCTCTAACCCGGCCTCTGACTCTAACTCTACCCCTGACTCTGACCTGGACTCGACTCTAACCCTGACTCTGACTCTACTCTAACCCTTACTCTGACTCTAACCCTGACTCTGACTCTAACTCTAAAACCCTGACTCTACTCGAACGCGCGACTCTGACTCTAACTCTAACCCTGACTCTAACCCTGAACTCTAACCGCACTCTGACATCTGACGCTAAACTCTAACTCTAACCCTGACTCTAACTCTCCTGACTCTGACTCTAACTCAACCCGAGCTCTGACCCGGCCCTGATCCTGACTCTAACCCTGACCCCTGACTCCTGGACTCTAACTCTAAACCCTGACTCTGACTCTAAACCTGACTTGACTCTGACTCTAACTATAAAATCCTAAAAACGAAAAACCCCTGACTCTAACCCTGACCTGACCTAACCCTACTCCTGACTCTAACCCTGCTCTGACTCGAACTCCGACCCTTACTCACCCAACCCTGACTCTGCCCTGACCTAACCCTGACCCTGAATCTGACCTAACTCTAACCCTGACTCTACTCTAACCCTTGACTCTGTCTCTACTCTAACTCTGACTCCCTGACCCTGACTCTAACCACCCTTACCTAGACCCTGACCCTGACTCTGGAATCAACTCTACCCTGACTCTGACTCTAACCTGACTCTGACGCTGACTCTAAACTCTACCTAAACTCTAACCCTGACCTCTGACTCTAAAAAAACCCTGACTCCTGACTCCTACCCCTGGAACTGCTGACCTCTACCCCTGACTCTGGACTCTAACCCTGACTCTGACCCTGACTCTAACCCGTGACCTGACTCGACTCTAACTCTAAACACTGACTCTAACTCTAAACCCTGACCTACTTCTGACTCTAACTCTTAACCCTACTCTGACTGTAACCTAACCCTGACTCTGACCCTGACTCTAACCCTGACTCTGCTCTAACCCTGAACTCTGACTCTAACTCTAAACCCTGACTCTGACTGGTAACCCTACTCTGAACTCTACTCTCAACCTACCACCTGACACCTGACTCTAACCCTAGACTCTTACATCTGAACCCTTGACATCTGAACCCTGACCCTGACGCTAAAACCCTGACCCGGACTCCTGACCCTGACTCTGACTCTAACACTGACTCTGGACCCTGACTCTAAAAAAACCCTAGAATCTTGAACTCTAACTCTAACCCTTAACTCGGACTGTAACCCTGACTCGTGACTCTAACTCTAAAACTCCTAAACCTCTAAACCTGACTCTGACCCTGACTCTAAACCCTGACTCTGACTCTAACACTGCCTCCGACCCTGACTCTAACCCTGACTCTGGACTGACTCTGACCCTGACCTACCCTGACCCTGACTCCTGACTCTGACTCTAACTCTAACCCTGACTCTGACTCTAACTCTAACCCTGATGCTGATCCTGACCCTAATGCGAAAGATGCGCCACAGACGGCTGCCTCAGTGTGTTGGTGCATATTGTTTTGTTTTACTTTTTGCTTTTACTCTGTTTTTTGTGATGGTACTGGAGCTTTCTGGCAAAACTAAAGGTGGAGGAATCTGTTTCTACGTGGAGCTTTGACACACAGAAAAAAGAACATCAAAGGAATGTGAAAAGGAGACAGAAAAAAGAAAAGGGCACAGCAGGAAAACTCCAAGTCAGCCATAACGGACGACTGCAGAAGAGACAATCATCAGGACTGGGACAAAGGCAGAGTCACCCACACCGGGGACAAAAGCACCAGCGCTGGATCAGGGAAGGGACTGAGAGAAGGAAACGAGACCAAGGGAGGGTGAACTGAGATGAGGGGACATACTGTCAGGAACTCCAGCTCCTAGTCGTTTTTGTTTTCATGTCACATCTCTAACTCTCCTGTCATTCCAGATCACTCCTCACCCTAACCCTGCACCTGGTCGTCTCCACCCATCTCCACACCTGTGGCTCATCCTCCCAATCTACCTGCAGTGTATATATACCGCTCCATTGTCCCCAGTTCTCTGCCAGATTGTCTTGTTTCCTGCTGAGCTATCCAGCGTCTGCCTTGTATACCGCCTGATGACCTGGTTTTGGACCCCATCTGCCAGACCTGGACTCTGGATTCCCTGCCGACCCTTTTTCGGATTTGTTCGCTCGCTCTCTTGGATGTTCTGGTTTTCTGACCCTGCCTGAACACTTGAGTAAAGAACCCTAACCCTGATATATCTGTCTCTGTTCCACACACAGGTTCTCCCACATCTGGAGCAACGTCCGGGAGAGACGAGGAGACAGCAGGAGGCGTGGCCAACCTATCAGTTCTGACAGGTTGGCCACGCCTCCATAACAACAGCTGATGAAGACACACCCAACACCAAGTTACACTTCTGAGGAAGGCAGAAGTTTCTGCCAAAACATGTCAAGAAGGTATGGAAACTACATGTCTGTGAAAGAAAAGCAGCTATTTCTAAGAAACACCACTGAACTCAAAAACAGATTAGTTTGAAAACAAAGATTCGTTGCAGCACTTTTGCAGGAATGTTTTCACCCCATCAGCTACTTTGTTGTCATTAAAGTAATGATCAGCTTTTGTCTTCATCTTCCAGCTGTCATCAGAGTCAGCACCCTGATCTCCACCAGCTCCAATTACGCTGTCCCACCTTGATAAAACACAGTATGATGAAACTTTAATGAGGCTCAGGGGAACTTTGGTTGAATTAAAACTGGTTTTCATGAGAGTTGATGGAGAAATCTGCTGATTTTCACCGTTGTGGACGTTCTGGTGAGAAATAATAGAGTCCAAGATGGAAATGTGCAATGTTTTTCATTTCTAGACGATCTCTAAGAAGACAACCCTGCAGCCAGATCATCTTCAGTTCTCAGGTGGACAACTACAAATCAGGAAGAGCTGGGAGCCTGTCTGATATATAAAGAAAAATAGAAGGAAATGTTTGGTTTGATTTGGTTTGCAGAGCTCATAAACCCTGAGTTTATTAGTAGATGTTGACAGTGAGACATTTAACCATTTAAAGAAAAACAGAGTTGGGACATGAGCAACAAAAGGGTTTTAAAGTAAAAGACACAGCAGGTACATTTACGACTAATTATGTTTTTTATGCAGAAATTAGTTACCTGAGCTGGAATTAAAAAGAGAAACAAGAGAAGCAGCATCTCAGAGGAAAAGATGTTCATGAGTCTGTGAAAACTGCTAAATAACAATTATCCTCAGCCTCAGAACATCTTAGTATCTGGTTAGATGATAAACTAACCTTTAAACATCATGTTTCTAAGCTGGTGACGTCTTTACGAAATAAAATTTTATAGAAACAGGCTCTCCTTTCTGCCGCATTGTAGGAAGATGATTGTTGAGGCAACTTTTTTTGTGTTGGACTCTGGTGATATTTTGTACGTGCAGCCTCTACTCTGTTTACCCTCTGCATTAAGATTCATCTCTGGAGACGACTGTAACACCATCACTGGAGACGGCTGTGACACCATCACAGACGGCTGTGACACCATCAACGGAGACGGCTGTGACACCATCAACGAGACGGCTGTGACAACCATCAAGGAACCCTGTGACACCATCACCGGAGACGCTGTGACACCATCACCGGAGACGGCTGTTAGACGGCTGTGACACCACGGAGACGGCGTGAACCATCACTGGAGACGGCTGTCAAGATTCAAGATTCAAGATTCAAGATCTTTATTTGTTACGTACACAATTATACTTGTACATTGTGCAGTAAATTTTGTTATTGTACCCACGGGCAAACGCTTTCTTTTTAGAAGAAACAGGAAAAAAAAAAAAAAAGAATTAAGTTTAAATAAGTAATACATAAATAAACACATCTGGGGGAGATGAAAAAACTATGAAGTCCAATATTATCTTAATGTGAGTAGTGGTCACAGTTAAGCAGGCGGATGGCCTGAGGGGAAGCTCTTCCTCATCCGCTCAGTCCTGGTTCTCAGTCAGCGGAGACGCGGCCTGATGGCAGAGGGGAAAAAAGATGTGTCCGGGGTGGCTGGGCTGTTGAGGATCTTCAGGGCCCTGGTCCTGCACGTTTAGTATAAATGTCCTGCAGGTTTGGGAGGGTGGTTCTGATGGTCCGCTCTGCTGACGGACCACCCCTTTCAGGGCCAGAATCCTTTAGTGCAGCTCCCCATCCATGTGGTGATGCTCCCACACAGATGCTCTCAATAGTGCAGCTGTAAAAGTTCTTGAGCACCCCTGAGGGGGAGCCTGAAGTCCCTCAGTCTTCTGAGGAGGAACAGACTCTGTCTGGCCTTCTTCACCATTGTGGTGATGTGTTGAGTCCAGCACAGGTCCTGCGAGATGGTCACCCCGAGGTATTTGAAGGTGTCCACTCTTTCCACCCTCAGAAACAGATGACAAGGGGGAGGGGGTCCCTCTGCTGCTTCTGCTGTAGTCCACAATCAGCTCCTTCGTCTTGTTTGACGTTCAGCAGGAGGGGTTCTCCCTGCACCAGTCCTCCAGGTGTGAAACCCGCTCCTGTAGCTGACTCGTTGTCGTGGGAGATCAGACCCACAACAGCGGTGTCATCAGCAACTTTATGAGGACGTTGGAGTCTGAAGTGGCTACGCAGTCATGAGTGTACAGGAGTACAGCAGAGGTGAGCACACAGCCCTGAGGGGTTCCGGTGTTGAGGGTGAGGGGGGATGAGGTGTGGTGTCCCAGCCGAACCACTTGTGGTCTGCTGGTCAGGAGCTGTAGACCCCCTGCACAAGGAGGAGTACAGCCCCAGGTCGTACAGCTTGGGTACCGTTCTGGAGGGAACTATGGTGTTGAATGCTGAGCTGTAATCAACAAACGTATTCTCACATAGTTCCCCCTACCAGTATCCACGTGGGAAAGGTCTTATGGAGGAGGAGGGCTCGGCATCGTCCCCAGATCTTTTGCCCGGTATGCGAACTGTTAGAGGGTCCAGGGTGGGGGGCAGGGTGGAGGTGATGAATGCTTTGATCAGTTTCTCAAGCATTTTCCACCACTGAAGTGAGGGCTATGGGTCGTAGTCCTGTGGGCTGCTGGGTGTGAGGTGTTTTGGGGACAGGGACTATGTTTGACTTTTTGAAACAGGTGGGGATCACACACTGTTTCAGGGAGAGGTTGAATTTCTGTGAACAGAGGGGCCAGCTGATCAGCACATGCTTTAAGGACACGTCCACTAATGCCGTCTGTCCTGCTGCTCTCCTGGTGTTCACACGTTTGAATTCCCCCCACATCCGCTCAGTCACTGAAGTGTCCCCCCCCTCCCGCTGGAGCGCAGCGGGGAGTCGGTCTCCTGACTCAAACCGGCGAATAAGGTGTTAAGTTCGTCGCCAGGGGGGTCGGCACTCTCCCGGGTGTGAGCGGGATGCTTTGTAGTCCGGATGGCTCGTAGTCCCTGCCACAGACCCCTGGATTCGGACTGTCCCATCCGCTGCTCCAGTCTCTGTCCGTAGCGGCGCTTGGCGTCTCTCACCGCTCTGAGGACGAGTGGAGGCGGCCTTGAACCCGTCCAGTTCCCACGGCAGTCCAGTGAAGGCACAGTCTGGATCGCAGACCTCGCGGATGGATGAGTCCCATCCACGGCTTCTGGTTGGGAAGTCCGGATGATCCTCCCGGACAGTGTCATCCACACCTTTTCCGATGAATCCCACGACTGCTTTCCGTGAACCCCTCGATGTCTCGCCGGGCGCTGTCGCGGAACATGTCCCAGTCTGCAGAATCGAGCGCACCCTGCAGAGCAGCCTCTGATTGGTCCGTCCATCGCGTCACCTCTCTCACCGCGGGGGGCTCCTGCCTGAGCCTCTGCCTGTACCTGGGCATGAGCAGGATGGCGCTGTGTCGGAACCTCCCAAGGGTGGAGCTTGGCCTTGTATCCCTCCTTGAACGGAGATAACGTGGTCCAGTGTCCGTGTTCCCTGGTGGGACGTCAATGTGTTGAGTAACTCCGGTATCACCGTCCCGCAGTTTGCACTGTTAAAGTCCCCCGGCTCGATGAAGCCGCTTCCCGCTGGTCAGCCTGACTAGCGGAATGCCTCATGTAGCTCGGTTAGTGCAGCGTGCGTGTCCGCCTGAGGTGGGATATAAACGGCGCTGATGATGACCGAAGTAAACTCACGGGGTAGTGAGGGCGACATTTCAGGGTCAGGAGCTCCAGGTGAGGCGAGCAGATCGCTTCAGAGAACCACGTTTCTGCTGTTGCACCAGTTGTTATTAATCATCAGAGACACTCCCCACCCCTGGGTCTTTCCGGACCCGCTCGTCCTGTCCTGGTGAACGTGAAGTGCTCCGCTGGTTGAACGGCGTGGTCCGGTACTGCGGGGGTCAAAGCCATGTCTCTGTGAGGCAGATGATGTTGCAGTCCCGTAGGTCTCTCTGGTACCTGATCCTGGCCCGGAGTTCGTCCAGTTTGTTCTCCAGGGACTGGACATTAGCCAGCAGGATACTCGGCAGCGGAGCGCGGTGTGCTCTGCGCCTCAGCCTTTCTCTAACGCCGCCCTTTTCCCTCCTCTTGTGCGCGGCCTGGGGCCCCGTCCTCCTTTTTTGTGTCGGGACCCTGGCGAATGTCCAGGGCCAAGAGATCGTGAAACCGGAGACGGCTGTGACAACCATCACTGGAGGCGGCTGTGACACCATCACTGGAGACGGCTGTGACACCATCACTGGAGACGGCTGTGACACCATCACCGGAGACGGCTGTGACACCATCACCGAGGAGACGGCTGTGACACCATCACCGGAGACGGCTGTGACACCATCACCGGAGACGGCTGTGACACCATCACCGGAGACGGCTGTGACACCATCACCGGAGACGGCTGTGACACCATCACTGGAGGTTGATTGGTCTTTTACCCCCTTACATCAGTTCCATGCTTTCTTTTAATGAGGGCTCTTATCAAACTCTGTCTCGTGATTGGCTGATTGGCTGTTTTTACTGAATTTGGAAAATCCAGTTTTTCATATTGTGCACCTGCAACTTGGAATAGCAGAACTACTTAAAGCTTTCATCATTTTTATTCATAGGCCAATTTAAATCTTTAACTGTATCACATTTTACTTCTAGCTGTTCCTGTTATCTATTTTAACAAATTTTTTATATAATTTTAATTATTCATTTTTTTACATTTTAATTGTAATTTTATTGTGTTTTTCAAATTCTTGTCGTCACTTTTATACAAATTTCTCTTTTTTTGTGTCTAAGTGCCCTTATTTTTATTTTTGTTGTTTCACTCGGCTGCATTGTAAATGAGGTCTCTACCTCAATGTATCTCCCAGTTTAAATGAAGGTAATAATAATAATAATAACATAATAATCTCATCTGACCATCAAAGATTGTGAGAATCTGGAGAAATGTGAGTGTGTGCATGAGTTGAAGACAAACTGGACCACTGAGGATGAGTCTGGGCCTCAGGTAGCTCTGGAGCTGCCTGACCCGAACCCAAACCCGAACCCGAACCCAACACAGACAGGATTCTGGACTCAGAAACCTTCTAGAATCACAGTCACACAGTTCCATCCATCCATCCATCCATCCATCTATGCATTCACTCATCCATCCATCCATCCACCCATCCATGCATTCACTCATCCATCCACACATCAACCCATCCATCCATCCATCCATCCATCCATCCACCCATCCATGCATTCACTCATCCATCCATCCATCCATCCATCCATCCATCCATCCATCCATCCATCCATCCATCCATGCCCATCCATGCATTCATCCACACATCATCATCCACATCCATCATCATCCATCCATCCATCCAACCCATCCAGCCACCCATCCATCATCCCCCATCATGCATTCACTCATCCATCCACACATCAACCCATCCATCCATCCATCCACCCATCCATGCATTCACTCGTCCATCCATCCATCCATCCATCCATCCATCCATCCACCCATCCATGCATTCACTCATCCATCCACACATCAACCCATCCATCCATCCATCCATCCATCCACCCATCCATGCATTCACTCATCCATCCATCCATCCATCCATCCATCCATCACCATCCATCCATCCACCCATCCATGCATTCACTCATCCATCCACACATCAACCCATCCCATCCATCCACCCATCCATGCATTCACTCGTCCATCCATCCATCCATCCATCCATCATCCATCCATTCATCCATCCATCCATCACCATCCATCCATCCATCCACCCATCCATGCATCACTCATCCATCCACACATCAACCCATCCATCCATCCATCCACACATCAACCCATCCATCCATCCATCCACCCATCCATGCATTCACTCATCCATCCACACATCCAACCCATCCATCCATCCATCCACCCATCCATGCATTCACTCATCCATCCATTTATCCATCCACCCATCCATGCAATCACTCATCCATCCACACATCAACCCATCCATTCACTCATCCATCCACACATCAACCCATCCATCCATCCATCCACCCATCCATGCATTCACTCATCCATCCACACATCAACCCATCCATCCATCCATCCACCCATCCATGCATTCACTCATCCATCCATCCACCCATCCATGCATTCACTCATCCATCCATCCATCCATCCATTCACTCATCCAAACACCCATCAACCCATCCATCCATCTCTGTCCGTCCATCATCCATGCATCTCTGTCCATCCATCCTTCATCCATCTATCCCTCCCACCGACCTCCCTCACCAACTGCCTACAGGAAATCAGTTACTGGTTCTCCTACAACTTCCTCAAGCTTAACAGTGACAAAACTGAGCTCCTCCTCATTGGCACCAAATCCACCCTTTCAAAAATAGACAGTTTATCCATCTCTCTTGACAACTCCTCAGTTTCCCCCTCCCCTCAGGTTAAGAGTCTGGGTGTCATCCTTGACAGTCCACTTTCATATCAGTCTCACATTAATAATGGTAAATGGACTGCACTTATATACCGCTTTATCAGCACCGAAGTGCCCTCAAAGCGGTTTACAGTTGGCCTCACATTCACCCATTCACGCACACATTCACACACTGATGGCCGAGGCTACCACGCAGGGTACCTGCAGGCTCACCAGGAGCAACTTGGGGTTCAGTATCTTGCTCAGGGATACTTCGACATGTAGCCAGGGGAGCATGGGAATTGAACCGGCAACTTTCCGGTTACCGGACAACCCTCTCTACCACCTGAGCCACAGCCGCCCATAATGTCACCCGCTCAGCCTATTTCCACTTACGGAATATCTCCCGTCTCCGCCCATCTCTCACACCCAACAGTACAGCTATCCTGGTTCACACTCTGGTTGCATCCCGCCTGGATTACTGTAACTCCCTCCCTGCTCTACGGTTTACCAGGCAAATCCATCCATAAACTACAACTGGTTCAAAACTCTGCTGCCAGAATCTTTTCCAAACACCCTCTTCCAGTCATATAACACCCGTTCTACAGCAGCTCCATTGGCTTCCAATCAGATTCCGTATTATCTATAAAATCCTCCTCACTTTCAAGGCTATCAATAACCTCGCTCCCCACTATATTGCTGAGCTCCTCCACATCAAAATACCCACCCGCACTCCCACCTGTTCGCCTGTCCACCATGGGGTCGAGGGCCTTCAGCCGCTCACCCCCCCCCCCCCCGCCTCTGGAACGCACTGCCACTGGACATTCAACACTCGGACTCTGTCACTACATTCAAATCACGCCTTAAAACTCACCTTTTCAGACAAGCATATCTGCGGACTGATTTATCATTGGACTAATAATCTCACTATTACATTTTTTTGTTTTGTTTTGTACTGCATTTATATATATATATATATTTTATACTTTATTTTTATAGAATGAACATAAACAACATACAGAGATGCATGGAACAAAACAGATGGTCACACATACATTCATTCAGACATTATATTGGTGTAGTTACAAATACAATGATGGCTCAATTAGCTTCTTTTATGGACATGTACACAATCCATTTTTCCCAATAGTGCAGATATTTATCAGATTGTAGATTTAACAAAAAGGTCATTCTTTCCATGTTTTGAATATTGCTCACTATATTAATCCAGTCAGATTCTGCCGGAGGTGTGGTCTGCAGCCAGCTTCGGGTTACAGTTTTCTTACTGGCTGCTAATAATATTTTTTAAAAGATATTTGTCTCGTCCCAAAATATGGGGTGCGATATTACCCAGGTAAATTGTAGAGAAAGAGCTGTTAATTTCAACACCAAAAATATTCTGTATTACTTGTGTAATCTTTTTCCAATATGGCTGAATAGCTGGGCAGCCCCAAAATATATGAAAATGGTCCACTATATATATATATATATATATATATATATATACATACATATATATATATAATATATATGAATATATGGTCACTAGCTGTATATATATATATATATATATATATTTTTTTTTTTTTTTTTTTTTTTTTTTTTTTTTTAACTATCTTGTTTTTACTAATTATTTTATGGATCTTTGTACGGTGACCTTGAGTGTCGCGAAAGGCGCCACTAAAGAAAATGTATTATTATTATTATTATTATCCATCTCTGTCCATCCATCCATCCATCCATTCACTCATCCAACCAGCCATCCACCCATCAACCCATCTGTGAGAGCCATTTTTTATTTTGTCAAATGTGTTTTTGGTAAAACCTCCCACCACTAGGGGGAGTAGTAATGGTGCAGGTTATTGTGCACAGTACAAGCCTACTTAATCAAGGTGCAATCACACACAGGTGGCTGAGGGAGGCAAAAGTTTTTTGACCGTGCTTAGGTGTGTGTTGGAGAAATGGAATTTAGAAATAGCAGACGAATATTTAGGAATTGTTTATGTTTGATTTACGAGTGACAAGTGGCAGTACCTGCATGAAGTTCCTGTAAGAAAATAAAACAATATTGGAACGCTGGAACTCGTATGAACGCGTCTTAAATGAACAAAAGACTCAGCCAGGTAGTGGCCTTTTTGATACAGCAAATGGTCGCCACACCATCCATCCATCCATCCATCCATCCATCTCTGTCCATCCGTCATCCATCCATCCATCTCTGTCCATCTATCCACCCATCCATCATCCATCTATGAAAATGAGTAATGCAAAAAAAGAGAGAGGTGTAGTTATTTGTCTCATATTGACTGGTGTTTTTTCTGACTCCAGTAGTGCTTTATGTCTTTATGACTAGAGTGCATTTTCTGTTTCTATCCAGAAGCCTGCGAGGATTTTATTTTTTCTTTGAGTTTAGAGGGAGAAACAGATAAGGCAGTTACAATCTTATTTTCAGAATTCCATAGGTGTCCATCTCTTGCTCAGCTGAGCACCACAGATCCCCTCTTTGGGCTGGTTACCGTGGTTTCCCCACAGATCCAGAGGTCACTCACCCCGCCAGGCTGATGGTTGTGCAGCAGCATCTGGGTCAGCTCCCTTAGCGGCGCCTCCACACGACTCCTGAACTCCACGGACGGCAGCTGCTGAGAGCAGAACAGGTCCAACGCTGCTGCTGACACCTGACAGGCGTGCAGCACCAGGTTGGGGGGTCCCAGCACCGGGGGGTTCTGGCAGGCTGCCACCACCGACTCCAGGAGCTGGACCAAGGTGTCAGCAAACACAGAGCTCATTTCCCCGTCAGGACTGAACCACAGAGCCTCCACACCTCTGCTGCCCCCTGCTGCTCGATGCAGCGCACAGAGACACTGCAGGAAGTGCATGTGAGGAACCAGAGCATCTCTGTGAGGATCTCCATGGTGACTAGAGGGATGGACCGGTTCCTGTGGTCTGGGGTCCTTGCAGCAGCAAATCAGGGGTCTCCACGTCACTGTCTGGTTGAAGCTCTGTGCTGTTTGCTGTACTTCCTGGAGCAAACAGGTCCTGAGACAGATCCATGCTGTCCTCCTCATCTGGAAGGTTTTACACACAATGAGATAACTGCTTTTAATTAGACAGAAATCACTTCGTCATCAGGCTGCAAGATCAGTTACCATATTTATTCCATCAGTACTGCTGCCTTTAGCTTAAAGCTAACACTTTATAGCCATGTTTGAAAAGTCTGTATAGTTATGGTAGTTCACTAATTATCATTGCAAAGTTAACTTGGCCATGTTGAACGTGCGCTCTCTTTCAAACAAAACATTCATTATAAAAGACCTGATTTTAGATAGTAATTTTGACATTTTATTATTAAAAGAGACTTGGCTTGGCACTGATGCACCGGTTATTCTCACCGAGGCCTGCCCACCTAATTTTAATTTTTTATCTTGACTAGGGAAGGTAAAAAAGGAGACGGAACTTGATTTAGTGTTCATATTGAGAACACTAAACCCAAATGAGATTTATTTTGGTAGTTACTCAGCATTTTAATATCATTCCTTTTTTTTTTAGCAGTCCTCCAATTCTGTGTATTACAGTTTACAGACCTCCCCATCATTCCACCTCTTTTATCAGTGGTTTCTCAGATTTATTATCAATCATACACTCCACCTATAACAGAATTTTAATAACTGGTGATTTTAATTTGGACACTGATAATATTTCTAATCCAATATCAAGAGAAATAAACCTTTTAACCTGCATTGATTTTAAACAGCATGTCAATCAGCTGACTCACAACAGAGGACACACCCTGGACCTGGTCATAACTCCTGGTCTGTCCACAGGTGTGTCCTCTGTTGACCTGGCTGTGTCTGATCACTACTGTGTTTATTTTAACATCACCAGTTTTAGCCACCAGGAGGCACCGGTGAGAACAGTGAGGAAACACTACCTAACGTCTGAAGTAGTTTTAAAGAGCACTCCTGCTGAAATTTTACCTGCACCATGTGATTTTTATAGTTGACTATTTTAATTCTAAGGACAACACTGGACTCAGTGGCTCCACTTTTAATTAACAATAAGAACTAAACCCACACCTCCGTGGATACATGAGAACACTAAAGAATTAAAAAGAAAATGCAGGAGTGCTGAAAGAAGTTGGAGAAAAAAAAACTAACGGTTCACTATGAAATACTATGCAACCAGCTGAAAACCTACAATAATGCAGTCAAACAGGTGAGAACATCCCACTTTTCAAAACTCATCACAAACAATAAAACAACCCCAAATTGTGTGTGTGCTTGGTGTGTCTCCAGTTATATGTGTGGGGGTGAGAGTGACAGGTTTTTATTATGTGTTTTTGTTCCTGTTTTATGTCTGATTTTATTTTGTGAAGCACTTTGTGTTGCATTTTATGTGTATGAAAAGTGAAAAGAAAAGTTTTGATTGATTGATTGAGTAGGAGCAGGGATGCCTAACACAAAACATGATGTTTCATGTTGATAATAGGTGGCGCTACAACCGTTCTTGATTATTACAAGTTCTAAGTGTTCAGGATGGGACTATGATCATGCCCATCCTTTTTAGACCAGATTAAACAATGTTTGGCTGAGTTAAAGCGAATGGAGTCATGATTGATTTGCACTGAATCCCATAATGTGATGATGTCATTGCCAATCTTAGCTGTTTGTGAACAGAAAAACCTTCCATGGTGATTAATAAGTAGTCAAAATTCCACTATTAACAGATTTATTCTCAAATAACTACATTCATTTTTGCCTCATGACTATGTCAAACACACTTTCTTTTCCTGCATCATGGCAGGATACTGTGGAGGAAATTTTTATTTGGTTTATATTAATCTTGTAATTCTGTCTTTTTATTTGTCTCTAACAATATGTTAAAAAGTGATTTGTCTTATTTAACAAGACCAATACACATCATAGTCAATGAGACCAAATGTCTGACAAAAGGCAAGAGAAGACAGCTGTGATTTCATTGATCAAGGAGACACAGCAGGGGTCAGCTGTGACTTCCTAAATTCAATTAACATCAAGTAAATAACTTCTTGATCAAGGGATTGTTTAACGTTGCTAAACTCAATCAGTCTGTTTTAAGACAAATGCCTCTGTATGACATCCCTAAATTCAATTAGTCTGTTTTAAGAACCCCAAATTCCTTTTCTCCACCATCAATCTTTTAACCAACACTAATTTTAATAAATCTTGCATGACACCAACAGACAACATCTGTGAGGACTTTCCAGACCACTTCAGAAAGTTACCTTAACACACCTGAACCGTTGCTTTTACCTGAGAAAACACTGGAGTTTTGTCGTGTTGATGCTAGCACACTTGGTCCAGTTTTCTCTCAAATAAACTCAACAACCTGCCTTTTTGATCCAATCCTCACATCACTGTTAAAAACAATTTATGGATTCTTTGAGTAACAGATTTTAAATATTGTAAATTACTCTCTCCAGACGGGTGTCTTCCCCACTGCCTTCAAAACAGCAGAAGAAGAGTCATCTAGACCCCACCATCTTTAATAATTACCAACCTGTATCCAACTACCATTTTTAAGTAAAATCTTAGAAAAAGTGGATTTTTAACCAAGTAAACTATTTCTTAATTAAAAATAATATTCTAGAGAAATTTTAGTCTGGTTTTAGGATAAACCACAGTGCAGGGAGAGCCCTTTTAAAGATTTTAAATGACTTCAGGTTTATTGCAGACTCACAGAAATGTACAGTCTCGGTTTTACTGGATCTTAGCGACACATTTTATTAAACACACTCAGAAACCTGGTCGGCCTCTCTGGTACCAGAACCAGTTCTGGTACCAGAGTTCTGAACTGGTTACTGATCTGAACTGGTTCAGCTCTGATCTCACGAATCAATGTTTCTTTGTCAGTATGGATACATGCTCCTCTAGAAGGCATCAAATTAAATTTGGGGTGCCTCAAGGGTCAATCTTAGGACCACTTCTCTTTAATCTGTATCTGCTTCCCCTTGGGGACGTCATCAGGAGACACATGATACACAGCTGGACATCGCCGTGTCTCCTGATGACTCAGGACCAGTTGATGCACTTTTTATAACTGTATTTCAGATATCAAGACATGGATGCAGAGAATTTCCTGCAGCTCAACCAGGACAAAACTGAGGTCATAGTTATTGGTCCTGAAGGCAAGAGAGAGAAACTTTACTAAAACTACAAGACTTGAAACCTGCACAATGTGTCAAGAACCTGAGTGTCTTTTTTTTGACTCTGAGTTTAATTTTATTCCATTATTTCAAAAATGTAACAAAGATAGGTTTTTATCATGTTCAGAATATATCCAGAGTCGGCCCGTTTCTCTCTCAGGCTAACACGGAGGTGCTGATGCTTTTATCTCCTGTCGTTTATACTACTGTAATGTCCTGCTCTCTGGTCTTCCCAAAAAGACCATTTCTAGTCTACAACTGCTCCAGAACTCAGCAGCTCATGTTCTGATGAAGACCAGGGGGCAGGAACACAAGACCAGGGGGCGGGAACACAAGACCAGGGGGCAGGAACACAAGACCAGGGGCGGGAACACAAGACCAGGGGGCGGGAACACAAGACCAGGGGCGGGAACACAAGACCAGGGGCGGGAACACAAGACCAGGGGGCGGGAACACAAAACCCGGGGGCAGGAACACAAGACCAGGGGGCGGGAACACAAGACCAGGGGGCAGGAACACAAGACCAGGGGGCGGGAACACAAGACCAGGGGGCAGGAACACAAGACCAGGGGGCGGGAACACATTATACCTGTTCTGACATCACTGCAGTGGCTCCCCGCATGTTTCAGGATGGACTTTAAGGTTCTTTTATTGGTTTTTAAATGTCTTAACGGTATTGGGCCATCTTATTTATCTGACCTGCTTTTATCATATCAACCCTCGTGGACCCTGAGGTCCTCTGGTTCTGGGACCCTGAGGTCCTCTGGTTCTGGGACCCTGAGGTCCTCTGGTTCTGGGACCCTGAGGTCCTCTGGTTCTGGCCTTTAATCATCCCAGAGTTAGAACAGAAACCCAGGTGAGGCTGCATTCAGCCATTATGGTCCTGATCTGTGGACCAGCCTGGAGGTTCTGGTTCTGGTCCTGGTTCTGGTCCTGATCTGTGGACCAGCCTGGAGGAGAACATCAGGACCAAAGAGACTGTTGAGATGTTTAAAAGGAGGCTCCAGACTCACCTTTTAATCTGGTGAGTCTGGTCTTTTACATGATTTTTTTTACTCTTATTTCTTTTATCTTACTGTCTTTAATCTGTAATGATTTTAATGATTTAATCTATTTTTGAGTCTTTGTGCATTTTATTACCATTAAATTCTTAAATTCTATTTTCAGTTCAGTTTTGTCGTATGCCAGTTCAGTTTCATCGTCTGCCAGTTCAGTTTCGTCGTCTGCCAGTTCAGTTTCATCGTCTGCCAGTTCAGTTTCGTCGTCTGCCAGTTCAGTTTCGTCATCTGCCGGTTCAGTTTCGTCATCTGCCAGTTCAGTTTTGTTGTCTGCCAGTTCAGTTTCGTCGTCTGCCAGTTCAGTTTCATCGTCTGCCAGTTCAGTTTCGTCGTCTGCCAGTTCAGTTTCGTCATCTGCCAGTTCAGTTTCGTCGTCTGCCAGTTCAGTTTCGTCATCTGCCGGTTCAGTTTCGTCATCTGCCGGTTCAGTTTTGTTGTCTGCCAGTTCAGTTTCATCGTCTGCCAGTTCAGTTTCGTCATCTGCCAGTTCAGGTTTGTCATCTGCCAGTTCAGTTTCGTCGTCTGCCAGTTCAGTTTCGTCATCTGCCAGTTCAGTTTCGTCGTCTGCCAGTTCAGTTTCGTCGTCTGCCAGTTCAGTTTCGTCGTCTGCCAGTTCAGTTTCATCGTCTGCCAGTTCAGTTTCGTCGTCTGCCAGTTCAGTTTTGTCATCTGTCATCTTAGGGTTAGGGTATGTATTGGTGGATGGAGACCCACCTGCTGCTGCCGTCATTACCCTCCTGCTCAGCTGCTCCTGTCGCAGCCTCAGGACCTCCTGCTGGAGCTGCTGGACCTTCTCCTTCCAGCCTCCTTCCTGCCTCCTCAGACTGGAGGACAGAGTCTCAGCGTGCCGTCTGGCGCTCATACCAGGGGGTTTGGTTTTTATTATCACCATGGCAACGGCCACTTTGATCTTCATCAAAAACCACTTTACTTGTTTTGACTCTGAAACAGGAAGAAAGGAGGAAAAAACCCATCAGGTACAACCAGGATGATTGATGACAACACAATCAGCATCTGTCTGAGGCTACAATGATCAATGCAGCACGTCAGTCAGATTTATAGTTTATAGCAGTGTCTGAAAAATAGAAATCATTTATTAATAATTTTATTTTTTATTATTATTATTTAATAATTATTAATCCCAATGTATGATTATGAAAAAGAAAAAAACCTGAGGACAGATGTGAAGAAGACCTGGAGGACAGATGTTACAGATGTGCTGCTGAGTCACACCAATATAAGATTGTTAGCCAGGGAGCCTGAGATCAGGCTGCTCCAGTGGATCAGCGGTTGGGGCAGGTGGTCCATGTACGGAGGCTCCAGTGGATCAGCGGTTGGGGCAGGTGGTCCATGTACGGAGGCTCCAGTGGATCAGCGGTTGGGGCAGGTGGTCCATGTACGGAGGCTCCAGTGGATCAGCGGTTGGGGCAGGTGGTCCATGTACGGAGGCTCCAGTGGATCAGCGGTTGGGGCAGGTGGTCCATGTACGGAGGCTCCAGTGGATCAGCGGTGGGGACAGGTGGTCCATGTACGGAGGCTCCAGTGGATCAGCGGTTGGGACAGGTGGTCCATGTACGGAGGCTCCAGTGGATCAGCGGTGGGGACAGGTGGTCCATGTACGGAGGCTCCAGTTGATCAGCGGTTGGGGCAGGTGGTCCATGTACGGAGGCTCCAGTGGATCAGCGGTTGGGGCAGGTGGTCCATGTACGGAGGCTCCAGTGGATCAGCGGTTGGGGCAGGTGGTCCATGTACGGAGGCTCCAGTGGATCAGCGGTTGGGGCAGGTGGTCCATGTACGGAGGCTGCAGCGGATCAGCGGTTGGGGCAGGTGGTCCATGTACGGAGGCTGCAGCGGATCAGCGGTTGGGACAGGTGGTCCATGTACGGAGGCTCCAGTGGATCAGCGGTTGGGGCAGGTGGTCCATGTACGGAGGCTCCAGGGGATCAGCGGTTGGGGCAGGTGGTCCATGTACGGAGGCTCCAGTGGATCAGCGGTTGGGGCAGGTGGTCCATGTACGGAGGCTGCAGCGGATCAGCGGTTGGGACAGGTGGTCCATGTACGGAGGCTCCAGTGGATCAGCGGTTGGGGCAGGTGGTCCATGTACGGAGGCTCCAGTGGATCAGCGGTTGGGACAGGTGGTCCATGAACGGAGGCTGCAGCGGATCAGCGGTTGGGGCAGGTGGTCCATGAACGGAGGCTCCAGTGGATCAGCGGTTGGGGCAGGTGGTCCATGTACGGAGGCTCCAGTGGATCAGCGGTTGGGACAGGTGGTCCATGTACGGAGGCTCCAGTGGATCAGCGGTTTTTTATTTTTATTTTTTTTATTTTTTGGATCAGCGGTTGGGGCAGGTGGTCCATGTACGGAGGCTCCAGTGGATCAGCGGTTGGGGCAGGTGGTCCATGTACGGAGGCTCCAGTGGATCAGCGGTTGGGGCAGGTGGTCCATGTACGGAGGCTCCAGTGGATCAGCGGTTGGGGCAGGTGGTCCATGTACGGAGGCTCCAGTGGATCAGCGGTTGGGGCAGGTGGTCCATGTACGGAGGCTCCAGTGGATCAGCGGTTGGGGCAGGTGGTCCATGTACGGAGGCTCCAGTCCTACCTCCAGCCCTAACCCCAACCCTAACCCAGAGGTCACAGGTTCGACTCCCAGCCTATAACCATTTACTGCATGTCATCCCGCTTCTCTCTCTGCCCTGATTTCCTCTCACTCACTATCAATAAAGTTGTTGATAAACTTTATAAATAAAGGAGAAAAAAGAGCCTGAGATCCTCTGATGAATCCAACCAACCCGACTCTATAAAATGATCATGATCAGTTATAATCTGTCTCTGCTGATTTATGTGCTAATTTAGAAATAAATAAGTCCTAAAGTTACTACTGTACTTTATTTATTTTTTTCTCTTAGGATTATCTCCAGTTTTAACTGATAACTTTATAATTTCTTTTTTAAAAGAGAGAGGGAGCGAGAGAAAGAATAATAAATAAATATTGAAGATTTGTGGAATTGATGTTATTTTTGTGCACATCATCCAGCCCTGAGGGAGGTCATCAATAACTTTACACTAGGCTTTTTCATGATGAACATTTAAAATAGACAGTTTAAATCACTCCAGAGTCTCAAGGCAGAGTTGTTTGTCAGTAAAGTCCGACTGCTCAAGCTAAAACAATTCTTTAAATAATTAACCACTAATTAACTCCTACGTGTTAACATGATGCGTCCATTATCGGACAGAAAAACTGTTTTAGAACAAACTTCTTTATTTTAGTTTGTCATGTTAATCAAACATCTATAGTTAATATGCACCAAAACAGGGAGTTGTTTTAGTTTGAACACGATTATTAACACGCTTTAAAAGGACAATTAAACTCGTCCTCTTGGATTAAAATAGTATCAAACTGTTTTATTTTATAGTAACACTTTTGCAGTATAGATGCGGTTTAGATCCGTCTTTGTCATATAAAAGTAGTTTTCGGCAACATTGCTAAATGAACCGACAAATAAAAACTCAGAAAGTGATAAATGTAATGGATCTGAAGTAGCCGCAGCTAGCTGCGCGGCTAGCAGGACAGTAGCCAGTAATCCAGCTGTTTCCAGCTGTTTCCAGGTGATTCAGTCAACAAGTCTTTCACCTGGTAACAACAACAACCACTCACCTGTGCAGGTGTCGTCCTCCTCCATGAACAGCATCTCCAGCGCCACTTCAGGTTATACAAACAAATCCGTCACCTGCTACGACTGCGCGCGCCCGTGGGGGGCGCGCTCCCGCTTCAACCTGCCTTCATTGGCGCAACAAGGACGCGCGTAGGTCCAAAATAAGAGAAGAGAAAACAACACAAACTTTAATTAACTTTTACGAGTAATAGAAGTAAATATTTACTAATAATAAAAGTAAAAAGAAAAGGCAATAAGATGAACGCTGGACATGTGCTAGCAAAGATCAAGGAAGACTAAAAAAAATAAACACCACTAAATGTTACTGAATGATGAAATGGAAAAATAGAAGTAAAAGTGGTTAGTTGTGCTGCTTCTGTCTGCCTAAGTGACATCATCACAGACGTGAAATACAACCGAAGTGACGTCATCACAGACGTGAAATACAACCGAAGTGACATCATCACAGACGTGAAATACAACCGAAGTGACGTCATCACAGATGTGAAACGCTACCGAAGTGACATCATCACAGATGTGAAATACAACCGAAGTGACATCATCACAGATGTGAAATACAACCTAATTGACATCATCACAGATGTGAAACGCTACCGAAGTGACATCATCACAGATGTGAAATACAACTGAAATGACGTCATCACAGATGTGAAACGCTACCGAAGTGACATCATCACAGATGTGAAATACAACTGAAATGACGTCATCACAGACGTGAAACTCTACCGAAGTGAAATCATCACAGACGTGAAACGCTACCGAAGTGACATCGCAGACGTAAAGTTTTACCGAAGTGACATGATTGCAGACGTGAAATGCAACCTAAGTGCAGTGTTGGGTAGTTCACTTTCTACACGAACTAGTTAAGTTCATAGTTCATAGAAATTGAAATGAACTAGTTCAGTTCATTGCCACTGCCCATATACTACACCACCACAAACGGCAATTATTTTATCCATTTTAACTGTCGAAAACTATTGGTCCAATTCTGAATCCTGAACCAACCGGGGTTCACATTAGCATTAGCATTAGCATTGAAGGAACAGCCCATATAAAACTGTCATTTCCACTTTCAGCTTCTCTCTGCAGCAGCCATTCCCAAACTTCAGAACACCAAGGCCAAGTTTAAAATGTGAAAAATCTCCACAGCCCACCGAAACTGGTTTGTAATCTGGTAAAACTGGTTTGTTTTATTACTTCTTAATGTTCAGTCAGATCATCAACAAGAAAAGGCTACAGGTACAAATTCTGAAATGAGGTGACCATCAGTCAACTCCTCTACATGGATGACATCAAGATGAGCGTGACATCAACTCCCTGATTCACGTCACCAGAATCTCCAGCAACGGCATCAAGATGTCATTCAGACTGGATGAGTGTGGACGGATGGTTTCTAGGAAGAAGAAGGATGATCAGAACTGAAAGAGTTGAACTACCAGAAGGCAACTGTGATGGAACAATGTATTATCTGTTTTAGCCTCTAAAAGACTAAGGATTCTGAGTAAGTCAACCTTAAATAACAAGACTTAGCTATGGCTGGGTTTCAATGAATTCATTCTCCATTTTCATGCAAAAGGGGTCAGATCTGCACCTCAGCAGGTGATTGTAAGAAGTGACAATGGGACATCAAGACACAATGATTTTCAACAATTCCTGAAAAACAAATGAACCTTGAGATAGAATCCTGATGGAGACGTGTCCTTACTCCAGCCGAACATGGAGACCACAGTATCAAAGATGGCCATGTCCCACATACCAAAGATAGTATCAGAAACAGATGACACTTACATATTCAGGACATAAAAGGTCTCGCTGACCTCATGGACCTTAAGGTGCCAATTTTACCATAACAGCAACATAGTAGATGTTTAGGACAGTTGCAACCACAGCCGGATACCCTCCAGAGGGTGAGGCAGGTCCTGAAGAGTCAGCTGAATGGGAAAAACCAGATCCAGGCCATCAACTCCTATGAACTACCAGTAATCAGATACCTCGCTAGAACAACATCCTGGAACTGGAGGAGATGGTAGCTACTAATGTTGAGACAAGGAAACTCCTTACAACGATGACAGGGTTTCACCCCGAGTCTTGGATCCAGAGTCTAGACACTAAGAGAAGAAATTATATTTTGGACCAAATATTTCTCAATTTTAGAAACAGAAATGGGTCAGAATCCAAAAACAGGATCTGACTTAACCTCACCACAACCTCAACCAGAACCAGATCTGGCCTCAACCTCAACCTGATCTGACCTCAGCCTCAACCTCAACCTGATCTGACCTCAGCCTCAACCTCAACCTGATCTGACCACAGCCTCAACCTGATCTGACCTCAACCTCAACCTGATCTGACCTCAACTTCAACCTGACCTCAACCTGATCTGACCTCAACCTGATCTGACCTCAACCTCTGACCTCAACCTGATCTGACCTCAACCTCAACCTGATCTGACCTCAACCGCAACCTCAACCTGATCTGACCTCAACCTGAACTTGATCCGACCTCAACCTCAACCTGATCTGACCTCAACCTCAACCTCAACCTGATCTGACCTCAACCTCAACCTGATCTGA